>CM034312.1:62598754-63114110 GCA_019925795.1 Dendrobium chrysotoxum
CCCCTTTGCTTGGAGCTTTGAATCGGCCAACAACCACTTGAGAGGAAGCATGAATAACCGAAAAATCACCATAATTAAGCTTCCAACAAATAAGAATGCCACCAGAAAGGCCTTCAGCTGGGACATTAACGAAATCCCAACCTTTCCCAATCTACTTGTTTACATCATTTCGATCAACAGTAGAAATGTTAGTTTCTATTAATCCAACAAAAAAATATCAAATTCTTTCACAAACTCCCTAAGATATCGAGAGGCCTCTTTCTTCCTAGCCCCCCTATAGTTCCAGAAAGCAATGGATGTCATTATTGATAAGAATTGGGATAGCTCCCTTTCCTATCCTTCACATTACTACCAACCTTTCTTCCATGATTAATAACATTATTCTTTCCCAAGGACTGCAATTCCTTCTGAAGCTTAAACTCTGACTTTTGATAGGGAATACTTGAGGTCGTAGGTAATCCAGATGGATTTACCTGAGTTCGCAAGCAACCCTTCCCAATCTTGTCTAGCTTGCAGGATAAATTAACCAGCACCTCATCACAAACAATAGCACTAACATCCTCAACGCAAGCGGACTGAAACAAAGGATCACTACTCCTTTCCACAGCTTCATCCCCTATTCCAGATTCTATATGAGAATCTGTCTCAACAACCTGATGAACTGATGAATCTCCAGCATTCATAGAAGGAATATTCAAGACAACTTCCCCTTCCTCAACTTCTAGCTCACCTCCATTGAATCCTCTCATTGCTTCCACTAGGTATCCTGGATGTAGTAATACCTTGATCCTCCACCTCTTGATCACATAAAGTTTAGAATTTGTTGTCCAAACTCAAATTAGTCGGCCCTTGAATAGACTTTATTACTTTGGAAGCAAAAACCTCTTCTCCTTCTTTACTCTGCAAAAGGTTTCCCTTCTCCACCTCACCAACTTTGATTACAGATTTAACCTGTCTTCTATCCGACAATCCAGCAGCAACACTAGCAGCTGCACCATGCTTAAACATAACCCGTCTCTTCACATTCATTGGATTGTTCTTCCCCTTATTCCTTCCATGGTTCACAAGAATCCATAGCCCATAGGAACCAAAAAGCTCATTCTCTCGATCTCCTGCAGAATGACCCTCCTCAGCAAGGATAGTAGAAGCATTACCCAAACGCACCTCCTCCACCTTCTTATTCCCGCAACCACCAGTAATATGACCAATCAAGCCACAGTCATAACAAAATGAAGAAACTCTCTCATATTCGATTTTCTGGAAGAACCTAACAGCCAACCCTTCCACCCAAACTCCTAAGGGAAGAGGCTTGTCCAATTCCACTCGAACACAACCTTGCAAATTCCCTCCTCCCCCAGTTAAACATATTCCCATCCACATCAAAGGAGCTCCTACCATAGAAGCTATCAAAGCCACATTATTTTCATCCCAATATTGCAAAGGCAAATGAGGCATTCTAATCCAAATAGGAGACGTCAAACCTTTCAAAGAGTTAGGAGAAAAGTCAGTAGACCACCTCTCCATTCCAATAATGTGGTTATTGACAAACTAAGGACCACCTGTTAGAACTCCTTACAATGCCTCAACAGTCTTGAAAGAGCACAAATATCAACCCTTCCCTAGAGTTGTGAAGTGAAACAGTCCAAAGGTATCCCATTGACGTCTTAAATTCCAAGCAACCACATGGGAAGGTAATTCACTTCCAAACACCTTAGCAACCAGAGAAAACTAAAGTTTCATAGCATTCACAATTTTAGAAGCTTCAAACAATTTAACAGCATTCCCATCCTCTGAAAGAACTACATTACTCTTCTCAAAATTTATATTGATATAGGAAGGTTTCTTCCATGGATTAACCCCACTGCTATCTGCAGATTTGTTTCCAGGCAAAATCGCAGGCACTTGAAGTGCATTGCCACCAAAACTCGCATCAGCTGTTCCACCCGAACCAAAAGAGTTCCCAATTAGATTATGAGTATTTTTGTTAACCATATTCAGGTCATTCACATTTATCTTACTGTCATTGACAGGGATTGCATTTGAATGTCCGAACCGATTAACAAAAATATTCATACTCGAAGAAGAAGCATCGGGATCAAGAGTTTTAGCCGGAGAAAAACTTGAATCTTTCAATAAACGTGTGGTTTTACAATCAGCATTCAAAGCAATTCCTTTTCCCTTACCTTCCACATGTTTATTCAGGCTAGGATAAGAACCATCAAAATTAGAAATGACAATCCCACCATTCGATTTACATCCACGAACCGCATTAGAACTCCGACCATTTACAATCCGAACACCATCCTGATTCCCCTTGGCATTCAGATTTAAACTAATGATGGAAGAATCTCCCAAATTGGAAGCTAAAGATGGACGACGACCATCTGCCACCATGCCCGCAACCTCAGCTGGAAAGAACGAAGAAAACCGGGAAGAAGAAAATTTGAAAATTAGCTACTTCCTCTCTCTAGAAACGTGGAGCTTCTCTCACTAGAATCTTGTGGTGCCTCCAAATAGTCAAATTGGAATTTTCTTGTGCCTCCAAACGGGATGAGTAATTAGACTTTGAGTTTGCTCAATTTGAAATTTTCTACATTAAGTTATGATTTTTCAAAGTTTTGGCCTAGTTTTGAACTACGGTTGACCGGAAAGTTGACTTTTTAAATTTGACTTAATTTTAGTGTTTTATATTTTTAGATAATACTAAATTTTAATTAGAGTTGAATGGCTTTGATTTTGATTAAATTTTATTTTTCTAGAATTATTGGTGATTTTTCAAAGTTAGGGTATTTTTGGATTTTCTAAAATTGCCTACTTAAGGGAATTTTTAGATTTTGATTCAAATCAGTCCCAAACCTCTTATAATCACTGCCAAAGGTCAAAAATGACCTAAGGGGATGTTTCCAAGTATATATTGATTTTTTGGAATTTTTAAAATATTTTTAATTGATTAATATAATTAATTACCAATTTTCTTTAAAAATAACATTAAAGCTAAATTAGAGGTTTGATCATGGAGCTTTTATTTTTCATGGATTAAGGGTTCAATTATGAGAAATTAGAGACCTTATATGAATTTTTAGGATTTAATTTAAATTAATTATGAATTAATTAAAGTTGTAGGTTAAATTTATAAGAGGATTTTGATGTTCCTAGTTGGTGGACCAAATGGGCTCTAATTCCAGTGAAACTTGGGGAGATCATTTGATCTCAAGGCCCAAGCCCACTAAATTTGGGCCCATTATGGATCCCCTAAGATGGTTAACCAAACCACCAAAGGTAACCACTAAGTTACTTTAGAAAATTCCTAAGTCATTATCTTAAGCTTGGAGGGGGATGAAATTAGTGGCTCTAAACTCCCTAGACTAAGCATAATTAACAAACCAAAGATCAAATCTTAATTCCCATTAGAAAGATCATAAGATCAATTTAAACTTAGGGGTAGTCAAACATGCCATTAATCTAGTCAAACAGAGAGGAAAAAATTTGGATATGTCAGAAACATACCCAAATTCATTCCCCTAAAATCTCAAGCCATTGGGACATCCATTTAACACATGAATGCAATAATACCATAAACATTCAAGTTGAACTTGACATTAACACAGAAATAATTATGGCTTGAGACCATATGGCTCTTAAAGTTCTACCTGAGATCTTTCCAATGAGCCTAAGAACTCCTAATTTGGTCAAGTGTGGAGGGAGATATAAATTTTTGAAGTTCTATGTAATTTTTGAAATTTTAAATCCTGGAAGTAGGAGTTTGAGTGGGAGGCGGAGAGCTTTTCACTAAAGTTTGCTCGAATTAGTGGTCAGAGAAGGCTGGGAAACTAGGGAATGAGAGAGGAAGAGTTGGGGAGCTTTGGGGAATGATTTCAAATTATTAGAATCAAATAGGGAGGCCTGGGTGGGAGTGCCCTATTTAAGTGATACTCGTGGCCTTGGACGGCTCTGATGGCATTGGTGGATGGCTGGATGGATTCCAGGTGGAAGGGGACATCATCCCAGAGTGTCGTGAGCTCAACCCCAGTGAAGCCAGGCTCTTGAAGCCTTCGGGTGGAGCTCGAGGATGGGGGGACCACTGGAGCTAATTTTTTATTCGTTTCGGCCACCGCTGGCTAAGGTTAGGTTGAGCTGAGGTGGAAAGATGTCTGGGGGTCTGGTGACCTCAACTGAAGGGTCAATTGGGCGTGGGAAAGCCTAAATCAATGGGAAGGCTCGTTGACCCAAACCTTTACAATTTGGGTCAATTTGGGTGCAACCTGGGTTGAGTCAAGACCTGAGCTTGATGAGGGAGGTAGGTTAAGTCATGGTGAACCCAACCATAGATTTAATTGGCCATGGGATGGCTATATTCCCCAAGATGGATAGGGTTGGCCAAATTTTGGGTCGATTTGGGTCCTTTTGGGTCGGACCCTGGTTAAGCCAGGTCATGGGCTTAATGAGGAAGATGCATTAGGTCAAGGGGCACCCAATGCAAGTGTCAATTGGGTCTAGTCTGGTGTGTAAAAAAAAGTTGGCTCGGGTCAAAGTGATTTTGACCATTTTGGGCTAGCCTAGAGGTTGGCCAAAGTCAACTAAAGGGTGGGGCTGACTAGAGTAGGTGTGTTGGACCTAGGGCCACCTAATGGAGGTGTTGATTTGGCTTGGTGAGGCCTAGGTTAGAAAATGGCTCAACCCATAGTGATTTTGACCACTTTAAGTTAGCTTAATTCCTAACCCAAGTTGACCCAAAGGCTGGGTTAACTAGGGAAGGTGTGTTGGACCATGGAGGACCCAATGCCACTATTGGTTTGATTCAATTTGGCTTAGAGTGTATTTTGGCTCAAGAGAGACCTCTCTTTAGGCACTTGGGTCAAGCTAAATGGATAACCCAAGCAGGCCCAAGTCTTGGGGTCTCAAGATGGGTCTCCTAGGAACCTAATAGGTCACCCCATGAGTTTGGGTAGGCTTGGTAAGGTCTTGGTCAAAAGGTTTGAATGGGTAGAAGTGTATGGGAGGTTTGGTCAAACTTGGTTGACTTGGTCAACCAAGTTGACCTTGGGTCAATGGTTGGATCCATTGAGTTCAAATTTATCATATGAACTCAATGGAAGTGATCCTAAGTCAAGGGGAGCTCATTTGGTTTAAAATGGGTGTTTAAACCCTTAAGCACCACTTGGTCAACTAGGGTTGAATTGGTTAACCAGGTTAAACCAAAGGGTGGGTTTGGGTCCAATGTGTTTCTAATGATATTTAAGATCCATTGGGATAGGTTTGAAGGTTGAGAAGGTTGAACTATATTGAGTTTTGGGGAAAAGAACAAAAACCACTTTAAAATATATTTTGGTCATTTTAACCCCTGATCAACACTCGGTCAAATTGGGTCCAACGAAGTATAGGATATTGATTAACAAGTATGACAAGGTACATGGGTGTGGTTAGAAGGTTTGGAAAGAGTCCCAAGGTCAGATTCCACTGAATGGTAAGTCTAGTGACATAGGTCGTAAATATTTGAAGGTTTTGCAGCCTTTGGAAATTAATTCAGTTTCTATGGCTAAGGGACTCAGAATGAGCTCAAATTTGGTGGGTTGATTTTAGAGAAATGTCTATATAATATGCAATTGATAGAAACTACATCAGAGGTCATTTGACTAGGTTTCAAGGTGGTACAAAAACTATCCAAAAAGGGTTTTAGGACCTGGGTCCTTAACCTTGAGATTTGATTTGGAATGTTGAATTTGGATTGGATTTTGGACTTGAATGGTTGAGTTTGAATTATTCACATCAATGATAGTCAAATACATGATTGAAATTGATTGGATATGATTTGAAGTTTGATTGAAAGTTGGTTAAAATATGGACTAAAGCTTAGAAGTACGAAAAATGGATTGAAGGTTGGATTAGAAGTTGGATTGGGATTTTGATTAAGAGTTGGATTGGGATTTGATTGAGACCTATATGATTGGCAAGTTGGAACCTGCCAATCATTAGGCCACCAGAAGAAAATTCAGGAAGGTTCTAGTGGCCTCATATAGAAATGAGGTCAATAATGTTTCTAGAGATGAGCTTATTTGTAAATTTAAGTCTCTCTATAACTACAAACCAACAAATAAAGAGAAATGAGGGGAATGAATTTTGTGCAAATTTTTTTAAATGATCTCACTTTAATATTATTTTGGAGTTGAGTTTGAATAAAATATTTGAAAGTAAGGTTCTCTTTACCAAACCACAAAACATTCCCAACTCCTTCATCTAGAACTGTCAAAGAAGTAATTTTTTTTTCACTTAACATTGAAGGAAGGTGAAATGGTAAAATTAAGTCACCACCACTAGCAACATCTGCCAACAAAATGTTGGAATATGATGATAAAAGTGAGATATCAAAGTTCAACCATTCATATAAAGATTTACCTTGAAGCGAAGAATCGTAAAAGAGAGATAGTTTACGGTTGGAGCAAATCCTTAAAGTTAAGTTGGGTTAATGTTAGTTGCAATAATTTTCAACCTTCTCTAATATTGGAAGCCATAGGAGAAGGTTTCCAAAGAGAGACAAACTTGTATCTCTACTATCTAGCTAGCAAGTTATCACCTTTAATAACCTACCAAATAAGGGAGCATCTATAAGCTGTTGAAATCCAGGATCCCGAGCACTTAATTTTGATGGTGACAACTAATACTTACTGAATCCATATAGACTTCATTTAGATTACAAATGCTTAATCCTTGTATATGAGCACTAACATTTCAGGTCAGATGCACACTGCTCAAGGTTACTGGAGACTCAAACTGGGTAGAATAGGATGTTGAAAAGTCTGTAATTTTTATTTTCTTGAGTCTACCACAGAAGCATGCATGTGAAAGGAGCAATCATGCACACACACAAGGGGAGAAGTGTTTTAAATGTGTTAAAATTTTTTTTAAAGAATATCATACTGTACGATTTAATATCGTACTATATGATTAATTAAAAATACTCAGGCTAACGGATAATTTTCAGATGATTAAATTTATAAACTAATCGTACTGTACGATACATATCGTATTGTACGATAAGATATAATTGAGAAACCCTAGCTGCCAGAATAAGTTTGGTAAGTTCTTAATTTTGATTTCCTGAACTGATCGTAATGTACGATGCTTATCGTACTGTATGATTAATTAATACTTACCAAAATTATCTCCCTAATCAGGAAATAAACGTTAGTTTTTAATTTAAAAGTCGATCGTACTGTACGATCATATATCATATCGTACGACTGACAGAGACGATTTCATTCATCCTAGCGATCGTACCAGATGAAACCAAGATTTTTTATTCTGTTTGTCCTGGACGATATTAATATCGTACAGGACGATATCAAGAAATGAACTAATCGTACTGTACGACTAGTGGAGTGCTGGACGACCGACAGAGATGATTTCATTCGTCCCATCGATCGTACCAGACGAAACCAAAAAAATTTTGTTTTATTTATCCTGGACGATATTCGTATCGTACATGACGATATCCTGAAAAACACTAATCATATTGTACGACTAAAGGAGTGCTGGACGACTGACAGAGACGAATTCTTTCATCCCAAGGATCGTCCCACAGTTCGTCCTGTACGAACAGTACGAATCAACAGTATCATCCTGTACGATATACATATCGTACAGTATGATATGTATAAAATTCGATAGCTGTTCGTCTGTACTCATACTGGACGGAGCTGTAATTGAACGGATCGTACTGTACGATTATAGATCGTACTGTACGAACAGAAACGCAAAAGTTGAAACTTCTAGGGTTTTCTGAAGCCTGATATAAAAACAACTTAAAATTTTTTTAAGGAGTTGTTGATCTATCCTCTTGCTGTGAGAGGCTTTGAGGAAAGAAGGGGATTCGTTAGAGAAAAGTTTTTTGGAGAGATCCAGGGCTTGCGAGAGGAAGGTGAAGGTGAGCTTGAGCGTGAGGGAGAAGTAGTGTGAGGGGATCACACGGTGGCTCCAAGCTAGATGCATGCTTTGCTCCTCTTGTGGCTTTGGGGAGTCTCGGGAAAGTTCTCGAGGGAAGAGTCACTTCAAGATCGACATCGCCAAGGTACTCTGCCATCTCCAGGAGGGAGAAAAAGGAGAAGGTCTGCTGCCGTCACCAGGAGGGTGACATAGCATTTTTGGTATTCCACCGCACTGAGGGAGGTGAAAGTGAGTATTGTTAAGGCTTCTCCGCCTTGCTGTGGGGGCAAAAGGAGAGTCAACTTTTACTAGTGCAAATCCCGGAGTAGAGGACTTCGGGGAGTGGACGTAGGTCAAGTGACCGAACCACTATAAAAATCTCTGGTGTATTTTTTCCTGTTTACCGTACTTTACTTTTCATGCTCTTAATTAGTACATTAAATTGCTTGGTGAAAAATCATGATTTAAATCTTGTGTTGTAAAATTTAAAATTGAATTATCAATATCATCGTTGTGAACATTGTACTTGCTTCCGCACGTTATTCGTTGAGTTATTTTTTAAAAATACAAAAAATTAGAACTCTTGTGTAGGGTTGAATTTTTTAAAATACCAATTCACCCCCCCTCTTGGCGCTTCTCGTACTTTCATAAGCATGGATGAGATGAGATGAGATAAAGCAGGGACGCCCAACCCCCCATCTTTAAGAGGTTTTAGGTGTTTTTCTAAAAAATTAGGTGCAGTTTTGTTGCATTAGTGTCACCACGATAAAAAATGCCTGGCACAAAGCATATTAAGGTGTTTAATGCAAGTTTTAGGTATAAATAGAGTCTCTGATCCAATAGGCTATAGAGTTCTAGATTGTAAATTGAATGAACTGAAGCCTTCCAATACAAGAAAGGGTTTAGTCCTTTTAGCCATCAAGCAGATGATTAGCTTTATTAAGCAAAGGTTGAAGGTAAAAAATGAGGACTCTTCTAGTAGCAATTGGAATACCCGAATAAGTAAAGAAAGTAATATCTTGTTAAGATGCAACAACTCGTAAAAGTGCATCTTGGTTAGGGGTGTTTCTAGAAAATATTATAGAACTTTTAAAGGAATTCAAACCAAGCCCCAAAGAGTTTTTAAAATTATTGAGGATATTGTGTAGGCATTGCATGTTTTGAAAATTAGTCTTCCTAAATACCAAGAAGTCATGTGCATACAAGAGATTAGCAAAGTGGTCATTTAGTAGCTTTGATGCCTTCATAAGAGTTAGATCCCACTATAGAGTTAAAAATGTTAGATAAACCATTAATGATAATGCCAAAATGAGGAGAGGGGGGGGGGGGGGGGGGGGGTTGAGGGAGGAGATAAGACTTTATAAATATATAATTTAACATAGAAATAATGATGATGCTTTGCAGGATGACATTCAGAGAAATGTTCTTTGGCCTAAGTAACATTATCAGTGAAAATTCTATTCATGGTAAGCTGTAATCTGGCAACAAGGTGAAAATATTGCATGGAGATATATGTTTATAATCATTGATATTACTTACATGTTGAGATTTTGAGATAAATGTGTTACCAATAGCTTTGACCTTTTTTTGAATAAATAACTCTTCTTGAAAAAGTGTTTCAGGATATTGCAAATATGGCTACTAATAGTAAACCAATTAGAAGCATAGAAGGCAAAGGAATATCCATCTGGATAAAGAGCACAAGATTTTGAATGGGAGATTATCACATTTTTTTTATTTCAATATCATTGACAGGTGTAATAAAAATATGGATAAAGTGATGAGAACTTTGGTACCACCAGGGGAGGAGAGCTACTATTAGAGTTTGCATGCTTGGTATTCTAGTTGGGATTCACAAACCAATGAGTTGAGTTTGATAAAACTTAAACCCAAGCTCAGTATAATTATAATCTAAACTAGAGCTCGATTAAAAAAGCCCAATTCGAACCTGCGGCGGCTTGGCTCACTTACAGCCTCTATGTAAACATTTCGAAAGATTAGCGTGGAATAACGTCTACATTCTCAACCGGTGGAGGGCGGCGCCTTATCGGAAGCAGTTTCTTCGAAGGGTGACCGGCAAACCGAGGCATGCGAGAATGCTATCGTTACCGTTCGGTTCATTCCCGCCGCCCTCTGCCGCTGGCGGTGTACCAGCTGGCGGTCATCTCCCTCTTCCATGCCCTTGGCTCCCCTGTTCCACTCACCGTAAGAGTAACCCCCGATTGGATCTTTACGTCTCAAAAATCCTGGGGGGCACAAACGTTTTCTCTTCTTCATTTGGCGAGGTTTCTCCTGTTAGTACCTTATCTGCAAGAAAAGCGGCCGTCGCCGAAGTGAAGGAATCTGCAGACTTGGAAGCTTCTCTCTCTAGGTTTATAAAGCAGTTTCTTTTAACACATTGATACATATGGCTCATTTAATTCGTTACTCCGAGGAACAAAGCAGTTTCTTATATCACATTGATGCATGCATAGGGTTCATTTGATTGTTTAAGTCAGAAAAAAAAATCTTCAAAACGCTGAAATTTAAGGGTTTAGGGTTTAAATATGCAAATTTATTAGATTTAGCCACTACTTGATTGGATGTAATTATAAATTAATATTAGTTTAATAGTTTACAAACTTTTAAATAATTCAATAATGTTAATTCCATTTTGAAAAATTTTGATATGAAGTTTTTTTGACTAAAAATGATGATGGATCTCAAAGTCTTTAGCTCTATTTTGAAAAGAGTATAACATTAATTATTTATATTATATCTCTCTTAAAGCAGATCTATAAGCTATAAAATTTATCCTCACACACTAAATGGCTGAAAGAAAAGACATAATTTTTTAAAATATTTTTGTTATCTGCAACAACCAAATGAGCCCTTAGGAACAACTGAAATTTAACGATCAGGAAATGCCTATCCCTGATGAATTGTGTATCTTGAAGGCAAATGTGTGTCAAACTAAGACGAGACCTCTAGTAGAAAGTTCTAAACCTCGTGTTTGATTTTGTTATTGTTTGTGCTTTCAATGAGCAAACAACTTCTCATTTTCCACTCTGACTTCTGCTTTTCCAATCACGTAAAACTTCCATTAAAGATCACGGATTGAGTAGCATAACAGGGTAAAATTAATGTATGTTCTTTTCACCTCAATATGCTCATGTCAAATTTGTTTTTTTGCCGGACATTTATATATTTAAAATAAGGGACATTATTCTCATTTGATTTTAATATACAGGGTGAAGGAAATACTTCGAGTTCAGGATTTAAACATCATTTTGCGATATTTTGGGGAGTTACGAAGGTGGATGGAAGTTAATCAGGTTGGTGGAGGGATCCCTTGTTTGCATAAATACGAGTGAGCAAACTTGATCATGCATTCATGCGATACTTAAATGTTTCTTTCACCATGATTATTGTTATGCTTCACCAACTACCATGTAATCGGATGTTCAGATATTTTTCCTGTGTTTTACGTCTACCTTGCTTTTTTGTGGAGGGTACTGACAACTCGCTCTCATTAAGCGTGACCATTAATCCCATAGTTATGGCTGTGTTTGGTCGAAGAAGTACTTGTGAAAGAAATAAATCTGATCAGATTAGTTTGCCACCTCAATAAATTGCGCAAGGTAGTTCTTACTCTCAAAAGAAAACATTTAGGCTACTGAATCCTTTAAGGAAACAGGTGAATGCAATTTGATTGGTTGCGAATAAAGTATGCATATATGGTCTCAAAAGTTGTGTTGTTTTGTTTAAAATTTATACTTCAGGCAGTAGAGCATTTTTTTTCTTTGTTTGTGTGTGATTGCCATCATATGACTATCAACTAGCCCATGATTTGTTTTTCGTTGTGGAAAAATATATTACGTTTGTTTGATAGTGCTTTTTTCCTCTTTAAAGGAGGTTGCCATTCTCCTCCCATCCTAACTTCCAATTAATGCCTTCAAATTCATCATATGGACGATTCATTATCCTCATTTGTATATATTTGCTCCCCTTTATAGATGCTAAAGAATGCACGACTTAATTGAATTTTCATGCTAAATGCAAATTGTGATTGCCGATTGCTTGATTCTTGATTGGTGTAATATACATACAGTAGCTGGAGCTTGTCATCAGCTCGTATTTACATTAAGTTCCTGAACTTGATAAAAATACATAAATGTATATCCCTATTGATGTGCAAATGCTACCACGGTAGGATAGATGTAAAATCTTAGTTACTGGCATATTTGCTTTGTAGCTCCAACGTAATTTCATATTCCCCTTAATATTTTGGAGAAGAAAAGTGCCAACGGATAGGGGAGCACTAATCTTTCAATGGTCTAAATAATAGATAAAATTTTTTCTTCTCTTTTTTGCAATTGTCCATCTCAAATTTGTGCATGCTAGGAAACATGGACAATTTCCAGGGGCCAATGCATTTTTTCCTTTATGTACTAAGGAAACTTCTGGATTTGTTGCCGATACATATTGGAAATTTTTTTTGCTATACCTGAATTTGGAAAAGAAAAATTGAATGATGATTCATTCTCTGTATGCATATTTATGATGGCCGCATGAGATCTTGAACCATTGCAATTCACGCTTTCCGATCAATGGTGGAGAGCCACCCTCATTTCTTTAATATGCAAGCATAGACAATGTAGTAGTAAACATGCTTGCAGTCGGATTGCAGGAAGCAACAACAGCTTGTTAATGTGGTTCAGAGTTTGTTAGTGAATAAAGGTAGCATAAACTCATAGCGTAGCACTGCAAACTAATGAAGGGACACAGATTTAGTTTGATGCTCTCTGCCACTGCTTTTATTTTGTCAGTACCTTGTCCGCAGAAAGTCTAGCATCCTTTTTATGGTTCTCATTTCCGGCATCTTCAAAGATGGTTAACTTAGCTGGTGTTTCATGATTTGGTATCACTTATTTTGTTGCTTTATCATGCTCAAAGTCATTATGACATGTATTTTGTGATATTACCCTTTATCATTTTATAATCTAGTTGAAGGCATTGAGAAATGAACCTTACGCCTCTCACTTGTAGGTGAGCGCTTTACCAAAAAATTCTTCACCTCCTTTGACAATGAATTGTTTTTTTGACACCTACTGCATGCTTATGTACATCTACAGTTGCATTCATATCCCTATCACATCTTTTAAATGTCATGTTCTATGAAGACGCTGAATCTATTCCGGCCTTTCACACGTTTCTACATTCATTATCTTAATTTAGATGTACTTATTTTCTTTGCAATTGCTAGATTCGATATTATACTGAACTTAGCATTTGTCATCATCCACTTTTACTGATTACACATTTTGTAAACCTTCCATTCTTTTTCTGCTGCATTTTTTCTTTTCAAAAGCTTATGAAGAGAAAGTAAGTTCCATAAATGAGTTTCCTATTTGAGATTCAGTTATATCTATGAGCCAAGAAAAAGTTTTTTTTTTTTCTGTTCTGAGGAGAAAATTTAAAGGAACCTGAGTTCTAAATTTGATGAACTTAATTAAGTCAATAAACTCGTTGGCTAACGTCTTTTCCTCCTGTAGATCATCAACAAACATTTTAGAGCTCTCAGCAAGTACTTTAAGTTTGAAAGTTCCTGATGTCTGTGCTATCTCTTTTGCTATTTTGGTTGATTTAGTGATATCCTCCATATTTGCAGCTTTTTGATTGGATGCAAAAGGCTGAGATGCTTAACTTTGCATCTTATAGCAGTTTTATCAAATACATGCGAATAAGCCGTAATCCTATGAAAGCTCTTCAAGTTTATGATAGTATTACAGATAAGTCAACAAGAGTAAACCTGTCCATTTGCAACTCTATTCTTGGCTGTATGGTACAAAATGGAAGATTTAAAAGCAGTATGAAGTTGTTCAGTAAGATGAAGGATGATGGTTTATTGCCCGACTTGGTCACATATAGTACGGTATTAGACTGATTTTCTTTCTTTATTAACAGATGCTAGCAACTCGGAGTTTGCAATCTTTAAGCTATCTGTTGGGATGCGAATTGATTTCTGTAATATACTGCACGCTGAGTATCTATTTGTCTTGCTTCCTTAGCTGTTGGCAGGTTGTGGCAAAGAGGCAGATGGATATGCAAAAGCAATACAATTAGTCCGTGAGCTTGAGAGCGGCGGCTTTAACAAGGATGCTGTAATCTATGGCAGCCTTATAGCAATTTGTGCTTCAAATAATCTTTGTAAAGAAGCAGAGGAATATTTTAACCAGATGAATGTTGAATGCTGTACTCCTAACATATTCCATTACAGTTCTTTGCTAAATGCTTATTCTGTAAGCAGAGATTATGTGAAGGCTGAACAATTGATAAGGAATATGAAATCTTCAGGAATAGTGCCAAATAAGGTAATTTTTCTTTTTTGCAGATTTTAAAGTTTTGCTGTTGTTATGTAATTTTTCATTATAGCCTCATGATTATGAAGAAAATCCTTCAACTTATGGTTTGTTACTTATGATGCATTAGTTGTGTATGAAAAAAACATTTTGATGCCTTTTATGAATTATTTCTGTGTGTTGACCTCTGCTATAGATAACAAAAAAGGAGAATAAAAAAAAATGGCTAAAATCATACCTCTGCCACCAGCCATGCGCAAATCCTGCCCAAAATCCCGATATCTGCTACAGTCCATACCCTGCGAATGGCGCCGTTTGCAGTCCTCGATCGTGTGTTTTGTCTCGACTCTTCTCCCGCTGTCGTTAAAAGCAAGCAGTTGGCGAAGCTTCTCCACACTCAAAAATCCCGCAGCTCTCGCGACCAACCTCCTTCTCCGACTCATTTCCACGTTCCCGAAGTCATCAGACCACCCGTTGTTGCTTCCGATTTGGACCCTCAACCGACTTCAGGCCGATCCCATCCGCGAGAGAGAGAGAGAGAGAGAGAGAGAGAGAGGAAATAACCTACCCGCCTTCATCATATCCGCCTCCTCCAGACTCGTTGCTTCCGATTTCCCCAAACCATCAGCCCGTCGAGCTCCTTCGAACCTCCAAACTGAAGCCAAGCCGCTACTCTGCCCGTCATCTTCCTTACCCAAGTCTTATACCCGAAAACCTCTCAAGCCTAAGCCTTCATTTACTGAAGCCGACCTCACACCCAAGCCGAACCCCTCTATAGATCATTGAGCCCACCTGCTCCGACGCCAGCAACCCCATAGCCGACCGCAGTACTTTGATCTTTGATCCATACCTGACCGAATTGCAAGCTCCAGGCAGAACCAACCCCATCTCCACTGTATGTCTCGATCTCTGCCTTATTCGCCCCTGTCCAGTTCAATCGCAAGCCAAATCCCTAAGCCGCCTCTTATCCGATCCCAGGTCTTGGACTAGGCCCGACCTCCTTGTCTATTGCCCTCCTCACTCCAGTCGAAATCTCCTGCTGCTCTACCCGACTACTTTAAGAGATTAGGTATACACTATTTCATTTTTATTTCCTTTTAGCATTAACCATCATTATTTACTATAATTACTGATAGTTATAATAAGTATATTATTATAATTGTTAGTAATTATAATTATTCTTAACTATGATGATTGTATAATTATAATTTTTTTTATAATTACAATTAATCATAATAATTATGTTATTATAGTTATTATTAATGATAATAATTATATTACATAATTATTGATGATTATCAACTATAATAATTATGTTGTTATTATTATTATTATTAATGTTAATTATTATTAGTGTAAATATTGATATTAATATTATATTATTATTTATCATAATATTACTTTATTATCATCATTAATAAGATCATTAATGTTGTATAATAATAATAATATTATGATAATATAATATAATTATAATATTAATATTAACATTATTATCATTAACATTATTATTATTAACATCATTATTATTATTATTATTATTATTATTGTTTCAAAAAAAAAGAGAAAAAAAAGAAAAAAAAAAGAAAGAAAAAAAAGGAAAAGAAAAAGAAGGAAAGAAAAGAAATTTTGCAAACTCTGAGAACCTGTTTTCGATGCCTGCAACGTGACAAAACGACCACCTATACGCATTTTTGGTAATGTGGTGGGAGGAAGTGCGTCGCGAGGCTTGCAACGAAGTGGGTAATCACCTAAAATCCTATCCTCGACGTTCGTGTCGAGCCGGCAAACTGCCTATACACGCATTTATTCACGTGGTGGGAAGGGAACCCAGTGCGACACCTACGACGAGGCAGGTAGGCCTTATACACGCTTTTCTTAGCATGGTGGGGACAATTTTAAGTATCCGTACGCGGCTCTGTACCTACGGGGAAACAATTGCTCTTCTTTTGAATCAGGTACCATTGAAAGCCCCATACACGCTTTTATTAGCGTGGTGGGAATGAAGACACGGGCGCGGTATCTAAAGACACCTATCATACACGCTTTTATTAGCGTGGTGGGATGGCCCAGTTTCCCAAAATTTTTCCTAAACAGGGGAGACACCGGGAGGCTGCCGAAATTTCGGATGAACAAAAAATCGTCCTGGACTTGTTTGAACTCGAAAGAACTATAAAAGACTGAATTCATAATAAGCATGAACTTGAATTGAACTCACAAGGACGCGGGGGACTTGAGCAAACTATGAATGACATGAACTTAACTCGAATAATTTGAACAAGGAACTTGAACGAATGCAAGGGACATGAAGTTGACTTGAATACAATGACGAGAACTCAAAATTGAACATGAACTTGAACTCAACATGATTTGAATCAAAATAAGCAAAAACAGGGGAATTTGATTTGGACTTCAACCATAACAAATGCAAAGGACTTTGACTGGAACGATTTGAACGAACATTTGAACCACAAGGACTTGCAACAAATGATAATGATTTGGATTCACATGAACTTGCATATTGAACTCGAACTGATTACAAATAATTTGAATCCAAGCAAAAGACAAAGAACTGTTATAAGCATAAACTTGATATTGAACTTTGGGACTTGGATTTGAACAAAAAGAGAACTTTGAATAAGATTGCTGGGGACTTGAACAAGACCTGAACTATGAGGGACTCAAATTTGACATCGAGTTGAAAGCGAACAAAGGTCTTTAAAGGAGGTTCGAAGACCTACAACAAACAAATACTCTTTTAGTGAAAAAGATTGCATAACTTGCATGTGAATGATGACAATTGGTCCACGATATTTATTCCAAGCATATGATCAATTAACTTAGAATGATTGCAAAGACTACAATGATGTGCAGTGAACATAGTAGTAGCTCGTGGATGACAAGTGAATGCAGCCCAGTAATGAAATTGAAGTCGATAATAACCGACACAATAGTCTTGCAAGAAAATGCAGTAGCCTCTACTACATCCATCAGAAAACACCGACAAAGAGTGATGTGTAATAGAATATATTACAATTAGCCCACAAGTGACTGTAGAAGGATAATCATACACTATCCATACTCGAATACAAGAGGAATTATGGATGAGTATGAATGTCTACTAGCAATAATGAAAGCTTTGTTGTATGTGCAACAGTGATAATGACCGTATATTTGCTATACATACAAGACACCTACACGCTTACAAGCGGTTGTAGCAGAAGGAAATGAATGCCATGGAACTTCTTACGATCCATCACTGTTCAATGTTGAATAAACACGTTGCTCCATTGCAAGCAAGAACAAAAGACGATATGCAGTAAATACAGATACCTACGAGCTGTTGTAGCAAGGATATCGTAGCACCTCTACAGCCGACAATCATATAATAGAAGACAAACACACTCAAGTGGTATGCAGCTAAGGTTATGATATCCCTATGGCTGAGGTCAGTTCACTTGTGGACGAATACAACTATTCCCATATGAGCTACAACGATCAATGAAATTACTTGTGGATAACAACAGTAGATATGAAGAAAATACAGAAACTCCACAACAAATCCAAGCTCTTGCGAAAGAAGGCAGGAGATTCGTTAGTGTACTACAATCTACCTGCATAAATCATGCAAGTAGTGCACGACAGTCTTCCTGTACAAAGCAGCAAATTCAGTCCCCGAGCTACTACAAAACGCCACCGGATCCGCAACTTTCATGCAAGCGGATAGAAGGCGTTTATAAATATTCCTAAAATATTCCCGCACGTGCACCTTAATTTGTATACATATAAGAACACAAAAAAGGGGGATATGCAATCAAAACCCGCGTGGGCCTCGACGAGCGTGTTATTGGTACACACGTGACGTCCAGGGATGCTGCGCGGGTCAATAAGTGAATTCAAGTTCGAGCCTGATCCTTCTATTCAGGTAGATAGGAGTTGACACGGCTCGAACTATTAAACAAATATATGGTTGGGAGATCGACCAAAATATTTGTTTTATAGTTCATATTAGGCCTTCAAGGCCTTCTACAAAAAAAGTTCATCAATAAAGGTCCGAAGCCTTCAAAATCTATAAACCCGATCCTCCATCTACAGCTTGATAGAGTAGATAGGGTTTAATCCACAAATGAGAAATGACCCCATCACCCTGATGATGGCCGTGTTGAATGTATATCTCAACCGGAGGGATTCACAAACGCTTTCAAAATGCCATCCCAAATCTCATGAAAATCCCAAACTCCAAACTCCAAACTCCAAACTCCAAAAAATCCCAAAATCCAAAAATTTTTGAAATTGAAATTAAACCATCAACCACGTAAAGCAAAACCCATCCACCCTCCGCAACAGTTTGCCGAGGTGGACAAGTCTGAAAATAACTGCAGCTCACAAAGAGCTAATGCCTGGTCGAAAATATCACTAGGATCCATTCTCAAACAATCTTCTGCCAGCAAGGACGTGGTACGAGTCCTTTAACCGGCAGTTTTGCCGCCAAATGGCACTGCAGGATAAATGATTATGACTCGGGGCCCTCTGAACCAGATGGTCGCCGCCAAATGACACCATTATATTATGGTTATGGCCAGAGCCCGTATGTTCCCTAATGGCATCAAATCCTTGAGATATGAATCAATAGGATATGATCGATAGGGCACAAAGCCCTCTGTTAGCTAAGGTGGATTCAAATTTGTCCCCTTAGACAAACTCTCACCCCAGGTCTATAAGGTACCCTTGGACGAAGCAACCCATGGCTGCCGACAAGGATCCTTCTGTCAGGTTGGGTCGACTACCTCCTCTGACTAAGTAGACCAGGGACCACGATGGCCCGGGACGACGGAACCATGGGATTTTGATCGGGCCTATCATCCATTCCCCCACCATCTGCTTTAGGTGCTAGACAGTGAAATTTTTATTTTAAATATCAATTTCCATAATCACAACCCTTGCTGGTACTATATGCCAGATATTGTGTATCTCTACATATCTGATTGACGACTAGCCTTAATCGAAAGTTCTCTCTCGTGATTGGGAGGGGTAATTAACTATAGGGGCTTGCGCCTATAGGAAACCAGAACTCAGATTATAAAGTCCTCGCAAAATGAGGGCGAAATCTCTGGGTAGTGTCTTATCTACAAACCTATTGGCCTTCAAAAATTTACTCCGGAACTTAATTCCGTTAAAACTCCCCCCAAAAAAAACAAGTCGGGCGGAGGCCGGGGCCGAATTTTCGGAGCCCACACTGTGTTTTGATAATAATTAAATTTATATTTAGTTTCATGGTGTAAACCTAATGTTTTAAAACTTGACTTAGAACTTCTCTCTAGAGTCTCAATGGCAATAGTTTTGTCCCCAAGTTTTAATATCCAGCTTCAGGTATATTTCAATTTTCAAATGAATCTTATGCAACACATTAAATCTATACAACTATTTTAAAAGTGCTTATTACTTTATCCAGCCAATACCTTGCTAATTAATTGAATTTAAGTTGCAATTTTGAAAATGGTGTTCTATCTGCTAACATATCTTCTGAACATGCTTCTTTCTTTTAAATTACATGATGGACGTGCAGCCACATATCTCTCGATGAAAAGCTACCATTCCTTACCTCCCCATATTGCCCCTGCGCCCGCGCTTCTTCTTGTTCTTTAGATTTTTTAGGGCTTCAATCAATTGCCATAATTTCTTTGAAGCATTCTTCTTTCTCTAGTGATTTAAGTTCTATTTGGGGCGGCTGTAGTATTTTATAAAGGTGATTGTGAATCTGTTGTGGGGAAAGTAACTTTTAAAAGCTGTTGTAGGTATTTTAAATATGTTTTCTTTGGAAAATTCAGACAGCATCTTTCTTATAGCTCCCACACACGATTAGATCTGTTTGTAAAAAGTAGCTTCTCCCCACAGAAATTTTTGAAAAATAATGAAAAAATTGCACAAAAGAAATAGCAAAACCGAAGTGTGGTTGCAGTCTGAAAAACAAAGTAGTTAGAAAGCTTTCCCAATCAGGCTCTTAATCCATGGTGTCCGAGACTTTTGTGCTCTTATTGCACACCTCCTCCCGCACTACTTTTTTCGATGGTATTTGAAATTTTAATCTCCCCAAGTCTAAGTAAGGTTCTTAGGATAGTCTGGATGCAATTGTTGCAATTTTTAGTATTTCTTGCATAGGGTAAAGTATTTGGTTTGTTTAGTAATGTGAGTGGGCCCTTCGAGTTTTGATTTGATATGGATCCTGAAGCTCTTTTCTTGGTGATTCTGTTGCTGAGAGCTCACACTTCTTGGTTGAACATGCTGTTTAGAGGTCGATCTTCTAAGATGTGGTTGCTGCTAAGAGCTTTGCCTTAAAGCCATAGTAAATACTCTGTAGGTATTGCACGTATTAGATTTTATTATGCAATAAGGGATAGAGATAGAAAGAAAAGACTGAGTATGATGTGATGTCCACATATTCTCCTCCTTTACTCTCTTTTCTTTCTTATCCTATCTCTTTCTTTTTACTCGTTAGTAGCACCTTTATATATTTTTCTTCAAACCCATGCTTTGTTTTCCTTGAATGCTTCATGAATAATGAGTTCACCTTGATGCCCATTTGAATTAGAAATCACCAAAAAGCATGTGGGATAGCATGTAATTTTTATTCGAGTTGACTGTTTATAAGGGTCAATTAAACAAAGTAAAACGTGATGTTGTTACTTGGTTGTCATTCATAGCTTCTAATAAAGAAGGGATAATTTGGAAGTAATTTCAGTCACTTTATCTCCTAATATATCATAAATAGCAGAAAAATAACTCATTATGATTTCTATATGATTTTAATAGTAATATTGTATGCCCATGGTCACAAGCATGCCTGTTCAATTGCATACAGATATGTTCGCAAGCAATGACCATCGACTGTGTTGATTCACACATGTGCAAGTGACCAATATTGATGAAAATTTTTGCCTTTTGTTAGAATTGTTCAAAACTACCTTGTTTTAGCATAGACAGTTGAAATTCCATTTCATTGCATGGTTTCACCATGGTTTGGATAAAACCAAAATCTTATTTGCAAGAGCATAAAACTGTGGTTTAAAGGTTGTAAGTGTTTCATTGATAGAAAGCTTATGTAGGCTGTAAAACGCACAGTTTCTTGTTATGCTCCAAAGATGTAAAGTATAACGTTATTTTTTTTTCTTTCTTTAAGATCCAAGGATATATTTATCAAATTAGTTATTCTCTTTCTAATGATGTGTTCACACTTCTGTGCAGGTTGTTTTGACCACCTTATTAAAGGTTTATACTAGAGGTGGTCTTTTTGAAAAGTCACACGAACTCTTAGCTGAATTAGAAGCTCTTGGTTATGCTGAGGATGAGGTATACAAAAACTTTATATATTTTTCTTGGCACTGTATGTCTGACATAGCATTCTAATGCTTTGCAGTTCTATGCTAACTACAACCTGATCCTAGTGCCATGGTTGTGCAAAAGTCTGCACTTTTTCCATCCATCGACAAAACATGATAAAAACTCTGCAAACATTTTTCACGTGTTTTTGTTTTTTTATTTTAACACTGCCGTTGCCAGGTCCCAAGTCCTGGATGAGAAAAGTGGAGGGTTGCGTTAGGTAGTCGACAGCCAGCGTAAAACTTGTCGAATAACCATGACATGAATCCTTTAATAAATTGTGTTAATGCTAGGGCGTTCCCTGGAAGCGACGCACTGTATGGCCTGAATACAGTGAAAAGTGTGCAAGGGCCGCTGCATCGGCGCCCGGGTGCAGTGTTAAATAGGCAAGGGTTCCCACATCAAGGACGGATGTGGGCAAAGAAGCTAGTCCATGATACTAATATTAGGATAGGAACTTGGAGTATAGGTTCCCTTACAGGAAGATTAATGGAATTAATAGATATTATGATTCATAGGAAGATAAATATTTTGTGCATTCAGGAAACTAAATGGGTTGGAGAGAAGGCTAAGGAGATTGATAGTTTAGGATTTAAAGTTTGGTATTCAGGTAAGAGTCGTACTAGAAATGGTGTAGGCGTGATTATAGATAAGAGTTTGAAGGATAATGTTATAAATATTAATAGAATTTGAGATAGAATTATGGCTTTAAAGATTGTTGTTGATGCTAAGATTATTAATATTATAAGTGCTTATGCTCCTCAAATAGGTTTGGATATGTGTTCAAAATTAAAATTTTGGAAAGATTTAGAAGAATTAATTCAAAAGATACCTCTCGAAGAAAAAATTTTTATTGGAGGAGATTTAAATGGACATGTTGGTAGAAAGGTAAATGATTTTAAAAGCATTCATGGTGGATATGGGTTTGGAATGACTAATGAAGGTGGTAAGACCATACTAGATTTTTCTTTAGCTTATGATTTTTTAATTGCTAATACCTTATTTAAGAAAAGAGATGAGCATCTCATCACTTATAAGAATGGTTATAGTAAAACTCAGATTGATTATTTTCTTATAAGAAAAGTAGATCGTTTAGATTGCAAAGATTGTAAAGTTATTCCGAGTGAAAGTTTATGTACCCAACATCGCTTATTAGTTTTAGACTTTAAGATGAAAGGACAGAAAATAAAAAATAAAGTAAAGCGATTTTCTAGGATTAGATGGGGGCATTTAAAGAATAGTAATAAAAATATTTTTGAGAGTAAGATTTTAGATTCTAAGATTTTATTTGTGCATGAGGATGCTAATGTTATGTGGGAAAAAGTGGCTAGTGATATTAAAAATATTGCTAAAGATGTGTTTGGAGTATCAAAGGGAAAAGCCCCTAATAGTAAAAATAGCTGGTGGTGGAATCCAATTGTGCAAGAAAAGATAAAAAATAAGAAGATTTGTTATAAAAATTGGTTTAGATATAAAAATTCTGATAATTGGGAAAGATATAAAGAGGCATGTAAGGATTCTAAGAAAGCAATATGTGATGCAAAGATCTTAGCTTTTAATGATTTATATAATAGATTAGATACTAAGGAGGGAGAAAGATATATGTATAAGCTAGCCAAACAAAGAGATAGGAGTAGTAAGGATTTAATTCAAGTGAAGTGTATTAAGGATGAAGATCAAAAAGTACTTTTCTTAGAAGATGATATTCAACAAAGGTGGATGAGATATTTTGATAAACTTTTTAATGAAGATTGTAGGAATACAATTGACTTTAGTGACCTTAGCATCCTAAATGAAAATAAAGATTTCTGTTTTTATCGGCGTATTAGTAAAACCGAAGTTAGAGAGGCTTTAAAGAAAATGAAGTGTGGAAAAGCTGTTGGACCTGATGATATCCCAATAGAGATGTGGAAATGCTTAGGAGATGAAGGAATTTCTTGGCTAACTAAACTTTTTAATAATATTTTGAAGACTAAAAAGATGCTAGATGCGTGGAGAATGAGTGTATTGATTCCTATTTATAAGAATAAAGGTGATGCACAAGATTGTGCGAATTATAGAGGAATTAAGTTAATGTGTCACACTTTAAAACTATGGGAGCGAGTTATGGAGCGTAGGCTGCGGCGTGATACTAATGTTTCTCAAAATCAATTTGGATTCATGCCTGGTAGGTCTACTATGGAAGCCATACATTTATTGAGAGGTTTGATGGAGAAATATAGGGAGAATAAGGAGGATCTACATATGATATTTATTGATTTAGAGAAAGCATATGATAAAGTTCCAAGAGAAGTGCTATGGAGAGTTCTTGAAAAGAAAGGAGTTAATAATACTTATATTCAAATCATTAAAGATATGTATGAAGGAGTTACTACTTGTGTTCAAACACAAGGTGGTTTGACCAAGTATTTCCCTATTTCGGTTGGATTACATCAAGGATCAGCTTTAAGCCCATATCTTTTCGCGTTAGTCATGGATGTTCTCACTAGACATTTACAAGAGGATGTACCCTGGTGTATGCTTTTTGCTGATGATATTCTTCTTGTTGACAAGACTAAAGAGGGAGTTGAAGGTAAACTTGAAGTCTGGAGATCAACCTTAGAGTCTAAAGGTTTTCGCTTGAGTAGATCTAAAACTGAATATATGGAGTGTAATTTTAGCAGTAATAGACCTAGTGAGGGGATTGTGACTTTGGGCGATCAAGTCATTAATAAGAGTACACGTTTTAGATATCTTGGATCTATTGTTCAGAGTGATGGTGAAATAGATGGGGATGTTATCAGTAGAATTCAAGTTGGATGGTTGAAGTGGAGGAATGCATCGGGCTTGTTGTGTGATAGAAAAGTCCCCCTTAAACTTAAGGGAAAATTCTATAAGATGGTGGTGAGACCTGCAATGCTTTATGGTGCAGAATGTTGGCCATTAAAAGAGAAGCACAATACTAAGTTATGTGTTGCGGAGATGAGGATGCTTAGGTGGATGAGTGGATTTACTCTTAGAGACAGGATACGAAATGAACATATACGTGAAAAGGTTGGAGTAGCTCCAGTGGAGGATAAGATTAGAGAGAGTCGCCTTAGATGGTTTGGTCACATAAAACGGCGGCCTTCCGATGACCCAGTTAGGAAAGTAGAGGTATTAGATTTGACTTATGTTAAGAAAGGTAGAGGTAGACCTAAAAAGACTTGGTTAGAAAATATTAGAAATGATCTTTCTCTATTAGATTTAAACGAGAATTTGACTTTGAACCGGACACAATGGAGAAAAAGGATTCATGTTGCCGACCCCACGTAGTGGGACAAAGGCTTGTTATTGTTGTTGTTGTTGTTGTTGTTTTGTTTTTTATTTTGATGTAAAGTTAGGAGAATGTGATGCTAGATATAAATTTCTTAATCCATGAAAGGCGATAATCCTTAAAAACATACTACTAAGCTATTTCCTATTAAGGCATACCTAGCTGTATTTCACCATCATGTAGTGCAATGTTTGTACTTAATTATAGCATTTGTGTATGCAAAATTGTGATGTCCATCGATGCATTTATGTTGGTAGTAGTATAGTGCTGAAACGGGAGTTAACATAAATAAAGCTCTACTGGTGGGTTGGGTGTTTTATATCTGAATGCAACTTTTTTTCAGGAAATGTTTGTCATAATCTAATGACTAATACTCTTTTGCAGAATTATCCTTTCATTTTAGCCGGGCCTTCACAAACTCTGCTACTTTTTTCCTTTCATTTCTGGATATTTTTTTCTGGACAATTTGGCACTTGAATTTTTATCTTGCAGTTATTCTCAAAAGATTTGTAATATTGAAGTACTTAATTAATATTTTTTGTTATATTACCATATTTCAGACATCATATCAACCTTTCTAATTTCCATCTTCAGGTGTACAAAATTTCATTTCTACCTATGCTTTCCTTTTACCTTTGTTTTCTTTTCCGTACCTTGTAGATGCCGTACTGTTTATTAATGGACAATCTTGCAAAGGCTGGGCGTATCGGAGAAGCAAGGGAAGTATTTATAAAGATGAAAGAGAAAAGGGTGAAATCAGGTGATTTTTTTTTCAAATTTGTTATTGAAGATATTTTTGTTTTTGTTTGTTACATCTATCTTGTTTTCATGGAATACATCCTCCACTAGTCAACCATACATCCTCCACTAGTCTGAATGAGTCTACACCCTTTTCTTTTCCATATTCCCATAGAAAATATGCTATAGACCTGCTTGAGGAGATTGAGCTTCTTTAGTGTAAATCTATCGACTCTTTTATGGATAGTTTATAATCTTTTAATGTCGAGGAAATCTTTAAAGAGGAAATCTTTAAAGTTGTAATATGTTTTTGTCTCGTAGTTATTATCTCCTACTTTATTGGCACCTGGCTTAATATTTCCTTTGTTCTTCGTCTAGTAAATTAGCATGTTTGACCTAGTCCAATAGCTCGAATTAACGAGGGGGAGAATAGACAGTCGGACGATTTAAAATTTTATTTACTAACTGTTAAATCCCAGCCGTCCCTTGACCCTTGATCCCACGGCCAGCATGGGAATCCGTGGGAGGCTCACCCATTAAATCCCAGTTGTTCCTTACCTCTTGATCCTATACCTAATATGGGGATTGGTGGGAGGCTCACCTGGATCACACCAATCTCCTTTCATATTCGGGTGGCTGATTTAGGAAGGATTATATTAGGGAAACTATGTATGATTCCGTAATTATTTATTTTTTTATTAAGATATATTGTATTGATCTATAAATAGGAATTATTTTGTGTAATAAAATTAAGCTTTTTCCCTCTCCAATTCCTTGAATTTAATGTTTTATCAGAGCAAGGCATTCAATTCCTATGTGCTTAAGAGAATTTATTCTTTAAGAGAAGCATCTAATAACAATTTTATTTAATAATTTTACGAGAAGCATCTAATAGAACTATATAACTTAAAAACATTTTTATTCAATAATTTTAAGAGAAGCATCTAATACAACATAACAAGTTACTATGCATATTAGGTATTATAGACATCTCAAATATTTTTGTCAACGTCTATAGATTCATTAGGCTCTTGCTTAATCAATGCATAAACCCATATTTGAACATTCTGTCTTGGTTGATTTCATGTTGAAGCTGAAACTGTCAATTCTATCATTTTCTATTTATCAAAACTTTTCTGTATAATGTTTCGATTGGTTTCACTTCTCCTAAAATCTTCTGATCAAGTGTAGGACACAACTTTGCTATATGTCCCAGTTGACTACACCAGTAGTAAGTGTTGGAGCTCATCAAACATTCACCCTTATGAAATCTTTCATATTTAAGACAACTTTCATGATTGTACTGGCAACATCACTACAAATTCAACTAGGGCTAAATTTAAGCTTCTTTCCATTTGATTATTCAAACTGATTATTATGCACATTTTTAGTATTCTTCTTTTTATGCTGATATTATTGCTTATAAGTGATTTGAAAATCAATCTCCACCCTTCTAGCTATCTCTACCAATGCTATATAATTCTTGATTCATAAAAGTACTAAATGTTACTTATGATTCTTTTAGACCAGATAAGAATCGATAGTATTTTTCCTTTACATTTACTATTAGTTGCGATGCATATCTCGATAGTGTTGTAAATTGAGTTGTTTTATTGCACAAATCTTATAAAATTATATTGCATCCGCCTCCTTGTAAAAATAAGCATGAACCATTTCTTAAAAAATTCTACAAAGTCTTCCTAGATGACTAATGTATTGCAAATGTCACCCAGTTTGTCCTCTTGTTGTTCTCATAATCATGTTTTTGTTTTTCTATCCAAGGCAAATGTAGCGAGTGACACTTTCTACTCATCAGGATATGATATGCTATCCAATATCTTTTTTATACGAAGAAACCAATCATTTGCCTCAATTGATCCCTTATTACCCTTGAATAGTGGTGTTCACATGTGCTTCAATAACTTCAGACATTTATCCACTACAATCACAAGTTGCGATCTTGACTCCTAAAGTAGTTAGGTCGTATTTGCCATCATCTGAGTAAATGTATTAGTTTTCGCTGTAACCTTCGGTAGTAATTCTGTAATCCTATTTTTGTCAATTATATCCTCTTGATCATCCATATATATATATGAATCATACCATTTAATCGAATCTCTAAATTTCACACAAATCATTCATATGGCTCTTTTACTATGATTCATATTCCTAAGAAAATCTTTGGACTCTGATCCCATTTTTGTCATGACATTACCCAAGGGCTCCAATTAATAAGGCGGGAACATACGGTTAGATAGTTTAAATTTTTTTTACTAATTATTTTCAATACACTAAAAGTGTTACTAAAACTTCACATGTATTAAGGTAAAATATTATAAATATCTTTATCTCGGAGCATCGCACCTATGATATACATTCTCTTTTTTCACTCAATTAAATTCTTTGGACAATACTTGTGAATGTATGCAAATATGGAGTGATTTATAACATAATTCATTAAGTAAGCCATACTTTTAAACTATAATAATGCAACATATTTCAATCAACATACATGCTTTCTATAAAAATGTAAAATAACTTTATTTAATAATATTTAAATTGATAAATAACTATCAGTCATATCTTATGCATATAGATAATATTCATATTCTATCATAATATTTTTTGTAACTAATACAAATGTCCTAGAAGGCATTATCTAAATAGTATCAATCAATGTACTTTTATTTTCATTTCCTTCTTTTTTAAAACCCCTTTTAAAACCGTTTATATTTCACGTGCATAGTTACATCGGTCTTTAGTTAGTACCATAAAGGTGTGTACTATATAAGTCAACATAAGTCAACATGTACATACAAATATTCTTATATGAGTCATGTCATTTATATTTTTATAACATTTGATATTTTTCTCACTTATATTAGTATAACATAAAACCAAACTATTATATTATAAATTATCATGTGTTTCTATATGATCAGCCTTACTACAACAAAATTTGATTATAAATAAATTTGCAATAACAATTTATAACTAAATAATATTTTTGTAAAATAATTTTAGGAGAAACAATGCTATTACTATACATTAAGAACATGAGCATTCACTTTGAAATTAGATTTCTTATCAATTTGATTTAATCGTCACTCCATAATTGTTAGATTAACACCTATACAAATACATTCTCATCGTCATTCTTTAAATTATCTCTAACTCAAAATATTCCCTACTTCTAGTATGTTAGATTTTCTCTTATAAATTCAATTTATTATTTAATATATCATAAATCTTATAACTAAAATCTTAAACGCTATTTTTATACAATATAAATTGCTCTATCTTTATATATATATTTTATTTAACATTACTTATTTATCATAATATATCTTAATTTAAAAAATTCCTTTGCTATATAAACTTATCCTTTAATTTAAGATTTTAATATTTTCTAAATTTATTTCAAATATATAAGAGCATTAAATTAAATTTCCTCAATAACATCTCCTAAAATTTAAAGTACTAATTTATACTAACTTTCATCAAAATGTATCAAATATTAATGAAACTTAAAAATCAATAAAGTTCAAATAATAATAGTTAAATAAATAATTGTAAGATAAAATTTTAGGTTTTATCTTTGTTGCGTCCTCGAATATTCGCGGCGGTGGAGAAATATAAAATTTAGCCTCTTAGCATTGTACGAAGATCCAACACGTAATCAGATAAAAGAGAGGGTGTGGTATTAATAAGGGACACCAAGATTTTTACGTGGAAAACTCTTGAAAAAGAGAAAAAATTACAGAGCCTAGCCCAGTTTGAATGAATCCACTAGTGTTTACAGTTGAATATAAATGAGGCCCTTCTTTGGGGGGAAAGGCCTTAGCTTGATGTAACAAATATACATCATACAAATTGCACTACATTGTGTAAATTGGAAGAATCAGAATTGATTTGTTCTCTTGGTCGGCAGGACCATAGTCGGCTAGCGACATTGGTCAGAAAGACCGTATTCTGGCGACGGTAGTTGGAAGAAGCATAATGGGCGGGCGACGGAGGTCAAAAGGATTGTTGTTTGGCGATAGAGGCCAGAAGGATTGTAGTCGGTGGGTGATGAAAGTCGAAAGGACCGTAGTCGGTGGGCGTATGGACCATAGTCTGGCGATGGAGGTCAGATAGACCGTAGTCGGTGGCCGGATGAAAATTCGGTGTCAGTCGGTTGCTGAGCAGAAGTCCAGCATCCTGATCAGAAGTCTGGCGTTAGTTGGTTGCCAGGTAGATGTCCGGTGTCGGGTTGAAATGTGGCGACGGGCGGAGGCTCGACGTTGGGTAGAAGTCTGACGAATGTCCGACAAACGGCAGAGGTATGACGTCTAGTGGAAAGGTGACGTCGGGTAGAAATTTGGAAATGAGCTGAGGTCCGATACCGGGCAGAAATCCGGCGTCGGATAAAAATCCAGCGTCATGTGGAGGCCTGGTAGAAATCAAGCGTCTCTTGGAGGCCGGGCAAAATTCTGGAGTTCGTCGATAACCGGACAGGAGTTCGACGTCACTTGGTGGCCGGGCGAAATTCTGGAGTTCGTCAATGGCTGGACAGGAGTTCGACGTCACTTGGTGGTCGGGAGGAAGTCCAACGTCACTTGGTGGCCGGGCGGAAGTCTGGCGCCTCATAGAAATTCGGCGACGGGCAAAAGTTCGATGGTGGTTGAGGAGGAGTTTCTTCCTTCTCTTCTTCTTCTTCTTGCTTGGGGTCCCCTCTTAAGAGAAATGAGGCGTTATTTATAGTTTTTTGAGGATGACATGTCCTGTAAATAGGAGGAGGATCGAGGGCAAATGTGGAGTGGTTTGGATGGACGGTCGATGTTGAATCCCTTGATCATGGATCGTTTATCAGGCGTCTGAAGGGCTTAATGATATCAGAATTCGACGATCTTGGGCTTGTTGGATTCGTCTCGTCGAGCCGCTCGATTCGACTATAAGCATGTCACGTTTGGAAACCGTTTGGTAATTCAAATTGTGGTTTGACTCTTCCAATAGCTATTCGGGTCTTTGATTTAGACTCATTTGGGCTCGGATTGAGTCGATTTTGGTATCGTTGGGTTCATATTTCCGAGACGTTCATTTTGACTGTAAGTTTGCCGAAATCGGAGTTCAGATTGTCTCTGAATTAACTTTTGAAGTTTCCAACTTGATTTTTGCCTCAAGATTCGTGTCCGATCAAGATAATTTTTTGGGGATATATCAGTTGCCCCCCTATTTTCGGACGTCGAAGCTCCAGGAGTCCGAAAATATATATCACAGTATTTCAAATATCATATATCTATACTTATATCATATATTTATATATCTCTTTTTATTTTATTAAAATAAATGAATATTAATAAAAGATATAACTTTATTCATGTATCAGTTGATATAAATATTCGTTAGCTAACTCTAGAGAGAGAGAGAATTCTTTCATATATCATTAAAAACTCATATCAATGTAAGTTTTATGGCCAAGCCATCAGTGTTTTGCCAATGGAAAGACGCGCCTTTAGGCACTCGAGTTCTAAGCAGGCGATTTTTTTTGTGCCGCGGGGCTCACAAAATTTTGTTTTTATTTATTTATTTATTTTTTAAAGGAGGCGTCTATAGCCGATTTTCTAAATTTTCTTTATATATATATATATATATATATATATATATATATATATATATATATATATATATATATATATATATATATATATATATAAAAGTGGGGCCCGCCACTTTTTCTTTTTAATTCCGAAAATTATATAAATGGGCCCAAAATTTTTTTTGAAACTTCTAAAGATATTTTTGAAAAAAATTGAATAATTTAGAGGTAAATTTTCCATCAAATTTCAAACTATTTCTCTCCCATTTTCGTCCTATAAATACCCCTTTGGGACAAAGACAAAATTGCTCCATTCCTCCTCCTCTCTCCTCCCTCTAACTTTCTTATAGTTGAGTCATTCCCCTATTTTTGTAGGTGACTTTCCCTACACAAAATCAGGGCCCCTCTCCTTGTATAGAAGTTAGAATTTTTGCAGCCATTCTTTTTCTTTCTCCTCACTTATTCTGACTTTCTTATAGTTGAGGCATTCCCTTAGTTTTGTAGGCGGCATCCCCTACTAAAATTAAGGGGCCCTCTCATTGTATAGAAGTTGGAATTTTTCGCCTTCCTCTCTTTTTTCTTCTTCTTTAGTTTTCTTCTTACATTTGAGGCATTCCACTGTAAGAGATATGTGGCATTCCATTATCAAGCTTCAATGCCCCTCTCTTATGTAGAAGGAGATTTTTTCCTCCTTATTCTTCTCTTGCATTCTTCTTCTTACATTGGAGGCATTCCACTGTTAGAGATAGGCGACATTCCTCTATCAAGCTTCAGTTCCCTCTCTTGTGTAGAAGAAGTTATGATGAGAGCTTACTCTCCCACTAAACTATCCTTGACAGAAGAAGATCAAATGCTTCTTGCATGCGAGGGTGATTTGAGAAGATTTGATGATAATAGTATCCGGGAGGAGAACCAGAAGTGATTAGTAGACGGGGAGAATTTCGATGCTGTTTGAGCAGAAGTCCTTCGACAATGAACGATCAAGTGGAAATTCGTTGGCAGTCAACGGCCGAGTGGAGAGCTGAAGGAGAGAGTTGGAGGGTGTGCCACTATCAGTTGTCGAGCGAGAAGCCGATGATAGTTGATATGAAGTAAAGGACCGCCGACAGATATCCGACGAAGGGCCGATGATGACGAGTGTCTAATGGCATTTTGCTAAGGCAATATGCATCCATACTGAAGTGTGCCGACATCAGATATCCTTGAGTCAAAGGGCCAAAGCAGTGTGTTATGCCAGCATTCTGGCAACACACTAACACTGTTAACTGAGTGGAGGCCTGATGATGATCAGGTTATGTCCTTTCTTTGAAGGAGAAGTTGTAGGAGATGCTTATGTGCAGCAGAGGAGAAGTCACTTAAAGCCACCAAGAATATTTGACTGTTTTAAAGTTACTTGTTGTTTGATGATAGTAGTTTGTACGGATGATACTAATGTACTTTTTATTTTTAACTTCTAGTGAGAATAAATGTACACCTGAATCTGAATTTTATAACTATTGATATTATATATGAAGTTGAGAACTTGTCCCATTGAGGAAGCTGAATTGTTATTGCATCTTTGAGATATGCTTTGATATATTACCCCCCGTGCTTTTTGAGGCATATAATATGAGCGAATGTGAGAGACATTCTTCTAGGATGTTTAACATATCATAGGTTGTTAGTCAAAGCTTTTGCTTGATGACATTAACTTGTATAGAAGAGGTCAGACCAAATTCCTCTGGGATTGCTCTATAAGTGATTGAGATACAAGACATCCTCCTAGGATGTTTGACCTATCCGAAGTTATATGTCAGAGTATTTGCTTGATAACGTTAACCTATATGGAAGAGGTTGAGAGAATTCACCAATGATATATGATCTTTTCGTGGTTGTATGTCAGAGCTTTTGCTCGATGACGTTAGCCTGTGTGGAAGATGTCGAGAGAATCCACCAATGATGTATGACTTATCCGAGGTTGTATGTCAGAGCCTTTGCTCGATGACGTTAACCTATGTGGAAGAGGTCGAGAAAATCCACCAATGATGTCAGGCCTATCCGAGGTTGTATGTCAGAGCATTTGCTCAATGACGTTAATATATATGGAAGATGTCGAGAGAATCCACCAAGGATGTCAGAGCTATCCAAGGTTGTATGTCAGAGCCTTTCCTCGATGACGTTAACCTATGTGGAAGAGGTCGAGAGAATCCACCAAGGATATCAGACATATCCGAGGTTGTATGTCAGAGCATTTGCTCAATGACGTTAACATATATGGAAGAGGTCAAGAGAATCCACCATGGATGTCAGATCTATCCGAGGTTGTATGTCAGAGCTTTTGCTCGATAACGTTAACCTATGTGGAAGAGGTCGAGAGAATCCACCAAGGATATAAGACCTATCCGAGGTTGTATGTCAGAGCTTTTGCTCGATAACGTTAACCTATATGGAAGAGGTCGAGAGAATCCACCAAGGATGTAAGACCTATCCAAGGTTGTATGTCAGAGCCCTGCTCGATGACGTTAACTTATATGGAAGAGATTGAATCAAATCCCCTTGGGACCGATTATGTCTTGATCGGGAGGGGGCAAATGTCGAGTGTATCCCGAATCAAAGAATGGTCTATCTTTAGGCCGTTACTATCTTTTTGAGGTCGAGATTAAGACATTGCCCAAGGAGTAGAAGTCCAGCTAGGGATTGTATGAGCTTGAAATTTATTGAGCATCGTTGTATTTGTTAGAAGTATTTATGTTCTCAAGGTATCGTCTTGGATATTGAAAGTGTTGGAGGAATCTTCTTGACTATGGCTGTAGTTAATATTGCCCCCCAGTCCACATCTGATTCCCATAAATTTGAGGGAGAATTGACTGATATCAATATATTGATATAAACCACTTTTGAGATTGGAGCAATATTTACCCCCCAGTGAGGAACAATGTTCCCACAGACGGCGCCAAACTGTTGCGTCCTGGAATATTTGCGGCTGTAGAGAAATATAAAATTTAGCATCTTAGCATTGTACGAAGATCCAGCATGCAATCAGATAAAAGAGATGGTGCGGTATTAATAAGGGACACCAAGATTTTTAAGTGGAAAACCCCTGAAAAAGGGGAAAAATCACGGAGCCTAGCCCAGTTTGAATGAATCCACTAGTGTTTACAGTTGATTACAAATGAGGCCATTCCTTGGGGGGAAAGGCCTTGGCTCGATGTAACAAATATACATCATACAAATTGCACTACATCGTGTAAATTGGAAGAATCAGAATTGATTTGTTCTCTTGGTCGGCAGGACCATAGGCGGCTAGCGACATTGTTCGGAAAGACCGTATTCTGGTGACGGTAGTCGGAAGAACCATAATGGGCGGGCAACGGAGGTCGAAAGGACTGTTGTTTGGCGATATAGGCCAGAAGGATTGTAGTCGGTGGGTGATGAAGGTCGAAAGGACCGTAGTCGGTGGGCGACGGAGGTCGTATGGACCATTGTCTGGCGATAGAGGTCAGATAGACCGTAGCCGGTGCCCGGATGAAAATCCGGTGTCAATCGGTTGCTGAGCAGAAGTCCAGAATCCCGAGCAGAAGTCTGGATTTAGTTGGTTGCCGAGTAGAAGTCCAGTGTCGGGTAGGAATGTGGCGACGGGCTGAGGTCCGACGTTGGGTAGAAGTTCGACATCGGGTAGAAGTCTGACAAATGTCCGGCAAAGGGCAGAGGTCCGACGTCTAGTGGAAAGGCGACGTCGGGTAGAAATCCGGAAACGAGCGGAGGTCCGACAGCGGGCAGAAATCCTGCGTTGGATAAAAATCCAGCGTTGTGTGGAGGCCTGGTAGAAATCAAGCATCTCTTGGAGGCCATGCGAAATTCTGGAGTTCGTCGATGGCCGGACAGGAGTTCGACGTCACTTGGTGGCCAGGCGAAATTCTGGAGTTCGTCGATGGCCGGACAGGAGTTTGACGTCACTTGGTGGCCGGGAGGAAGTCTGACGTCACTTGGTGGCCGGGCGGAAGTCTGGCAACAACAACAACATCAAGCCTTTATCCCACTACGTGGGGTCGGCTACATGAATCCTTTTTCTCCATTGTGTCCTATTAAAAGTCAAATTCTCGTTTAAATCTAATAAAGAAAGATCATTTCTAATATTTTCTAACCAAGTCTTTTTAGGTCTACCTCTACCTTTCTTAACATAAGTCAAATCTAAGACCTCTACTTTCCTAACCGGGTCATCGGGAGGCCGCCGTTTTACGTGACCAAACCATCTAAGGCGACTCTCTCTAATCTTATCTTCCACTGGAGCTACTCCAACCTTTTCACGAATATGCTCATTTCGTATCCTATCTCTAAGGGTAAAGCCACTCATCCACCTGAGCATCCTCATCTCTGCAACACTTAACTTAGAATTATGCTTCTCTTTTAATGGCCAACATTCAGCACCATAAAGCATTGCAGGTCTCACCACCATCTTATATAATTTTCCCTTAAGTTTGAGGGGTACTTTTCTATCACACAATAAGCCCGATGCATTCCTCCACTTCAACCATCCAACTTGGATTCTGCTGATAATATCCCCATCTATATCACCATCACTCTGAACAATAGATCCAAGATATCTAAAACGTGTACTCTTATTAATGACTTGATCGGCCAAAGTCACAATGCCCTCACTAGGTCTATTATTACTAAAATTACACTCCATATATTCCGTTTTAGATCTACTCAAGCGAAAACCTTTAGACTCTAAGGTTGACCTCCACAATTCTAGTTTACCTTCAACTCCCTCTCTAGTCTTATCAACAAGAAGAATATCATCAGCAAAAAACATACACCAAGGTACATCCTCTTGCAAATGCCGGGCGGAAGTCTGGCGTCTCATAGAAATTCAGCGACGGGCGAAAGTCCGGCAGTGGTCGAGGAGGAGTTTCTTCCTTCTCTTCTCTTCTTCTTCTACTTCTTGCTTGGGGTCCCCTCTTAAGAGAAATGAGGGGCTATTTATAGTTTTTTTAGGATGGCATGTCCCGTAAATAGGAGGAGGATCGAGGGCAAATGTGGAGTGATTTGGATGGACGGTTGATGTTGAATCCCTTGATCATGGACCGTTTATCAGGCATCTGAAGGTCTTAATGATATCGGAATTCGACGATCTTGGGCTCGTTGGATTCGTCTCGTCGAGCCGCTCGATTCGACTATAAGCATGTCATGTTTGGAAACAGTTTGGTAATTCAAATTGTGGTTTGACTCTTCCAATAGCGCTTCGGGTCTTTGATTTAGACTCATTTGGGCTCGGATTGAGTCGATTTTGGTGTCGTTGGGTTCATATTTCCGAGACGTTCAGTTCGATTGTAAGTTTGCTGAAATCGGAGTTCAGATAATCTCTGAATTAATTTTTGAAGTTTCCAACTTGATTTTTGCCTCATGATTCATGTCGGATCAAGATATTTTTTTGGTGATATATCAATCTTAATATGATAAAAATTATCATCACATTAGTTAAGTATATTAAATTTCAAATTAAAAAATTAAACATTCTCTCTCTCTCTCTCTCTATATATAAATATATATATCCTCTGTGTTAAATAAAATATGTCATAAATAATTAATATCTATTAGACTATTATTATTATTATTTAAACATTAAATTTTTTTTTAAATAACGCACATTCCCCAAGTCTTCTAATAGCCGGTCGAGCCCTAACCATCGCCCGAGCGTGCTTCCCTCTGGTGGATCTCGTCAACCACGCTTGCGCTCACTCTCCTTGTGCCATTATTTGTAAGCCTCACGAGTTCGACCATTAGCTCGCACTCTCACTCTCTGTCTCCCCGTCTCTCCTCTCTCGCGTGGTTACAAGCAGATGGAATTCTTCGTCTTTATCAGCACTAGGTAACGAAATCGACAACGATGGATTCAGTCCCTTTCGTCGTCTCTGTCTTTCTCCCTTCGGCTTCCACGACTCCAAGCGACGGGAGCGACTTGGTTCCTTCGCCTTCTTCGACCTTTAATGACATCGGTCGCTCCTTTGTTTTCATCGTCATCTAGCTTCGCATTGACGAGCTCCTCCGACTCCTTCATCTTGTTTGTCCTATGCGTTTTCACATTGCTCTTGGTTACAGAATCGACCTACGTCGGTTCGGTTATTGCACAACATATACAAATTTCAAATAAGAAGCATTGTGTTCTTGTACTCGGGATTTTTTGATATATGTAGATGTTGAGAGAAGGAAAAGTTTATCATAAACACAACTATTTACAAATTGAAGCTTACTTTGAAGCTGACTATATTAGATCTGCCGCTTGAAAGTCTACTCCAGGATATTAAGTTTTTTAAATAAATTTCTTTTTCATGGAAAAGTAAAGAAAGGAGTGGTGGTTTTAGATCTAGCACTGACGCAAAATACAAGGCTGTGGTGCCTAATTATATGGATAAATAATCTTATTGAAAAGTTTGGCTTTCTTATTACTCAATCTATGATTCTTGAGTGAAAATATCAGGCATCCGCTCATATTACTGACAATCCTACTTTGACGAAAAAGCAAAATATTTTGATGTAAATTGTCATTTCATTAGATGTGTAGTTTCATCAAAAAGGATTATCACTCATATATCTAACAAAAAATAATTAGTTGATGTTGTTACAAAGGACCAAAGGACTCTTTGATTATCTAATCTTTTCACCAAGCTAGATAATGATAAATAAGCTTTAGCTTAAGAGGAAAAATAGTAGAGTCGAGTTTGCAGACAGTCGAGGAAGTTTCATCCTCGGGCATATAAAATGTTAATTGAGATAGATGTATAGTTCTTATTCATTGTGAACGCTCGTCTTTCTGGTTTTAGAGAAGTTGAAATTTCAACAGTATGAGAGCCAATAATACCCTTTCCTTTGCATTGGACCTCACTTAAGAAAACTATTCTATTTCCTTTGATCTTTTCCTCACTAACTCTTCACTTATTTAGATCCCACCTTGAATTGAGGAATTGGAGTGCTTACAAGAATAATCTTCTAAGTGGTTTGAGTACGGATAGGTCTATTCGCTGCAATCTCAATGGTACTTGGCAGGATAGTAACATTCTCAATAACCTCGAGATTTGAGTCCACACATTTTTAAAATTTAGTAGGAAACTTCTTCCATGATGATTTATTCTCCCTTTTTATTCACTATAAGGGAAGCTTGACCTTTTCGTCTTCTTCTACCTCCTCCAAATATTTGTCCATCTCTGGAGCTTTAGTGGGATCATCAAAAGGAACTATATAATGAAAAATAAAGTAAAAATGAAATAATAGAACTCAGGAAACTTATCCTATATGGGTGTTCTATATAAACAAGAAAGAAAAGAAGTCTTACCATCAAAAAAACATTTAAGTTTATGTAGGACCACACCTTCAAGCTGATTTATTTCATTTCTATTAAATAAGAGCTATTGTCCTTCTCTAGTGCGGAATATGAATTCTACCTTTTGGAAACAACATGGGCTTGGTTAAGATTGGCTACTTCTGTGAGTATTATGACTAGTATGTTACATATAGCAAAAGAAAATACCATCATCTATTTTATGCTTTCAAAATGTTGTAGCTAAATATGTTTGAAGGAGTCTTGATATTATTTCTCTATAGCAGAAACATTTAACTCGTTAAAAGGAGATAGCAGAAGAGGAGGATTTTTTTTTTTAAAATAACTTCAGGAAACATTTAGATAAAGTTTTATCCAAGGAGTGGAAGGAGTAACACTCTCAATGATCCTTTGACTAACTTCAGTTCTAGGCTCTTTAATTTCTTGTCGATCAACAAGCGGCTAGACAACTTCAACTATAACCATTTTAGTTGCAGGTCGGTTGATATCAATTCAAGACAAAGTGACCATTTGGCTGTCTTCAACATTTTCTTCACCAGCATCACTACCCATCTCTAGATAAGTCACTTGATCAACAGCTGGTGTCTCAGTAAGGAATTCACTCGTCAAAAAGAGAACTGCAAAAAGATGGCAAGATATTATCAAGAAGTTTTCTAAAACTCTTTTAAGTAAAATTGATCTTGAGATCTTAAATTTGCACGACAAGAAATAAATGTTGGCGGTATAGTTTCCTTGATGACAACATTAGGAAAAGAAGAATGTTGATTAGCTAATGGCTTGGTTGAAGTTGCAAGTTCTTGGATCTTTCTCTTTGCTTTACTGACATCTATCTACGCCTTCTCAATTCTCTTATTTTCTGAGTAGCCTCATTACATTTTTCAAAGAGGCTATCAATAATATCGTCCTTTGATATATTAATTTTATCATTTAGAACTTCCATTTTTCATAGTAAAGATGAATTGCATAGCTCAACTAAAAGAAATAAATGAAAGTGATAGAGTATTTGAATGTAAGTCTGACCCCCGATTAGAAGCTACTGACATGGACTAAATGAGAAAACAAAATGTCAAAATCAAAATTGATTGATAGTGATTTGGCATTAATTAAGCATTTATGAAAATTTATGGATAGAGATTAAAGAATATTTATAAAATATCATGGATAATTTAATTCTTTAACTCCTTTCGCAATATTCCTATAAAGTTATATTAGAATGTGGAACTAAATATATAGCTAAATATTCAATAACTTGATTTCAGCTAAAGTTTATCCAGCTTAATCTAAGTCGGCCTACTTCAATCCAAGTCAATTTGGTACAGGCTCAAGTTGGTTATGCCATGACTTCAAAGAACTTGCCATAGTTAGCTACTTCGACTTATCAAGTTGACCATTTCGTCCCTTTGGATCGATGATCTCCTTTAGTCAAATTGATAACTACAATCAAGTCAATTTAGTAATTAATAAAAGCCAAGTCAACGACTTCTTATTTTGGCTAGCAATATCCTCTAGTCGGAATGTCTGACAACTTGGCAACTTAACTTCATCAAATTGCTAGCCAATATACTCATAAATAATTAGGCTATACAGCTCTAGTATTTTTTTATTTAATTTATATGGCAATGTATGTAGCCAAACTTGTAGCATTCAACCCTCAACCTAAACCTATAAATAGGAGGCCAAAGGGTGAGCTCAAATATGCAACTTCTTGTACTAATGCCTATTCTAGTAATATCTCAGAGTTTATTTTAAATTTTCTCACTTTATTTCTATGATTCTTTTTTTACATACTGCTCCTAATAAGTTTTGGTATGATTTATGAGCAATATTGAATTCAACATCTTTAATCCTGCAAAAAATTAAAAATGAAAAAAACAAGCAGCAAAGAAATAGCACAAGAAGTATAGTCTTGTGTAAGAATGGGTCCTTAATGAAAAATGATCTCCTCTCCTTCCTAAAGCAATTGGATAGCCAACAGAACCAAGGTTTTCCTTCTAACTGTTATCGTTTCTTAACAGCAACATGAACCTGTGGAAAATACTTTGGTAGCCACCGGAGAAGGATGTGGGAGCCTAGGCTTCATTGTTGGTAAAGCCTCGAACTCCACTACAAACACCTTCCATCAGCAGCTTCCTCCAAGTTTGAGGAATCCATCCCAGAATAGGGAAATTCTTCCCAATTCTTAGGATTACGAAAAATCGAAGTCTCTACAAAAGCTATTCTCTTTAAAAGAAGGCCTATGCCTAGGCAAGTAATCCCAAACAACCCCTAGACCCCTTAGTTACTAAATTACCCTTAAGAAGAAATTAAAGAGAAAACATGTACTCTAATAGCTAATTAATTATGAAAAGTAACTTCCATATTAACTGCAATTATAATTATGCCATTCTCCCCACATTGAAGTAGACTCATCCTTGATATCTTATGCTAAACATTATTTTGAAAGTTTAATTTCATTTTCTATGGGAAAGTAGGATAACTTGTCAGGCTTCAGTGATCTTATGTAGGGAGATTTAGTTTTTCCACCATCTTAATAAACAGTTTTTTCATAACTTCCTCCATCAATAATGACGTTGCAATCTTTTTCTAATATAGTGTACTTTGCATAAAAAATGTTGTGCCGAAACCACTCCAATTCCTTGTCTATAGTGGTGCTCAATACTTGTTGCACAAAAAATACTTCTCCTGCTTTGGCATACGCTAAGTTATCATTCTTACCTTAGGATATTTCTTCTACTTTATTTTCATGCTATGGTTGAATTTCTTCAACTAAGATGCTTATAGAGATTCTGACAATTTGAAGCATTGTGCTTAAAAACTAAGCATTGAAAACATTTTATTAGGGAGTTTTTGGCAGACATATTGACTTTACTAGTTCTCGGAGCTTAGGGATGATTGAAAGGAACGACTTTAGGAGGGATTCGTTGTGTGGCCCCACGGGCTTTCTATTCCAAATTCATGGGGTCTTGTCTTAGCGCTAGAGGAAAGTTTTTAGTGGTTGATTATTATCGTTCTATGGCTAGGGCCAATTTGTTGGCAACTAATAACCTTCAATTTTGCTATGATTTTACGACATTGGTGATTGTAGGATGCAAGCTACCAATGACATATGAAATAACATGCTACTCAGGTTCAACCACTTCATATTGTATAATTAGTTACTCGGATTCAACTAGATATTCTTCTACAGACAATCTCTATTGCTGAAAGTTATGGAGTTTAGTGAAAGCATCTTTCTGAAAATGGGGAGGCAAGTATCTCTTTTGTAACTCCTTATCATTTTATCCTAAGTGACGATTTTATTCTTTCCCTCCCTTGCCCTACTCTTCTTAAGCTTCTTCCACCATATAGACATATTTTAGTTTGATGGCTGCTAGCTTAATGCGCCTATGAGGTGGTATTTTTTGTAATCAAATACATGTTCGATCATTTGTAACCAATTGATAAAGGCACTTGAATTCAATCCACCATTAATATCCAAGATATCAACTTTTACCCCAAAATACTACTAGCTCCTTGGTAACCTTAGATAGGGTTCATCATTTTTGGATGATCCTTGAAATGCTTGATGGGAAGGGTTTCGATCTCACAATGATCTCACAATATTCTTGAATTTTATCCAAATGGATCAAGTGCGTGTCACGTACGTCTCTCTCCTTTGTTGTAATTGTTGGATTTCATGTTGCAGGTCATCCATGATCATCTTATGGCCTTGATGGGAGTAGTTTCTTCTAGGCAGCATATAAACCCAAAGCTGTGATTCTAACAAATCTCTTCTTAGAAATTGGTAAAATGCAAAATCTTAATCATATTTAAGAAGGTTCTAACTGTTGTAGAAATGGGAGGAATTTATTTATGAAGTTGTACCCTTTGCTACAGATAGACTATTTTTAGATTTGAAATCATACCTTCCAGGTCACAATGTAAAAATAATCTTTGCTTTGAGGCAATTTGCTGAATTAATGCGCTATTATGGTATAGCATTATCTTTTGAGCATTTATATTTTGGGAGCTTGATTGATAATGGCCATGCACCTTTTAATATTATTTTGAAATCTAAAAAAATACCGGATGAGTGGAGAAGGACTATATTAGTTCCTATTTTTAAGAATAAAGATGATGCATAAGATTGTGCGAATTATAAATGATTTAAGTTAATGTATCATACATTAAAATCATGGGAGAGAGTAATTGAGCATAGGTTATGACATGATACTATTGTTTCTCAAAATTAGTTTAGATTCATGCCAGGTAGGTCTACTACGGAAGTTGTACAGTTGTTGAGGGATTTGATGGAGAAATATAGAGAAAGGAGGGTATACATATGATGTTTATTGATTTAGAGAAAGCATATGACAGTTCTGAGAGAATTGCTCTGGAGAGTTCAAGAAAAGAAAAGAGTTAATAATGCTTATATTTAAGTCATTAAGGATATGTACACATGAGCTATTACTTATGTTCAAACACAAGATGGTTTGACCAAGTATTTTCATGTTTCAGTTGGATTGCATCAAGGATCAATTTTATGCCCATATCTAATTGCTTTAGTCATGGATGTTCTTACTAGACATTTACAAGAGGATGTACCTTGGCATATGCTTTTTGCTGATAATGTTCTTGTTGATAAGATTAGAGAGGTAGTTGAGGAAAAACTTGAATATTAGAGGTCAACCTTAGAGTCTAAAGGTTTTCATTTGAGTAAATCTAAAACCGAATAAATGGAGTATAATTTTAGTAGAATACATCAAGTGGTGGGATTGTGATACTAGGTGATCAAATCACTAAGAAGAGTGCACGTTTTAGATATCTCAGATCTATCGTTCAAAATAATGGTGAAGGAGATGGGGATTTATTAGTAGAATTTAAGTTGGATGGTTGAAGTGGAATAATATGTGGGGCCTGTTGCGTGATAGAATAGTTTCCCTCAAACTTATGGGGAAATTTTATATGATGGTGGTGAGACCTGTAATGCTTTATGATGCAGATTGTTGGCCATTAAAAGAGAAAGATAAAATTAAGTGTTGCACAAATGAGGATGCTCAAGTGGCTGCGTGGCTTTACGCTTGGAGGATTGGAGTAGTTCCAGTGATAGATAGGATTAGAGAGAGTCGCTTTAAATGATTTGGTCACATAAAACGTTGGCCTTCCAATGACCTTGTTAGGAGGGTAGATGTATTAGATTTGGCCTATATCGAAAAAGGTCGAGGTAGGCCTTAGAAAGTATTAAAAATAACCCCTTTTTTAGTAGATTTAAATGAGATTCTGACGCTTAATAGGACACAATGGAGAATGGTTCATGTAGCCGATCCCATGTAGTAGGATAAAGACTTATTTTTGTTGTCATCGTCTAAAAAGATGAATATAAAGAAAGCAACCAATACTCTTTTATAATCATTTTTCTTATAATATTTGGTATGACTCGAATTGCTTCTTGTTTCTGCAGATGGTTTTGCATACAGTATCATGATTTCTGCATTTTGTCGAGTTGGGCTGCTCCAAGAAGCAAGGCAACTTGCTAAGGACTTTGAGGACAATTACGAAAAATATGACCTTGTTATGCTAAATACCTTGTTGCGGGCTTACTGCAATGCTCGAGACATGGAAAGCGTGAGGAAAATGCTCAAAAAAATGGATGATCTTGCAATAACTCCGGATTGGAATACATTCCATATCTTAATCAAGTATTTTTGTAGAGAGAAGCTATTTCATCTTGCTTATCAAACTATCGAAGACATGCACAGCAAAGGGCATAAATTAAATGAGGTAACTGCCTCTGAGAATCTGTACTTTGGCAGATCCGATGTTAGGGGATATCGATCATGATAGTGATTTTTATCTTTTGCCTCTTAGTAATAAACATCATGTTAGCCTCCTAATTTGGTATGCATTTGTCTCAATTTACCAGGCATTGGTGATAAGAACCCAACAATAGTGTTTAAAACAAATCTACATTATTTCTATTCTCTACAGGAAAAATTAGATGTGACCTATCAAACTAGTGTTATGACGATAATGTTTAAATCAACAACACATTATTTCTATCATCCATAGGAAAATTTAAATGCGGCCTTTCAAACTAGTGTGATGAAATTATTCGTTTTCTTTGATATGCTGGTTCAAAATAAAGAGGCGTGGCCTGATATTTAGGTTTACTTGAACTAGAAACTTGTTGACACTTGACAGATCATAGGACCTATAGATCAACTAATTTTTGGTAGGGATCTTTGAGCACATGGTTAAATGTTCTAATTATTGGATTAATCCTCTTATACCTCTTAGAGTACAATTTGTGTGCCTTTACCTATTCTAGCTATCGGTCCCTCTTGGGGATATTTTTTTCTTTTTTGTAAATAGTTTTAACTTCTACTATATGATTTTTTTAGAAAACTATAAATAGTTGCATACTTAATTTAGAATTAAGCAATAAAATTCAAAATATTTTTTTTCTACTTCTCCACTTTTCTGTATGGTATCAGTGCAAGGTTTGGGTTTTCGTCCTCGAAAGTTTGTTGGCCATTCTTATCAAGATCTTCCTTCTATTCATTATGGCTGATTTTTTTTTACTTCCATTCCAAGGAGTTGACCATCATGAGTGGTGAAAATCATACTAAAGAAAAACTCCCTGGGCCACATGTCTCATATTGCCTGAATAAGATAAATTATCTGAATTGTTCTAAATTGTTAAGATTTTTTCTGAAAGAAAAGGAAAAGATCTATTATCTTATAGATCCTCCTTCGAAACAGAATAACCTAAAGTTTGTATTTTGGGATAAAACATATTCATGATAATGATAGTTGTGAAATACCATGAAGCTTGAAATGAGTGGGTCATTTATGTCCCTCTCTGCCATAGGAGGAGTTTGGGATGTCGTTAACAAATGTACTCAAAAGTGAAGTGTTACGCCTGTGCCGGCCCAGGAGGGGCCGGCTGGACCGGTCCTGGTTTACTCCAGGCGGAACCTCAAGCAGGAGGGGGGTGGAAGCCCTGTGGGCCCTAGGGGGGGTTTAAACACTAGTTTGAGAGGGAAATTTTAAAAGGAAAGGCTGTTTTAGGTAATTTGTAATTGTCCTTTGATGTTAATTAGGAGCTTAGGAGGGAATTAGGGCTCCTATCTTGAGATTGGGAGAATTTTGGGATCTTGTCTTGTGCTTGGGCTCTAGGCTTTGCTAGAGAGTTTTGGAGAGATTATCTTCCTCTCGAATTGAAGATTATTGTATTGTTTGTTGTTTTTATCCATCCTCTAGTGGAATACAAGTCTTTGCTTGATTTTCCTACAAGTTTTCTTCCATATTTCCACTGTTTTTCCTACTGTTTTGGCTGTTTCCTGCTGCAGACAGCAATATCGCTGTTGTTGGAACTCCGATTTAGGCTAGGTTTGCTTGCGAACTCAAGTATTCCCTTCGGGTTACTTTGTTGACCCCCACAACTCAAACCACGCATAAAAGGACAAAAATGATGAATCAAGTAGTGCGCGGGTTGGTCCGACACATCACTTGAAGGGTTAAATGACCTCTGATTGCCAAACAGACGTCGCCGTTGTGATCAGAACATCAAATTCTGCTAGGTCGAGACCCCTCGCAGTCGAATCGAATGAGATCGGTCAAAAGGGACGACCGACAACCGAAATTAAAACGCAACGCTGATCAAATGATGTCCTTTCGCGAAACGGATTTCACCATTGCGACCGGAATATCGCAAATACTTAAAAACTATATTTTCTATGTCCAATTTGGGTCATCTGAATTGGTGGCACGAATCCCGAGGCAACACGCTTATCGAGGAAAAGAGGCCTCGGCATTGCCCAAATGAAGTCCGATTGCAAAACAGATCTCGTCATTGCATTCAGAACATTACAAATACTCAGGAACTACATTTTGGGTTATCCAGATTGGTGGCACGAATTTCGAGACAAAACACAAATGTTGCTCGGCGCTACCCAAATGACGTCGGATCGACAAACGGATTTCGCCATTGCGACCGGAACGTCGGCAATACCCTAAATGCACTACCAATTTGTTCAATTAAGGTGGTGCACGCAAATCGAGGTAATCCCCATGTAAAAATACACAAATTTATACCCAAACAATGTCCGATCACAAAATGGTCTGTGTCGTTGCGACCGGAGCATCAACAGTACCCTAAATGCACTATCAATTTGTCCAATTTTGATATTCAGCAAAAATGGACACGCAAAACGAGATAATCGGCATGCAAATCGAGAAAATACGCAAATTAATGTGATTTTGACTTGACTAAGGGATTGCTGCCATTTCCAATTAATGCATAAGTGATATTTCACTTATATGGCATTTAACTTATAAAAGCTCTATCAAGGATCAGATGCCAAATAAGAAAAAAAAGTCAAATTTCAATTAATGCCACTATATGCTATTTCTATCACATGCTCTGATTTCTGCAAAATCCCATCAATCCGTCTCTTCTTCCACCTACAGATCCCCACCCATCACGTGAAGCCCTATCTCTACCCAGTCGGACAGCTCTCTCCATCCAATTCCAACGCATGCTGCCTCTTCCGCCTACAGTAGGCCATCTCCAATGAAGTCCCAACGACAAATTATTGGCAAACTGCGACTCAAGGCTTCCGTGGCTCTTCAGTCTACTGCTCCAGCAGCCTTACGGCCTTCCAACATTGCTTCAGCCTTGGCCGCTCCAGCAATCCTATTCATCTACCTCCCTGCCGTAAACTTCTGATTCCTTTATAAAGGAACCTGTTTCTTCCCTTGTGATGCTTCTTTCTAGCTTAACGCTTTGAACTACTCCTTCCTTGAGATGGAACTTAGATCTAACTTCTGTAATCTCATCCAATCTCTCATTGATGTCCTTTACCCATCAGTTTCCTCACCTTTCTCTGGTAGAAAAATAATAGGGTATTATAGAAGTATCAAATCCAAGAGTTTATCCATGTCACAAGGACTAGAAAGGCAACTTGAAGGCATGGAGTTGGGTTCAGATGCTGATTCTGGAATTGCTGAAGCAGATAAGGGTGAAGCTACTACTTCAACTGGTGATCAAGAGGCAAACAGTTAAGGCTGTTTTAAAGATGCAGATATACACTGCTCTTGTATCCACTGTGGGAGCAATGGTGGGACTCTCTGCAAGCAAAGAATGGAAAGGAAGGATTGAGGCAAGAAATGTATGGTTTTGGGAAGGGAAGAGTAGGTTGTGATGACATTGGTTTGGGCTTTAGTTATTTGGCAGGTGACCAACGTGGGACTGGTTGGGTAGATATTTAAGGTCACCTTACTTTTCTTCAATGTGATTAGTACTCTGGGTACACCCATAGAGCCAGTCTTTGCAATTTTTTCTGTTTCATGATAAAATAGATGGTTTAAAGCTTATTTCATTGCTTTTGGGTTTGTGGGGATTTACTTCATATTTTTACCAGCATTACAATGATTACATGATTGAGAAGGAAGAGTTGCAGGAAAGTGGAAGGTCAATGGAGAATGAGATATCTACTGTTTTATGAGATAGAACTGGAGATAAGAAATGCATCCATTCTGATGACAAAATATTGGAAGGCTGCCTTTTGAAAACAAAAAAAGAGAATTTTGTTCAGTTTCTGAAACAGTAAAGGCTCAAAAAAGCAATTAGTTTGTAAACTTATAAGAATTGAATTTTTATAAGTTTTGTAGCATGAATCAGTTGCTATTCCAATGTCAATGATGGTCTTCCCTCTTAAAAAAAAAAAGGAAGAAAGGCCTTGAATCTTCTTCAGTTATATATTAAGGAAGATTTGATAAAAAAAAATCTCTCTGGTTGTGTGCATCTTACACTGTCACCGCCATCATCGCCACGACCCTCGAAGGTATAAAAATTCTCAAACTCAGATTCCCGTTCTCGTCGTTCGCAGCGGACCGGAAAACTGCCCATACACGCTTTTCTCTAGCATGGTGGGAAGGGAACCCGGTGCGACGCATACGACGAGGTGGGTAGACCCTGTACACGCTTTTCTCTAGCGTGGCGGGGACGAATATAAGTACCCGTAGGCGCTTCAGCACCTACGGGAAAAGAACTGCTTTTCTTTTGAAACAGGTGCCCGAGGACCCATACACGCCTTTCTCTGGCGTGGTGGGATTGAAGACTTTACGGCCGCGGTGTCATCCGACACCTACCGTACACGCTTTTCTCTAGCGTGGCAGGAGGCCCAGTTTCTCGTAGTTTCCCCTAAACGGGGGAGACGCCGGGAGGTTGCCGAAATTCTGTCTGAAATGCAGAGGACTTAAATAATATTTGGACAGCAGGGGACTGAATTTTGGACAATAGGGAACTTAAACTCAAGTTTAAATTTGAACGAAACTCAAACGATTAACAAAGATTTTTTGAACTTAAATGATTTAAACTTGAATTTGAACAAAATGTAAAATGACACAGAATTCAAATGATAAAGGACTTAAACAAATTTGTGCACAACTTGATTTGAACAATCATGTAAAATTTGAACTCAAATAAACTGCAATGTACTCAAATTTGACAGTGGAACAGATTTGATTTGAACTGAACTCGAACCTGAATTTGACAAGAACCACATGGAGCATAACTTGTGATTGCAAGGAAAATTGAGCATTAACAATTTGCAATCATACAAATGGAAAATGGGGGTTTAAAGAACTCAAATGAATATCAATAGGCATATGCAAATAATGATGTATGATGACTAGAGTTTCTATACATTACTCATAAGCAATGATCAACATGAACTTACTACACATACGATGGTTCACTTACAAGCAACCGCATAAAGCTTATGGTTATTCGTGGATGATTGTAAATGATAATGGGAATTATTGAACCTCCAATACTTGAACCATTGCAAGCAAATACATCAAGCAATAGAGGAGCTCCAATGTACATAATGATCTATCCATGAACGGTGAGCGGTGTAGTGATATGATCATGAGTAAGGTTTTGAGATCTAAACATCTCTGCAAAATATGGAGGATATACAACAAGTATAATGACCTTCCTGCGCTCAACAATCAACCAGCTTGTGGGTAACGGCACTAATCCACTTGCAACCAACAATAGTGGATAAGTTGTGAACATAGCAATTTCCTTTCAATCAATGTCAATGGGCGTTACGAATGTAGCAGTGTCTACATCATCAACAATAATTCAACATACAAGTAAACACACTTGAACTTGCAAGCAACGAAATTGAGGTTGGTAGTGATCTTCACATCAGTCGTGTGAGGAGACTTCTTACGTATACAAGTCCCTGCAGTCGAGATCAACATACAAGAAGATGAATATAGTGAACCTGCATGCAATTGAGGATGCCTGCAGGATGCTTGCAAGCAGTCACTCCTAATACGTATAACGATCTATCTACAAGTGGCGCAGTAATACGCTTGCAAATGGTGATAACATATAAACTGTGAATGTAACGATCCTTTTTCAATCAATGCCAACTTGCAAGTGAGTTCATTAGATACTTGCAAGTGAGAAGAGACGACAGACGGTGGATATGATAGATTCCTACAACAACTCCTACACGACCAAGTGCACCAACCTATCAGTGAACAGAATAATGTCTTACAGAATAATGTCTTATGAACTCATGCAAAGCGCCTATAAGGTGTAGCAAAAGGCAGTGAATGCAAGTATCTACGAGCAAATGATTACAATACGGTACCACACCACTGGATCTGCAACCTGTATACAAGCAGACAGAAGGCGTGTACGAGCTCTAAAATAGAACACTGCATTCAAATGAGGGTTTCTTACACAACTGAGCGGTATTAAATGTCTAAAATATCCCTCACACGTGCACCTTAATTTGTATACACATAGGTACACAAAAGGGATAAATGTAATCAAAACCCGCATGGGCCCCGACGAGCGTGTTATTGGTACACACATGACGTCTAGGGATGCTGCGCAGGTCAATAAATTTGAACCCGATCCTCCTATGCAGGTAAATAGGAGTCGACAAGGTTCATCAAATAATTATAAAATGCCCCCAAACACCCGCATGGCGAGCGTGTTATTGGTACACACGTGACGTCTAGGGATGCTGCGCGGGTTAACAAATAAACTTGAGTTCGAGCTCGATCCCCTAACACGAGTGGATAGGAGTCGACACGGCTCGAACTATACAACAAATATTCAGTCACGATGATGACTGAAATATTTGTTTTACAGTTCATATTAGGCCTTCAAAGCCTCTAACAAAAGAAATTCATTCACAAATGTCTAAAGCCTACGAAATCTATAAACCCGATCATTTATCGATAGCTCGATAGAGTCGACAAGGTTCAACCCATAAATACAAATGACCCCATTCTACCCCGATGATGGCCGTGTTGAATGCAAATCTCAACCGGAGGGGTCCACACAAATCATTTCAAATACCACCCAAATACCCAAAACTCCACAAAAATTCTCAAAATCCCAAACTCCAAAAATATTTAGAAATTGAAATTCAACTATCAAAACACTTAAAATAAAACACATCCACCCTCCGCAACAGTTTGCCGAGGTGGACAGATACGAAAACTACTTCAGTTCACAAAGAGTTAATGCCTGGTTGAAAATATCACTAGGATCCATTCTCAAACAATCTCCCGCCAGCAAGGACGTGGTACGAGTCCTCTAATCGACAGTTTCGCCGCCAAATGGCACTGCATGATAAACGGTTATGACTCGGGGCCCTCTGAACCAGGTGGTCGCCGCTAAATGGCACCATTATATTATGGTTATGGCCAGAGCTCGTATGCTCCCCAATGGCATCAAATCCTTGAGATATGAATCAATAGGATATGATCGATAGGGCACAAAGCCCTCTGTTAGCTAAGGTGGATTCAAATTTGTCCCCTTAGGCAAATACCCATCCCAGGTCTACAAGGTCCCCTTGGACGAAGCAACCCATGGCTGCCGACAAGGATCCTTTTGTCAGGTTGGGTCGACTACCTCCTCTGACTAAGTAGACCAGGGACTACGATGGCCCGAGACGACGGAACCATGGGATCTTGATCGGGTCCATCATCCATTCCCCCACCATCCGCTTTAAGTGCAAGATGGTGCAATCTTCGATTTTAAATATTAAATCTGCAAATCTTTCAATCTTCCAAATTCCCAAATTCTCCAAATTTCAAATGCCCATTGCTGCTACTATATGCCAGATAACACGTATCTCTACGTATCTGATTGACGACTAGCCTTAATCGAAAGTTCTCTCTCGTTATCGGGAGGGGTAATTAACTATAGGGGCTTGCGCCTATAGGAAACCAGAACTCAGATCATAAATTCCTCCCAAAATGAGGGTGAAATCTCTGGGTAGTGTCTTATCTACAAACCCATCTGCCTTCCAAAATTTACCCCGGAACATAACTCGTTAAAACTCCCCCCAAAGAAAGCAAAAGCGGGCGGAAGCCGGGGCCGAATTTTCGGAGCCCACATACTTGCGAACTCAAGTATTTCCTATCAAATTGGTATCAAAGCATCGTTTTTGGGACCATCGGCGGCTGAAATCCAGAAATTTCAGCAAACGTTTGGGTATCCGGAAGAGAAATCCTTGTGATTCGTGAAGGAAAGATGGCCGGGAAGAAGGTGGAAGTATTGGAGGGCGAAATCGGACAATTGAAGTCAGATTTGGAGGGAAAATTTTTTGATTTTGAAAATCAAATCACTTCCAACAATGAAAGGTTGGAAGGAAAGTTTACCGTTGTGGAGGAGATGTTGAAGAAATTAATGGAGATGAAGACAAACCCGGCGACATCGGAAGTAAGAGAGACCACCGAAGGCCATGGCGTAGGAGGAAATCTGAACCCGTCTCGGGGGAGAAAAAATCCGGAAATAGAGATCCTTGAGGGGGAGGACGACATGCCGCCTCTAGAACCGTTTTCTAGAGAGGAGATGAGTCAGGGGTACGAACGAAGGGGTGCTGATTTTGTAGGAATGAGGGAAGAAGTGCATCGCAGGGGTGCTGATTTTGAAGGGAGAAGAGGGGAATACGAGGAAGGGTTTGGGTACAATCGTCGGAGGGACGATCGGGACACTTGGGGAGCACCTCCTTTTTGAGGAGCGGGAGGTTACGGAGGATACCGGGGGTACGGGGGAGATCCCAAGGTGAGGAAACTGAAGATGCCCATCTTTGAGGGCGAGGATGGCCATGGCTGGATCTACAAGGTGGAGCGATATTTTGCCGTCAATGGGTTGACGGAGGAGGAGAAACTGACAGCGGCGGGACTGTGCTTGGAAGGGAAGGCACTGGCATGGTACCAGTGGCGAGACATGAGGCGACCCATTCGAAGCTGGAGGGAGTTCAAAGACTGTTTGCTAGAGCGTTTCCGAACCAGCAGGGGAGGAGATTTCTACGAGCAGTTCTTTGCACTGATGCAGGAGGGGACAGTGGCAGAGTTTCGTGACCGGTTCGAGTACCTAGCTAGCAGGCTAGATCGCCTTTCGGAGACCGTGCTTGAGGGGAATTTCATGAAGGGGCTCAAACCAAAAATCAGAGCAGCTGTTAGGGTGATGAGACCGCATGACCTGGGGGAGGCCATGGAGTTGGCACAGCTGGTTGAGGACAGAAGCATCTGGAGAGGGGGGCTCGAGGCAGTAGTTCTGGGGGATCCTACAGGATGACTACTTTTCTAGCTCCCAAAGGAGCCTACCGGGAGCTTCACGAGAAGTACCAAGAGAGAAGTCTGAAGGAGGAGGGCCTGGGGGAAATTTTAAGAAGCTGACTGAAAGGGAGATACAGGAGAAGAGGGCCAAGGGGTTATGTTTTCGGTGCGATGAGAAGTACATGCCAGGGCATAGGTGTAAGGACCGAACTCTTCAGGTTCTCAGCGTCTGTGATGACGAGAAAGATGAAGAGGGAGGTGGAAGCGGGATAGAAACGGAAGAGGAGGAAAAGTTGCATCTGGATGTGGCGGAAGTCTCCTTAAACTCAGTAGTGGGATTCACCCCGAATCACACTATGAAGGTGAAGGGAGAGATAGCTGATAGAGAGGTGGTAGTGCTGATAGATAGTGGTGCAACCCACAATTTCATTTCCACCCAGATGGTTGATCTTTTGGGGGTGAAACTGGTGGATACAGGAGGGTACGGAGTAATGATGGGCACCGGGAAGGTAGAAATGGGTAGAGGAGTTTGTAGAGGAGTGGTGTTGACCATTCAGGGAATACAGGTGAGGGAGGATTTTCTTCCCATAGAACTGGGGAGTACGGATGTGATTTTGGGAATGAAATGGCTACAAACCTTGGGGGAGACCAAGGTGAATTGGGGAGCCCTGGGGATGGAACTGGTAGTGGGGGGAAGGAGGATGGTGATACAGGGAGATGCCGGCCTGTCTAGATCAGGGGTATCTCTCAAGTCCATGATACGAACCATCCAGGAGGTTGGAGGTGGATATTTGGTGGAACTGCAACGACTAGGGAGAGTCAGTGTGGGGGAGGAGGGAGACATTCCCCTCGTGGTGCAACCGATCATACAGCAGTTCAAGGAGGTGTTCCAACCACCGCAAGGGTTACCACCTTCCAGAGAGCAGGAGCATGCAATCCTACTCAAAGAAGGGGTGTCACCAATTAGTGTGCGACCCTACCGTTATCCCCAGATTCAGAAAGATGAAATTGAGAAGCTGATTAGAGAAATGTTGGAAGCGGGAATCATCAGACCAAGTGTGAGCCCTTTCTCTAGCCCCGTATTACTGGTCAAAAAGAAGGATGGTAGATGGAGGTTTTGTGTGGACTATAGAGCGCTGAATAAGGAGACAGTACCGGATAAATTTCCCATTCCGGTGATTGACGAGCTTTTGGATGAGCTGTATGGGGCAGTGATATTCTCCAAACTGGACTTGAAGTCAGGGTACCATCAGATCCGGATGAGAGAGGAAGACATCTCTAAGACAGCGTTCCGGACACATGAGGGGCATTATGAGTTCTTGGTTATGCCATTTGGGCTTACCAACGCCCCTGCTACATTCCAGTCACTCATGAATAGGGTGTTCAGGCAGTATCTCCGGAAGTTCATGTTGGTGTTTTTCGATGACATCCTGGTATACAGCAGAACTGAGGAGGAGCATTTGAAGCACTTGAAGCTGGTCTTGGGGGTTCTACAGGAACATCAGCTGAGAGCCAACCTGAAGAAGTGTTGTTTTGGCCAGACCAGTGTGGAGTACTTGGGTCACGTAGTATCCAAAGAAGGGGTGGCAGCCGATCAGTCAAAGGTGGAAGCGATGTTGAGATGGCCCTTACCTAAGAATCTGAAGGAATTGAGAGGATTCTTAGGGTTGACAGGATACTATAGGAGATTTGTTAAATGGTACAGTACTATAGCGTGACCGCTGACTGAGCAGTTGAAGAAAGATGGATTCCTGTAGGGAGAGCCAGCTATAATAGCATTTGAGAAATTAAAGAAGGCTATGACCACGGTACCAGTTCTAGCTCTACCAGACTTCACTCAGACCTTCATAGTGGAGACAGATGCTTCAGGGTATGGATTGGGAGCAGTACTCATGCAGAACCGTCGACCCATTGCCTACTTCAGTCAGGTATTGGCAGCCAGAGCCAGGCTGAAGTCAGTCTATGAAAGGGAGTTGATGGCTATTGTCTTAGCCATCCAGAAGTGACGACCCTATCTATTAGGTAGGCATTTCATCGTCAGGACAGACCAGAGGAGTCTGAAATACTTGTTGGAACAGCGGATGGTGACTGAAGAGCATCAGCGGTGGCTATCGAAATTGCTGGGGTATGATTTTGAAATCCAGTACAGATCAGGAGGGGAAAACAAGGCGGCTGACGCCTTGTCCAGATGCATGGGAGAACTATAGACGGTAGCTGTGTCTGTTCCCTTGATGCTAGATTGGGAGGCCATTAAGGAGGAGAGCTTGAAGGATGAGGAGTTGGGAAAGATCAGAGCAGATCTAATAAGGGGAGATGATAGCCACTCAGGGTATTCAGTAGAGGGGGATAGACTGCTGTATCAAGGGAGGTTCGTGATGCTCAGGACTTCAATCCACATCCCAAATATACTCCAGGAATTTCATGGGAGCGCGGTTGGGGGTCATTCCGGGGTGCAGAAGACCTACAGGAGGATTGTTGCGGAGCTCTATTGGAAGGGAATGCATAGAGATGTAGAGGAGATGGTGGCCAGGTGTGAGGCTTGCCAGAGGAACAAGTACATGGCTATGTCGCCAGGGGGGCTGCTACAGCCTTTGGCATTACCGGGACGGGTTTGGGAAGAGATATCCATAGACTTCATAGATGGGCTGCCCCGTTCAGATGGTTTCACGGTGATTCTTGTGGTGGTGGATAGATTGAGCAAGTATGCTCATTTTATTCCCCTCCAACATCCTTACACCGCGGTGACAGTTGCATCCGCTTTCATCAGGGAGGTGGTCAAATTGCATGGGGTACCAGAGGCAATAGTAACAGATAGAGATAAGGTCTTCCTCAGTCACTTTTGGAGAGAGTTGTTCAGATTACAGGGGACAGTGTTGAAGAGGAGCACCGCATATCACCCACAGATAGATGGCCAAACGGAGGTGGTCAATAGGTGTTTGGAAACCTACTTGAGATGCTTTGTCTCAGAGACACCCAAGCTGTTGGCAAAATGGCTATCCTGGGCGGAATACTGGTACAACACCTCCTTTCACTCGGCTTCACAAATGACGCCCTTCAAAGTGTTGTATGGAAGGGACCCTCCTCACTTGGTGCACTTTGGGAGTAGCAGTACTCCAGTCTCTTCAGTGGAGGAGTACTTAGGACAGAGAGATCGAGTGCTAGAAGAATTGAAGAAACATCTACTGAGAGCACAACAAATCATGAAGAAACAGGCGGATTCACACCGGAGGGACATGCAGTTTGAAGTGGGGGAGAGGGTTTTCCTAAAATTGCGACCCTACCGGCAGAGGACAATAGTGAAAAGGAGGAATGAGAAGTTGGCTCCAAGGTACTTCGGGCCCTATGAAGTGTTGGACAAAATTGGAGCAATGGCGTATCGACTGAAGCTTCTCCCATCAGCTATCATACACCCAGTTTTCCACGTGTCTCAGTTGAGAAAAGCTATTGGGGAGCATCCAGTTAGCATGGAATTACCAGAGACACTGACTGAGGATTTGGAAGTGATATTAGAACCACTGGAGCTCTGAGGAGTCAGATCAGATAACAAGGGAGACAAGGAAGTGCTGATTGGATGGAAGGGTCTCCCTGAGTTCGATGTGACGTGGGAGCCATTTGCAAGAATTAAAGATTAGTTTCCCTCCTTTCACCTTGAGGACAAGGTGAATCTTTGGGAGGGGAGTAATGTTACGTCTGTGCCGGCCCAGGAGGGGCCGGCTGGACCGGTCCTGGTTTACTCCAGGCGGAACCGCAAGCAGGAGGGGGGCGAAAGCCCTGTGGGCCCTAGGGGGGTTTAAACACTAGTTTGAGAGGGAAATTTTAAAAGGAAAGGCTGTTTTAGGTAATTTGTAATTGTCCTTTGATGTTAATTAGGAGCTTAGGAGGGAATTAGGGCTCCTATCTTGAGATTGGGAGAATTTTGGGATCTTGTCTTGTGCTTGGGCTCTTGGCTTTGCTAGAGAGTTTTGGAGAGATTATCTTCCTCTCGAATTGAAGATTATTGTATTGTTTGTTGTTTTTATCCATCCTCTAGTGGAATACAAGCCTTTGCTTGATTTTCCTACAAGTTTTCTTCCATATTTCCACTGTTTTTCCTACTGTTTTGGTTGTTTCCTACTGTAGACAGCAATATCGCTGTTGTTGGAACTCCGATTTGGGCTAGGTTTGCTTGCGAACTCAAGTATTCCCTTCGGGTTACTTGCGAACTCAAGTATTTCCTATCATGAAGTTATCCTCATCTACGAGATCAAAATTAAGATTTTAAAAGGTAAGCAAGGCAGCCTTCCTGTTATTGAGTACTATAATGTAATAAAGGTTATTAACTTGAATTGGATCATTACCAAGATTTCAAGATGATATGCTGCAAGGTGTAATAATTCTCATGTAATTTGTAGAAAGAGACATGACATTTAATTTTTTTGCAAGTCTAAATAATGAGTTCGATCAAGTTTACTTACAAACATTAAGCATATAAAATTTACCATTTATGAATGAGATTTTTTTCTATCATAAGTCAAAGAAGGGAGAATGACGGTAATGCTCATTGATTTGATCTTTAAAACATCTGTCATGACAACCACAGAACCTCAAGCTAATAAGTTTATTGTTACAAACTTTTTCCTTAATGAGGGGTAAATGCCTCTTCTGAAAGCAATTTATGCTCCAACTATTGTAAGTCAAAAGAACACATACAAATAAAATATTGGAAACTTCACAAAAAACCACTAGGCTATTGTAGAATTAAAGAAGGCTACTAAAAAGGGCATACCTACCTTGTCAATCAGACGAGCTCAATCCAAAAGAAATTGATGAACTTAGGAACTCTGGAAAAACGATTTAGATTATATTTTCTAGTTCAAAATGATATGAATTCTAACTCTTGTATTTTTTAGTGCCTTAGATAATTTCTTTCACATCTAAATCCTAGATTCAAGAGCCATTGATCACAAAACCAATTTTGCCAACATTTTTAAATCTATAAATTTTGCCCCAAGATTAGAAAAATAAAGTTGTCGATGGTTCTCAAGTTAAGAAAATATTTTAATTTTCTCCATATTTACAATAATATAATAAATGTTTTTCATTTTTGTAATAAATATTCCATCGATTCATAAAATAACTAAAAACCACAATTGTGAGGTAATCGTTTTTTTTGGATCTTTGTGTATTCCTAGACCTCATTACGAGAAAGCAACTAGGCAAACTATAGAAAATTATTGGTCATATCTACTTGAAGATAGATATCATTTGTCATGTTCCTTTATTTTGACCCTCAATACAAAAGTGATGGATTCATGATTTTTGTAATTTTTATTGAACAATGGTTTTTATTTAGTTTTTATATTTTTTTAGCTATCCAATGATGGAAGGCATCCGATGAACATGGTAGGTTGTGCTTGGGCTTGGAAGACCATGGTTTGCTAGCTTGATTGGGTCCTTTTGGGTGGCTGCTGAATTTCTGGTTGGACTTTGTTGAGCTGGAATTAAGTTCTCCTTTTTTAGCTGAAGTTTAGCTCATTGATTGAAGTGTTGTGGTAGCTCATTATGGTGGAATTGTCTGTTCTTTTTCCCCTTGCTGCCTTCTCAGTTTCCCCCCTTGCACCCTTTGGTTTCTGGTGGTTTTGCTATTTCCCGTGAGTTCTGCTGGGCTTCCTGTGCCCGCTGTCTTGTTTGCTGGTTTGCCCCTTCGGTTCCATCCCGTCTGCTTTTCCCGTGGCATTTCTTCCCCTGTTTGCTGTGCCGAACCTGGAAACTGCTGTTGGTGACTAATGGCCTTTCATTTCCCTAAATCTAATTGGTTTAGTTGGAAGTGCTATGGCTGTTTGGTTTCCTTCTTGTGCCTGTATATATGAAATGTTTTTGGATGGAAAAGGTTGTTGAAAATTTGTTTGGCATAGCCACCAAAACCTGAGGGTTCTTCTCTTTGGAAAAGCTTGAGAGCTTTTATCATTTCCTTTCTCCTCTCTACTTCGTCTGGGCTTCTTACCTCTTCTTCTCTACGCAAGTGTCATTCCACCTGTATCTTTCTTCTTGAGCTTGTGGTGTTGGTGGTTGGCTGATTTGGAAGTATTTGCCGGAGGAGTTTGGGTTGGACGATTGGACTTTCTTCTTGTGGTGGACCATTGGTTTGCTAGCCCTATGCACATACTTTACTTTACCTACTTTTCGATGCATGTGAGGAAAGCATTCTTATGATTGTTCTGAGGATAGCGCCTTTTTATTTTTCTTTTATTTCGATTGGTTTCAATTTTTCATTTTGTTTTGAAGATTGGTGGATGATTGCTACTATTTAAATCTAATATAGCAAGTGTTGCCTATTGTTCTCTTTATCTGGCTTTTCTCTCTAGTTAGCTTGCATCATTTTTGGTATCAGAGCGAGTTCTTTTCCTTGGTTTGTCATTTCTTTTTGTTGGCTTTTGTCTGTGGTCGGTGTGATTTCTTATCCGTTTTTGGTGAAACTTTTCTTATTAATTTAAGATGGCTAATAATCTGAGGGATTGGCAAAATCTATTGCAACAATTGAATAACTTGCAGCAACAAGTTAACACTTTGGCTGAAGCAGTGGCGAATTTAAATGTTAACAATGCTAATCCTAATGTCCAAACGTCTGAAAGTGAAGAAGAAATTCCTAGAAATCATAATAGGCAACAAAAAAATTGGGATCATGGGATTAAAATAGATGTTCTTAACTTTGAGAGAAGTTACATCCCGATCAATTCCTTGAGTGGATAGAAAAAATGGACCAGTTTTTTGAGTGGAAAAAAATACCTGAAAATAGGAAAGTTCGTTTTGCTAGCCTAAAACTTTCTGGTCATGCTTTAACCTGGTGGAAAAATTTTCAAAATAACAGACTTAGGTGAGGTAAAGAAAAAGTCCAAAATTGGGAAAGGATGAAGGAAAAAATGAAAGGGAAATTTTTGCCAACTGATCATGCTCGAACCATATTTCAAGAGTTTAGTAATTTGAGACAAGGGAACCAATCTGTTGAAGAATATACTAAAATATTTTACAAACTTCAATCCAGAAACGATTTGAATGAATCTGAAGAGAAAACTGTGTCAAGATACATCAATGGTTTGAAATGGTCTATTCAAGATCAACTCAACTTGCATCACATTATTAAAACCGACGAGGCATATCGAATGGCTATAAAAGTGGAAAAGCAACATCAAATGGAAAGGGGTCATAACAAAGTTATGGAAACATATAAGAGACGAGCCAGTCCTCAGCCTCTATAGGTCAGCCACCACCTTTCAGCCTCACCATCAAAAGCATAAGAAGCAAGTGTCACCCTCCTATCCTCTGAACAAGACATGCCATTCAGTATCTTCTCGATCCTTATGAGCCAGTCCTCAGCCTCTATAGGTCCGCCACTGGAGAACAACGGAGGCTTCATGTCTTGAAATAATTTCAAGGTCTTGTCCATAGTTTGACTTCCACTTCCGCTGCCACTACTCTGAGTCTGGGAAGTCCTTATCATTTGAGTCATTGCTTCCATCATCTTAGCGAATGACTCCATAGTATCAGTACCCCTTGGAGGTTCACCTACAACTGGTGGCTCAGCTACAACTGGTGGTTCCCTCTCTTCCTCCACATCAATGCCATCAGTGGCATTCTGCTCAGGATTCATATTCCTGAGATAAAACACAATAATCATAAGGCAAAAATTAAATAATTCACACTCCTTACACAATCTACGACTCATACAATCATCCTATAGGCTCTTTCAGTGGTCAGTATTAAACCTTTGGCTCTGATACCACTCTTGTGACGACCTGGCCCGGCTAGCCCGAATTAACGGGGCGGGAACATAAGATCGTACGGAGGAACATCAAAACATTAAACTTACAGAACATACACTTACACTTTATGGAAGAACATGAATATAAATTTCATCCAACATATGCATACGAAAGAGCCACTAAAAACTTCCAACATAGAATTTGTTCAAACTTTAACAATAATAACCCAAATAGAAAAACATAAACATAACTTAAACTTAACTTAAACATACACAACGATAACACTGATAACAACTAAGTTCAACCTCTCAAACTTTACTCAAACCTTACTCAACAGACTCAACATAATTAACCATAAAAAAACCTTTCTTCCTGAGGTCCTCTACGAGTGTAGGTGTACTGCCGCCTTGTAGCCATCACTTATCTCCTGAAAAATATTTTGAAACGTAGGATGAGCTTTACTCGCTCAGCAGGTAATTCATAACTCAATTAATTTCATAAGTAACATAAAACAAAACTTTTAAGGAGGAAATCATTTCATATCAATATATAAATCATAACATTTCTATTTTTCTTGAATCATATTTTCATTTTTCTTTCAATAACGTTTCATTCTTTCATTCTTTTCCTGCACCATTTAATATGCAAAAATAAATGCAATTATACTTATGATAAATGTATACACCCGTCACATGAGCCACTGTCTAGTACCATAAAAGTACTCCTTTACCCTTTTCATTTCTATATCCTTTACCATTTTAACGTGCACGAGTACAGCATCCCCAGCTAGTACCATCAGGGGGTGAGCTCCATCTATCAACATACACATGCAAGTATACTATATCATATCGTCTCATTCTTGTAACACATAAACCTTATATGATAATGCCATGGAATGTAACATATAACTTTATCGCATAATTAATCATTCATCAATTCCTATATATCTAGGTCTAATAATGAATATCTATGTCTAATAATGTTTCATGCTCCAATATTTTCCTTAGAATTTTACATGATCACAACATATAGTAATACAACTGTTAGTTTAACTAAAATGAAATATTATAACATGTCAAATCTTTAACATTTATTGAAATAGAAACTTATAAACTTAAAAGAGGCATGAATACCTACCTTACAAGTATCGACCACAACGTTGCGCGACGTTTGCTAACCACTTGACTTCACCTTAATCCACACCTAAAGATGATTATAATAGCATTAAGCATACATCATAATTATCTCCAATAATTAGTATAATTAATTTTCTAATTTTCGGAATTATTTAAAATTCAATATTTTGGAAACCCTAAACTTCTCAATTTTGGCAAATTAGTACACCAACCTCATCCCTAAACATACTCTAATAATTTTCTTATTTATTTTCGGATTTAATTAATTAGAAAATTATGAAAAATGGAATTTCTTACAAAAATCCAAAATTTTGTATTAGGAACCTTCCTAAGACCCTTAGAAATCATTTTTGTGAAAGCACTTTAAGAGAATTCGATTTTTGGGAAAAATTCTAATTTTTCAAAACTTGTCAAAATTTAATGAAATTCATTTTTTATCGTTAAAATACTTCCCTAAACTTCCCCTATTGATTTCGTAAAGAAATTCCAAGTTTCCGTCAAACCCTAGATTTTTCCTTTCCAAATAACTTGAGAAAAAGAGGATTTTGCTTAAATTAAAACATACCTTTAGACTACCCTCGACGTCCTCTTTGATTTCCACTTATTTTCTCGCCGGAAAACCGTCGCCGGAGCCGCCGCTGAAGCCACCCGTCGCCCCTCACGCGTCTGTCCGTCTCCTCACTTGCGTTTCGTTTGGGTCGGAATGAGGGAGGGGGTTTCGGTTTTATCATTTTAATTCTATTAAATGGCCAAAAGACGTAAATGCCCTCACTTAAACATTTTCGGCTTTAAAAACGATTAGGGGTAAATTAGGTATTTAGAGACTTCTATATTTTATATCTCTCAAAATAATAAAAATTAACTATAAGTTCTATACATCGATTTGTTCAGAATTTTGCGTAGAATTTTATAAAATTATTTTCGTTACATTCCCTTAACTTTGATTTTTCACTTAAATTTCGTCGCGGCGCATCGAGATGCGTGCGAGGCCTACGATCGTCGAATTTTCGGGTTTTATAATTCTCCCCTCCTAATAAAAATTTCGTCCTCGAAATTAAAAGTAAAACATACAAGGTTAAAATCATACCTTAGCTAAATAAATGAGGGTGATTCTCCCTCATTTCTGACTCTTTTTCCCATGTGGCATCCTTCTCTGAACTGTGATTCCACAGCACCTTAACATAAGGAATTGCTCTGCTCCTCAACTGCCTAACAGCATAATCAATAATTCTCTCAGGTTCTTCCACAAATGTCAAATCTGGCTGAACATCAACTGATTCAGTACTAATCCTCTGAACCTCATCTGAAATGTACTTCCTTAAAGCAGAGATGTGGAATACATTATGTACTCCACTCATGTGTGCTTGTAGGATCAACCTATAGGCCACCTTCCCAATCCGTTCTGAAATCTCAAAAGGTCCTACATACCTTGGACTCAGCTTTCCCACCTTGCCAAATCTCTTCACTCCCTTCATTGGGCTGACTTTAAGGAATACAAACTCTCCAACATCAAACTCAACTGGTCGGTGTTTGGCATCATAATATTTCCTCTGTCTATCGTGTACTGCTATCAATCTGTCACGTATCAACCTGATCTTTTCTGTAGCATCATCAACCAGATCTACACCAATAATCTTCCTTTCCCCTGTCTCAGCCCAGTTTAAAGGTGTCATACACCTTCTCCCATATAATGCCTCATAAGGAGTCATCCCAATACTTGCTTGAAAACTGTTGTTGTAGGCAAATTCAATCAAAGGTACATATGTCTCCAACTTACCACCAAAATCCAAAACACATAGCCTGAGCAAATCTTCTAAGGTTTGGATGGTTCTTTCTGACTGCCCATCTGTCTGAGGGTGAAAAGCTGTACTAAAAGTGAGTCTGGTACCCATAGCTTCCTGAACCTTCTTCCATAATCTGGAAGTGAACCTTCCATCCCGATCTGACACTATAGATTTAGGTACCCCATGTAATCTGACAATCTCACTGACATACTGGCTTGCCAACTTTTCAACTGGATCAGACTGTTTGATAGGTAAAAAGTGTGTCGACTTAGTTAACCTATCAATTATCACCCATAAAGCATCACATCCTCTTCTGGATCTGGGTAAACCCACCACAAAGTCCATAGCAATGTCTTCCCATTTCCACTCAGGTATAGGCAAGGGCTGTAGGAATCCTCTTGGCTTCTGATGTTCAATCTTCACCATTTGATATGAAGTACATTTAGATACTGTGTCTGCCACACTTCTCTTCATTCTTGGCCACCAAAACACCTCTTTTAAATCCTGATATATTTTGTTACTACCTGGATGAATGGTGTAACTGGAATAATGAGCTTCCTGAAGGACCTCTTTCCTTAAATCACCAACATCTAGAATACATAATCTACCTCTGTAACGAAGCAATCCTTCACCATCAAGCTCAAAATCTTCACTATGCCCCACACTAACCATATCCAGTATCTTCTTAAAATCTGTATCAAGTGGCAAAGCTTCTCGTATTCTTTCTGTAAATATTGATTGGATAATAGTCTGATTTAACATTGCAAATTCTGCATCATTGGGTCGAACCACTGAAATCTCCAACTTCTCCAATTCCCTTATCAATTCCCTCTGCTGAGTAATCATCCAATTTGCACTACCTGAATTCTTCCTGCTCAAAGCATCTGCAACTACATTTGCTTTGCCCGGATGATACTGAATGTCCAACTCATAATCTTTAATGAGTTCTAGCCATATCCTCTGGCTCAAATTCAGTTCTTTTTGTGTGAGGATATACTTCAAACTCTGGTGATCAGTAAAGACTTCACACCTAACCCCATATAGGTAATGCTTTCATATCTTTAAGGCAAAAATTACAGCAGCTAACTCCAGATCATGGGTCGGATAATTCCTCTCATGATTCTTCAATTGCCTAGAAGCATAGGCAATGACTCTCCCATTCTGCATCAGTACACAACCCAACCCTTTATGTGAAGCATCGCTGTAAAGCTGAAATCCATCTGACCCTGAGGGAATAGTCAGTACAGGAGCAGTCATCAAACACTGCTTTAATCTCTGAAAAGCTTCCTCACACTGAGCTGTCCAATCAAATTTCACTACTTTCTGAGTCAATCTGGATAATGACATAGCTATCTGTGAAAATTCCTCAACAAACCTTCTGTAGTAGCCTGCCAATCCCAAAAAGCTCATAACCTCAGTAACTGTAGCTGGTCTTGGCCAATCTGCTATTGCTTGTACCTTATGCTGATCCACAGCTATCTTCCCATCAGTGATCACATGACCCAAAAAGTTTACACTCCTTAGCCAAAATTCACATTTGGATAATTTGGCATACAGTTCATTTCCCTTCAAGGTTTGCAACACTGCCCTTAAATGATTTGCATGCATCTTTTCATCTAGGGAGTAAACAAGTATATCATCTATGAACACAATTACGAATAGATCTAAGAATGGCTTGAAGATTCTATTCATAAGGTCCATAAACACTGCAGGGGCATTTGTCAAACCAAATGGCATCACTGTAAATTCATAATGCCCGTATCTGGTACTGAAAGCAGTCTTTGCTATATCTTCCTCTCTCATCCTGAGCTGATGATATCCTGACCTCAAATCAATTTTTGAAAATATTGAAGCACTTTCCAACTGATCAAATAAGTCATCTATTCTTGGGAGAAGGTATTTATTCTTCACTGTCAATTTGTTCAACTCTCTGTAGTTTATACAGAGCCTTAGGCTTCCATCTTTCTTTTTCACAAACAGTACAGGAGCACCCCAAGGGGAGGTACTAGGCCTAATGAAACCCTTCTCTAGCAACTCTTGCAGTTGCTCCTTTAACTCCTTAAGCTCCTTAATTGCCATTCTATAAGAAGCTTTAGCAACAGGTTCAGCTCCTGCCACTAGCTCAATAGAGAAATCTATTTCTCTATTTGGAGGTAATCCAGGTAAATCATCTGAAAATACTTCTGGGAATTCCTGAACAACAGGGATATCTTTCAGCTCTCTTTCAGCCTTCTTCTCCTCTTTAACATAAGCCAGAAAACCTTCATATCCTTTCTTTAACATTTGGAAAGCTTTCAAAGATGATACGATTACAGCAGTTACCCCTTTATCCCCTTGAAATTTGAATTTCTCCTCTCCTGGCATACAAAACTTAACCTCCTTTTTGTTACAATTAATAGTCACGAAGTGGCAAGATAACCAATCCATACCTAAGATTGCATCAAATTCAGTTAAAGGTAATACAATCAGATCCGCCTCTAAATTCTTATCACAAATCCTCACGTTCACTTGACATCTCTGCTAAGCTTCCATATGATTTCCGTTAGGCATTAAAACTGTCAATGATTTAGCCATAACTGTTGGAAGTAAGTTGACTGATCTAATAAACTCCTCGGAAATGAAAGAATGAGATGCACCAGTGTCAAATAAAACTCTAACGGGTTTGTCACATATGAGAATTGTCCCTAATCATAAATAAGTCACAATATTCATAAGACATAAAGTATTGTTCATTCATATCCATTTAGTGTTCATTCATATTCATTCATATCATAAAAAAAAATTATTTATTATAATTAATTAATTTACGCACCTGTAACCACATCAGGAGATCCTTTAGCTTCATGTTGGGACAATCCATAGACTCTGGGTTGAACATTCTGACGAGTCTGTCCTTGAGAAGGCACAGAAGCTGTAGACTCCACAGCTCTTGGTCTACTAGCTGTCCTCTGAAAATTATTGCCTGGCCTAACCTCTGAAGCAGATCTCTGTCCCAAAAGAGGGCAGGACTTCGCCATATGTCCAGGCTGATGGCACCAGAAGTAATTATTAGTGCCTGAGAGGCACTCTCCCTTATGCATTCTCCCACACTTGCTGCATAAGGTAGCAGTTGAGGCATTGCTGTCAGAGTTGCTGGACCTGGGCTTCTTCCAAGTAGAAGTCCCTGACTGACAAGACTGAGTAATCTGGGTATGTTTTAACTTGCCCTCTATTTTTCTTTTCTGAAAGTCTCTTCTCTTCTGAATATGTTGCAGATCTGACTCAACTCTCCTGGCCCTTTCCACCAATGTGGAGTAATCTTCAATTCCAAGCAGAATCAAAGACTGTCTAAGATAGTCCTTCAGTCCATGTATGAAGCGATATCACTTCTCTTCAGCATTTGGAATCAGATGAGGGGCATATCTGGACAATTTTATAAACTCCTCCTCATACTGAGAAACAGATCGATCGCCCTGAATCAATCTGCTGAACTTCTCCTGCATCTGCCTCCTTGCTGACATAGGCACATACCAGCCTCTGAACACCTTCACAAATTCCTCCCAAGTAATCTGACTGCTAGGTCTCCCTCCAAAGGTCTCTTCTAACTGACTCCTCCACCACCTTTCAGCCTCACCATCAAAAGCATAAGAAGCCAATGTCACCCTCCTATCCTCTGAACAAGATATGCCATTCAGTATCTTCTCGATCCTTATGAGCCAGTCCTCAACCTCTATAGGTCCGCCACTGGAGAACAACAGAGGCTTCATGTCTTGAAATAATTTCAAGGTCTTGTCCATAGTTTGACTTCCACTTTCGCTGCCACTACTCTGAGTCTGGGAAGTCCTTATCATTTAAGTCATTGCTTCCATCATCTTAGCGAATGACTCCATAGTATCAGCTACAACTGGTGGCTCAGCTACAACTGGTGGTTCCCTCTCTTCCTCCACATCAATTCTATCAGTGGCATTCTGCTCATGATTCATATTCCTGAGATAAAACACAATAATCATAAGGCAAAAATTAAATAATTCACACTCCTTACACAATCTACGACTCATACAATTATCCTATAGGCTCTTTCAGTGGTCAGTATTAAACCTTTGGCTCTGATACCACTCTTGTCACGACCTGGCCCGGCTAGCCCGAATTAACGGGGCAGGAACATAAGATCGTATGGAGGAACATCAAAACATTAAACTTACAGAACATACACTTACACTTTATGGAAGAACATGAATATAAATTTCATCCAACATATGCATACGAAAGAGCCACTAAAAACTTCCAACATAGAATTTGTTCAAACTTCAACAATAATAACCCAAACAGAAAAATATAAACATAACTTAAACTTAACTTAAACATACACAACAATCGGAATTCACAACGATAACACTGATAACAATTAAGTTCAACCTCTCAAACTTTACTCAAACCTTACTCAACAGACTCAATATAATTAACCATAAAAGAACCTTTCTTCCTGAGGTCCTCTACGAGTGTAGGTGTACTGCCGCCTTGTAGCCATCACTTATCTCCTGAAAAATATTTTGAAACGTAGGATGAGCTTACTCGCTCAGCAGGTAATTCATAACTCAATTAATTTCATAAGTAACATAAAACAGAACTTTTAAGGAGGAAATCATTTCATATCAATATATAAATCATAACATTTCCTTTTTTCTTGAATCATACTTTCATTTTTCTTTCAGTAACGTTTCATTCTTTCATTCTTTTCCTGCACCATTTAATATGCAAAAATAAATGCAATTATATTTATGATAAATATATACACCCGTCACAGGAGCTACCGTCTTGTACCATAAAGGTACTCATTTACCATTTCCATTTCCATATCTTTTACCATTTTAACGTGCACGAGTACAGCGTCCCCAGCTAGTACCATCAGGGGTTGAGCTCCATCTATCAACATTTACATGCAAGTATACTATATCATATCGTCTCATTCTTGTAACACATAAACCTTATATGATAATGCCATGGAATGTAACATATAACTTTATCGCATGATTAATCATTCATCAATTCCTATATATCTAGGTCTAATAATGAATATCTATGTCTAATAATATTTCATGCTCCAATATTTTCCTTAGAATTTTACATGATCACAATATATAGTAATACAACTGTTAGTTTAACTAAAATGAAATATTATAACATGTCAAATCTTTAATATTTATTGAAATAGAAACTTATAAACTTAAAAGAGGCATGAATACCTACCTTACAAGTATCGACCACAACGTTGTGCGACGTTTGCTAACCACTTGACTTCACCTTAATCCACACCTAAAGATGATTATAATAGCATTAAGCATACATCATAATTATCTCCAATAATTAGTATAATTAATTTTCTAATTTTCGGAATTATTTAAAATTCAATATTTTGGAAATCCCTAACTTCTCAATTTTGGCAAATTAGTACACCAACCTCATCCCTAAACATACCCTAATAATTTCCTTATTTATTTTCGGATTTAATTAATTAGAAAATTATGAAAAATAGAATTTCTTACAAAAATCCAAAATTTTGCATTAGGAACCTTCCTAAGACCCTTAGAAATCATTTTTGTGAAAGCACTTTAAGAGAATTCGATTTTTGGGAAAAATCCTAATTTTTCAAAACTTGTCAAAATTTAATGAAATTCATTTTCTATCGTTAAAATACTTCCCTAAACTTCCCCTATTGATTTCGTAAAGAAATTCCAAGTTTCCGTCAAACCCTAGATTTTTCCTTTCCAAATAACTTAAGAAAAAGAGGATTTTGCTTAAATTAAAACATACCTTTAGACTCCCCTCGACGTCCTCTTCGATTTTCACTAATTTTCTCGTCGGAAAACCGTCGCCGGAGCCTCCGCCGAAGCCACCCGTCGCCCCTCACGCGTCCGCCCCGTCTCCTCACTTGCGTTCGGTTTGGATCGGAATGAGGGAGGGGGTTTCGGTTTTATCATTTTAATTCCATTAAATGGCCAAAAGACCTAAATGCCCTCACTTAAACATTTTCGACTTTAAAAATCATTAGGGGTAAATTAGGTATTTAGAGACTTCTATATTTTATCTCTCAAAATAATCAAAATTAACTATAAGTTCTATACATCGATTTGTTCAGAATTTTGCGTAGAATTTTATAAAATTATTTTCGTTACATTCCGTTAACTTTGATTTTTCACTTAAATTTCGTCGCGGCGCATCGAGATGCGTGCCTACGATCGTCGAATTTTCGGGTTTTACACTTAGTTGTGGGAAAAGAAAGTGATTCTACTTTTCAAATTCCTAAAGAAATGCAAGCATTATTTGATGATTTTTCTGACATAACTCCTGATGAGTTACCAATTGATTTGCCTCCTATGAGAAATATCCAACATCATATTGATTTGATTCCTGGAGCTACTTTACCTAACCTTTTTCATTATAGAATGAGTCCTTTTGAACATGATGAGCTTTTTAAACAAATGTTTGATTTATTAAAAAAGGGTTTTATTCAAGAAAGCTTAAGTCCTTGTGCTGTGCCTGCTTTATTAACGCCAAAAAAAAGATGGAACGTGGCGGATGTGTGTGGATAGTCGTGCAATAAATAAAATCACTATTAAGTATAGATTTTCAATTCCTAGGTTGGATGACATGCTAGATATGCTCAGTGGCGCTAAAATCTTTTCTAAAATTGACTTGAGAAGTGAGTATCATCAAATAAGAATAAGATCGGGAGATGAATGAAAATCTGCTTTCAAAACAAAAGAGGGTTTGTATGAATGGATTGTGATGCCTTTTGGGCTTTCAAATGCTCCGAGTACTTTTATGAGAACCATGAATCATGTCTTGTGATCTTTTATTGGGAAGTTTGTTGTGGTTTATTTTGACGACATTTTAATTTATAGCATTCATATTCTGATCATTTAACACTGCCGTTGCCAGGTCCCAAGTCCTGGATGAGAAAAGTGGAGGGTTGCGTTAGGTAGTCGACAGCCAGCGTAAAACTTGTCGAATAATTATGACATGAATCCTTTAAGAAATTGTGTTAATGCTATGGCGTCCCCTGGAAGCGACGCGTTGTATGGCCTGAATACAGCGACAAGTGTGCAAGGGCCGCTGCACCGCCGCCCGGGTGCAGTGTTAAATAGGCAAGGGTTACCACATCAAGGACGGATGTGGGCAAAGAAGCTAGTCCATGAAACTAAAATTAGGATAGGAACTTGGAATATAGGTTCCCTTACAGGAAAATTAATGGAATTAATAGATATTATGATTCATAGGAAGATAAATATTCTGTGCATTCAGGAAACTAAATGGGTTGGAGAGAAGGCTAAGGAGATTGATAGTTTAGGATTTAAACTTTGGTATTCGGGTAGGAGTCGTACTAGAAATGGTGTATGTGTGATTTTAGATAAGAGTTTGAAGGATAATGTTATAAATATTAATAGAATTGGAGATAGAATTATAGCTTTAAAGATTGTTGTTGATGCTAAGATTGTTAACATTATAAGTGCTTATGCTCCTCAAGTGGGTTTGGATATGGATTCAAAATTAAAATTTTGGAATGACTTAGAAGAATTAATACAAAAGATACCTCTTGAAGAAAGAGTTTTTATTGGAGGAGATTTAAATGGACATGTTGGTAGAGAGGTAGATGATTTTAAAAGCATTCATGGTGGCCATGGGTTTGGAACGACAAATGAAGGTGGTAAGTCCATTTTAGATTTTTGTTTAGCTTATGATTTTTTAATTGCTAATACATTATTTAAGAAAAGGAATGAGCATCTCATTACTTATAAAAATGGATATAGTACAACTCAGATTGATTATTTTCTTATAAGGAAATTAGATCGTTTAGATTGCAAAGATTGTAAAGTTATTCCGAGTGAAAACTTATGTACCCAACTTCGTTTATTAGTTTTGGACTTGAAGATAATGGGGAAAAAAATTAAAAAATAAAGTAAAACGTTTTCCTAGGATTAGATGGGGGCATTTAAAGAATATTAACAAAAATATTTTTGAGAGTAAGATTTTAGATCTTAAGATTTTGTCTGTGCATGAGGATGCTAATGTTATGTGGGAAAAAGTGGCTAGTAATATTAAGAATATTGCAAAATATGTGCTTGGAGTTTCAAAGGGAAAAGCTCCTAATAGTAAAAATAGTTGGTGGTGGAATCCAAATGTGCAATAAAAGATTAAAAATAAGAAGATTTGTTATAAAAATTGGTTTAATTGTAAAAATTCTGATAATTGGAAATTATATAAAGAGGCACGTAAGGAATCTAAGAAAGTAATATGTGATGCAAAGAGTTTAGCTTTTAGTGATTTATATAATAGATTAGATACTAAGGAGGGAGAAAGATATATGTATAAGCTAGCCAAACAAAGAGATAGGAGTAGTAATGATTTAGTTCAAGTGAAGTGTATTAAGGATGAAGATTAAAAAGTACTTTTTTTAGAAGATGATATTCAACAAAGGTGGATGAGATATTTTGCTAAACTTTTTAATGAAGAATATGAAAATAAAATTGACTGTAGTGACCTTAGCACTTTAAATGAAAATAAAGATTTCTGTTTTTATCGGCGTATTAGTAAAACCGAAGTTAGAGAGGCTTTAAAGAAAATGAAGGGTGGAAAAGCTGTTGGACCTGATGATATTCCAATAGAGGTGTGGAAATGCTTAGGAGATGAAGGAATTTCTTGGCTTACTAAACTTTTTAATACTGTTTTGAAGACTAAAAAGATGCCAGATGAGTGGAGAATGAGTGTGTTAATCCCTATTTTTAAGAATAAAGGTGATGCACAAGATTGTGCGAATTATAGAGGAATTAAGTTAATGTGTCATACTTTAAAACTATGGGAACGAGTTATGGAGCATAGGTTGCGGCGTGATACTAATGTTTCTCAAAATCAATTTGGATTTATGCCGGGTAGGTCTACTATGGAAGCCATACATTTATTAAGAGGTTTGATGGAGAAATATAGAGAGAATAAGGAGGATTTACATATGATATTTATTGATTTAGAAAAAGCATATGATAAAGTTCCAAGAGAAGTGCTATGGAGAGTTCTTGAAAAGAAAGAAGTTAATAACGCTTATATTCAAATCATTAAAGATATGTATGCAGGAGCTATTACTTGTGTTCAAACACAAGGGGGTTTGACCAAGTATTTTCCTATTTCGGTTGGATTACACCAAGGATCAGCCTTAAGCCCATATCTTTTTGCTTTAGTCATCGATGTTCTCACTAGACATTTGCAAGAGGATGTACCTTGGTGTATGCTTTTTGCTGATGATATTCTTCTTGTTGATAAGACTAGAGAGGGAGTTGAAGGTAAACTAGAATTGTGGAGGTCAACCTTAGAGTCTAAAGGTTTTCGCTTGAGTAGATCTAAAACGGAATATATGGAGTATAATTTTAGTAATAATAGACCTAGTGAGGGCATTGTGACTTTGGCCGATCAAGTCATTAATAAGAGTACACGTTTTAGATATCTTGGATCTATTGTTCAGAGTGATGGCGATATAGATGGGGATATTATCAGCAGAATCCAAGTTGGATGGTTGAAGTGGAGGAATGCATCGGGCTTATTGTGTGATAGAAAAGTACCCCTCAAACTTAAGGGAAAATTCTATAAGATGGTGGTGAGACCTGCAATGCTTTATGGTGCTGAATGTTGGCCATTAAAAGAGAAGCATAATTCTAAGTTAAGTGTTGCAGAGATGAGGATGCTCAGGTGGATGAGTGGCTTTACCCTTAGAGATAGGATACGAAATGAGCATATTCGTGAAAAGGTTGGAGTAGCTCCAGTGGAAGATAAGATTAGAGAGAGTCGCCTTAGATGGTTTGGTCACGTAAAACGGCGGCCTCCCGATGACCCGGTTAGGAAAGTAGAGGTCTTAGATTTGACTTATGTTAAGAAAGGTAGAGGTAGACCTAAAAAGACTTGGTTAGAAAATATTAGAAATGATCTTTCTTTATTAGATTTAAACGAGAATTTGACTTTTAATAGGACACAATGGAGAAAAAGGATTCATGTAGCCGACTCCACGTAGTGGGATAAAGGCTTGATGTTCTTGTTGTTGTTGTTGTATATTTCTGATCATTTGAATCATGTGAAACAAGTGTTACAAACGTTGCGGGAACAAAAGCTTTTCATCAATTTGAAAAAGTATTCTTTCATGACTTCTAGTTTGACATTTTTGGGTTTTATTGTTTCTGCTGAGAGAATAAAAGTGGATCCAATAAAAATTGAAGCAATTCAAAGTTGGCCTACTCCGAAAAATATAAGTGAAGTGAGAGGATTTCATGGCTTAGCTTCTTTCTACAGAAGGTTCATTAAAAACTTCAGTTCTGTGATTGCTCCTATTACTGACTGTTTGAAAAAAGGATATTTAGGTGGACCCCTCAAGCTGAAAAGACTTTTGAAATCATTAAAGCGAAAATGAGTCAAGCACCTATTCTGAGTTCGCCAAATTTTGAAAATTTTTTTGAAGTTGATTGCGATGCTTCTCATGTTGGTATTGGTGCTGTTTTGAGTCAAGAGGGAAACCTATTGCTTATTTTAATGAAAAACTGAATGACGCTTGTTCTAAATATTATGTTTATGATTTAGAATTTTATGCTATTGTTTAGGCTTTGAAATTTTAGAGATGTTATTTGATTCAACGAGAATTTATCCTTAATACTGATCATGAAGCACTTCGTTTTCTGGGCTCTCAAAAAAAAATTGAATAAGAGACATGCCAAGTGGGTTTCTTTTTTGCAAAAGTATACTTTTCATATCAAACATAAAACTGGTGTTTTGAATAAAGTTGCTGATGCTTTAAGCCGGAGATCTCATTTGTTGGTAACTGTTTACCCGACTATTACTTCATTTGATTTTTTAAAAGATACTTATGCCAGTGATTCTGATTTTAAGAATATTTGGGATTCTTGTCTTGCTTTTGGAATTGATCCTTCTGCTCAGTTTGTGATACATGAAGGTTTTTGTTTAAAGGTTCTCGACTTTGCATATCTAAAAACTCTTTAAGAGAGCAACTTGTGAAAGAACTTCATAGTGGGGGTTTGGGTGGTCATTTTGGACAAGGAAAAACTATTGCTTTGGTGGAAGAAAAATACTTTTGGCCTCACATGAGAAAGCAAATTGCTAAGCTAGTAAAACAATGTAAGATATGTCAGGCTTTTAAGGGAACTTCACAAAATGCTGGTTTGTATACTCCTTTGCCTATTCCTAACAAACCTTGGGAGGATATTTCTATGGATTTCATTTTGGGTTTGCCTGTTACTATTCGAAAATTTGATTCTGTTTTTGTGGTGGTGGATCGTTTTAGCAAAATGGCACATTTTATTCCTTGCAAGAAAACTTCTGATGCTTCTTACATTGCTGATTTATTTTTTAAAGAGATTGTTCGTCTTCACGGTGTTCCTCATACTTTTACTTCTGATAGAGATACTAGATTTTTAAGTCATTTTTGGAGAACTCTTTGGGCAAAACTTGGAACTATTCTTCAATTCAGTTGTGCGTATCATCCTCAAACTAACGGACAAACTGAGGTTGTCAATCGAAGCTTGGGAAATTTATTAAGGTGTCTTGCTGGAGAAAAACCATCCCAATGGGATTTAATCTTGCCCCAAGCTGAGTTTGCTTACAATAATTCTATTAATCGTACAACTAGTAAAACTCCTTTTGAGATTCTTTATGGCTAACATATTCCTCACATTTTAGATAGAAACGGCTTGCCTTTACCAAACAAAATCAGTGCTGAAGCTTTTGAAACTTTTGATCACATAAAGACCGTCCAACTGCAAGTCCTCGAAAAAATCCAAAAGGCTAAGGCTAAATACAAATCTGCTACTGATAAACATTGAAGAGAGGTTAATTTTAATGTGGGTGACTTGGTTATGGCTTACTTTCGTCGCCAACAATTTCTTGTTGGTACTTTTAGAAAGCTAAGCAGAAAAAAATTTAGCCCTTTTCGTGTACTTAGAAAATTAGGCACAAATGCCTATCTCTTGGATCTCCTTATTTCTGTTGGCACTTCTCATATATTTAATGTTTCTGACCTTTCTTTATATGAAGGAGATTCTGATGACTCTGTAGAAATTGAAACTTTGCCATTCTCTACTCCTATGGCAAAAACTGAAGAACAAATTGAAGATATTATTGATGTAAGAATTTCTAAAACAAGACATGGTGAACATAAGAGGTTCTTGGCAAAATGAAAGAACCGTCCTCTGACCGACTTCACTTGGATGGATGAAAAAGAACTAAAACAGCGACATCCTGATCTTTTTCAAAAAATGACTGAAGCTTTCTCATCCGGAGATGAGACTTTCCCACCCGGGGGGAATTGATGCATTCATGATTTTTGTAATTTTTATTGAACAATGGTTTTTATTTAGTTTTTATATTTTTTTAGCTATCCAATGATGGAAGGCATTCGATGAACATGGTAGGTTGTGCTTGGGCTTGGTAGACCTTGGTTTGCTAGCTTGATTCGGTCCTTTTGGGTGGCTGCTGAATTTTGGGTTGGACTTTGTTGAGCTGGAATTAAGTTCTCCTTTTTGAGCTGAAGTTTAGCTCATTGATTGAAGTGTTGTGGTAGCTCATTATGGTGGAATTGTCTTTTCTTTTTCCCCTTGCTGCCTTCTCGGTTTCCCCCCTTGCACCCTTCGGTTTCTGGTGATTTTGCTGTTTCCCGTAAGTTCTGCTGGGCTTCCTGCGCCCGCTGTCTTGTTCGCTGGTTTGCCCCTTCGGTTCCATCCCGTCTACTATTCCCGTGGCATTTCTTCCCCTGTTTCCTGTGTCGAACCTGGAAACTGCTGTTGGTGACTAATGGCCTTTCATTTCCCTAAATCTAATTGGTTTAGTTGGAGGTGCTATGGCTGTTTGGTTTCCTTCTTGTGCCTATATATATGAAATGTTTTTGGATGGAAAAGGTTGTTGAAAATTTGTTTGGCATAGCCACCAAAACCTGAGGGTTCTTCTCTTTGGAAAAGCTTGAGAGCTTTTTCCATTTCCTTTCTCCTCTCTACTTCGTCTGGGCTTCTTACCTCTTCTTCTCTGCGCAAGTGTCATTCCACCTGTATCTTTCTTCTTGAGCTTGTGGTGTTGTTGGTTGGCTGATTTGGAAGTATTTGCCAGAGAAGTTTGGGTTGGACGATTGGACTTTCTTGCTGTGGTGGACCATTGGTTTGCTAGCCCTAAGCACATACTTTACCTACTTTTCGATGCATGTAAGGAAACCGTTCTTACGGTTGTTCTGAGGATAGCGCATTTTTATTTTTCTTTTGTTTCGATTGGTTTCAATTTTTCATTTTGTTTTGAAGATTGGTGGATGATTGTTACTATTTGAATCTAATATAGCAAGTGTTGCCTATTGTTCTCTTTATCTGGCTTTTCTCTCTAGTTAGCTTGCATCAAAAAGCCATTTGAAAATATTATTATAGGTTATGACATCCATCTTTTAAAATTATACTATATACATTTCGTTCTTTTTTTCAAATCTAAATATGAAAATTTTTTATTTTGAAAAATCTGAGATTGTCAAACATTTATGCTTTTTTTAAAATGATTTCAAATCTACTCTTTTTTTTAATTTTCATTTTGATATTTAGGAATATTTTAGGATTCCTAAAATTTTTAGAGTTACTTGATTTGTCACATTTATTTGATGATTGTACACGGATGACTTGGACATATCTTATTAAAGAGAAGCATAATTCTAAGTTAAGTGTTGCAGAGATGAGGATGCTCAAGTGGATGAGTGGCTTTACTCGTAGAGATATGATACGAAATGAGCATATTCGTGAAAAGGTTGGAGTAGCTCCAATGGAAGATAAGATTAGAGAGAGTCGCCTTAGATGGTTTGGTCACATAAAACGGCGGCCTCCCGATGACCCGGTTAGGAAAGTAGAGGTCTTAGATTTGACTTATGTTAAGAAAGGTAGATGTAGACCTAAAAAGACTTGGTTAGAAAATATTAGAAATGATATTTCTTTATTAGATTTAAATGAGAATTTGACTTTTAACTGAACACAATGGAGAGAAAGGATTCATGTAGCCGACCCCATGTAGTGGGATAAAGGCTTGATGTTGTTGTTGTTGTTGTATTATCCTTCCTATTTTTACTATCATGATATAAAAATAATTCAATGCTAACTAATATCAAGGTATTTTAGATCGATAATGCTCATGATTACTTTTGACACATTACTGTCTTCATTCTAAAAATAATTTATCATTCACCAACCTCCCTATCATGACAATCCCATAAAAAATTAAAGGAGAACAACAACAATAATGTCAAGTCTTTATCCCACTAAGTGGGGTTGACTACATGACAAAATAAAAATCTCTATCTTGTAGAAGTCACTAGGACTCTTCTATTTCAGAATCAAGTGCCAAAAATGTTTTAGGGAGAAGCTATCCTAACTTATATACCTAATCAATAGAATACCCTCAAGAGTGATTAACTTCAAAAGTCATATAAATTATTTTGTCGAAGTCTTCCCCACAAATAATTTCCTTTAAAAATTTTCTTGAAAAATCTTCAGATGCATTGCATATATCGACATTCACAAATAATATAGAGATAAACTTGATCCTAGAGCTCTCAAATATTTTTTTGGTATTCCTCCACTCTGATATTATTCTATCACCAAAAGATTCATTCTCTAAGAGATGTCACATTTGATAAGAAGAAAAGTTTTTTTTTTTGGGCTCAAATTCATCTTCAAGGAGAGAATGATACATCTTTCATTCAGCTTGACATTTTTACAATATAAACTTCAAAACATTTAGACAGTATACCCCTTCAAACCTATACAAGAAGAAATATGCCCAACCAAATGCTCCAACAAGCTCAAAACTCCAAACTATTATTAGGTAATGATGATCAACCCATCACCACATATTCTTCTCTGTATCTCTTCTCCTAGTAGATGTCTTTTTAAAATTTTCTCCTATCTATAAATATTTACTTACAAATATCATTATAATTCTATTATAATACTACAAACTTTGTTTGAGGCATGTGAACATATGAGTTGGAAGGATGCTATGAGAGTTGAATGCTCTAAAAAAATCACACTTGAGATATTATTGAACTACCAAAAGAGAAGAAAACTATAAAATGCAAATGAACTTTTTTCAATAAAACACAGTTGCTGGAATAGTATAAAACAGTATTCAATCTTATGGAATTGATTACTAAGAAATTTTTGTTGTTGCAAAAATGAACACAATACACATCTTAGTTTCTTTTTTAATCCAATCGTGAATGGTTCATGTAGTAGTATGATGTAAAAAAAAAGTATTTCTCATGGGCTTGTTAAAGAAAAAGTATATAGAGATTGACCATTAGATTCTATTTTTCTTTCATAAAGAACAATGTGTTCAAATTAAGCATAGCCAAATTTTTAATAAGCTCAAGACTCAGAACATTTATCAGTAATAATGATCAATCATCATTACATATTCTCCTCTGTATCTTATTTCTTAGTACTATCCTGTCTCTTAGTACACATTTTTTCAAAAATTTTCTCCTACCCATAAAGTCTTTCTTACTGATATTATTTTTAATTTCATTAAAATATCACACTATATTTGCGGCATATTAAAACATGAATTGGATGGATGCCATTAAAGAAGATATGAATGCTCTAAAAAAATCACTTGAGAAATTGTTGAACTATTAGAAAGAAAGAAAACTATCGGATGCTAATGGATTTTTTTTTTTTGTAAAATATAGAGTAGATGAAGCCTAGAATAGTATAAAGCAATAGTCAAGGGATATAGTCAATCCTATGGAATTGGCTCCCAAGAAACTCTTGCTTTTGTTGTGAAAATAAATATAATATATATCTTAGTTTTCTTGCATCCAATCGTGGATGGTATAAGTAGTAGTATGATACAAAGAATGCACTCATGGGGCTGTTGAAGAAGTTTGTATGGATCAATGGAAACAAACTCTTAGCTTGCAATAAAAATTTATTAGTTTTGAATTATACAAAGACTAAAATGCAAGTGCATGTGATGTTCATGTAATAAAGAGGTGAATTGAGTGTCGATCCCACGAGGAACTGAACAATCCTATGATTACCTTGGTACTGACTATTTAAACCACAAGATTTGTCCTACCAATCCGAATGAAAAAGAGTTTTCTAAAGTTCATACCGCAAGTGTTGAATTGAAAAGTTCAATAAATGAAAGTATTATAATCCTATGATGGTGCAGAAATGCATGTTTGTTTAAGTTTGATTCCTCAAACGTATGCTGTGAATCAGAGCAAAATCACTCATAGTTCTCTACTGAGCTTGTAAGAGTTTCAAATAAAGTTTTCACTCTACTATAATCATTTTATCTCCTTAAACTCCAAAACCCTTGCCATCATGTCATGTGTGATAGTATTTCATTTCAATTCTTCTATTTGTTCTCATATTTTTTCATTGAGGTAATAATTCATACAAGGTTTTAAGTTAGAGCACATCTAATGAAATAACTAAATTAAAATTGAGAGAATTGAAAACAACATTGAACATTGCAAGCACTAGAGTCTACTTAAGTAAATTATGCTTTCTCAAATATCACAAGTCCAGAACAATTAAATTAGGTAGCCATTGATTGGAAAATATACAAAATACAAAATAGTTTCTATTTAAATAATAAAAGCCAGATATAAAAGAGTAGTAAGATGGCACCCGAAAGTGCTTTTATAATTGTTAAAAACACATTTTGCTCTCCGAATGGTCTTCCCTTAAGCACTCCCACTCCTACACTCTCCACTAACTCTCTCACATTGTTTTACACAATAAACAAATGGCTAGTATTCAACAATTCAGCTAAAAACTATTTATATTAAACACAATAACTGGCACTAGTGCCCTGACACTATAAAGGGTGACGCCACAGTGCTCATGAAGTGAACTAGCCCTGCGAAGTTGCTAAATCTCTCAGTTGCGGCGTTGGGTATGAATTGACGTGTCATTTCACCATGTATTCGACCCAACTGCTGTGCATCAACGTTGGAGCGATTTTTCGCTGCGACGTTATTTTCTTGGTGCTGTGACACTTGAGCAGCACTGCGACGCTCTATTTCCTCCAATGCAGCGTTGCTCTCTCTATCTTTTTTATAACAAATTAGGGACCAGGTGTTGCAGTGCTCCACTGGGTGGTGCTGGAGTGCTGAATTAAATGCAAAAAATTCAGAGAGCTAAGTTTTGTGATGCATGAGTTGTGCTAAGAGCGCTACGGCGCTGGGTTTATTTTCAAAATTTTAGCTCTTTTTTTTGGAATTTCTTGTGCCACACGATTAAAACATACAAAATTAAAAGCAACAATTTTCACTAACAAATTCCCCCTAGCTTAAATCATTATTACTTGTTCTCAAGTAATTTCAATGCACTTATGATTACAACATCTTACGTTTATAAAATTGCAAACTTCGAATTATTTAAAAGTAAGTAGTTTACTACACTATGTTAATTGCAATAGTTTTGTAGTTGATAACTTCAATTAATATAGTTTTTAACAAGCATTCTACTTCATCATTGCAACTAACATTCTTACTAAACTTAGCTTCTAAATGTGTATATGCAAGGGTTGACTGACTTAGTTAGGTTGAATGATTTTGGATTTTGGAAAATTTCATATTCATTTAATCTTCCTGTTCAATTAGAAGCTTCCTTATGTATTATAGTTCTTACAATTCCCCTTAGTTTAATTTTGCTCTCAGATTCTTCAAGTAGAATTGGACTTTTCAGGTACCATTTTTTGATATTGCAGTACTCTTTTTTTTTCTATCACTTTCACAGAGTATCTTTATAATGATGTTGAATACCTTGTTGTCTCTCCCTTTTAAGTAATCTAAGTTAAGGTTAAATAAAGTTTAATTGCAAGGAGTCATAATGCCATTGCTACTAACTTATATTGAAGTTTATAATTAATTTGATTTTTACACTTTCCCTAAATTTTAGTCATTTAAGAGTTAATTTTGGTTAGAATTATTAGTTTTAATGATTTCTATTAGTTATGTAGATTGTTTAACTTCAATTATCTTCCAACTCATATTTGTTTAATCAATTAGAGTGTTATATTTTTCTTTTTTTCTAAATTAATCCAATTTATAATTTTTAATAGTTAATTTAATTATTGCAATTGCAAATAAATAAACATCAGGAACAATCAACAAACTTAAGCTAGATGTAAAGAGCACTAGGAGTAACTGAACACTACATTTACTACCAAGTGAAATACAAGTACTCTATTAAAATATATGAATGCAAATAAATACAAGTGAAAACATAACAACAAAAATAACTAAAAAATAACAAATACAATATACTCAATCCTCTTCCTCATAGTTTGTTGCTACTGTTAGTGGTGGTACGGGTGGTGTAGGCTCCATGAGTATGGCTTGTAGGTGGGGGTTATAGGGAACACGGGCTGATCAGGACTCCGAATTAGTGAGCAACCCTAAACATGTTAATTAATGTTTCATTGAATTTCGAAGCATATAGATTTTGTCGTTGCTGTATATTCATCATATCGTCTATCATGTGGCTCATTCCCTGTTGTCACTATTTTTTCTCCTCAAAATACATGTACATATCTGGAACATGATCCTTGAGATCGGCTACCTGATCTCCTAAGGTCCTAGGGGCTCTAGACCTGGGTTGATTAAAACTAGGCTGGCTGGAGCTGGGCAAGCTTGGTATAGTGGGACCCTCCCCTTCTTCCCAAGTGTTTTCCTTAAAATATTCTAATTTTTTTAGGTGATGGCAGAAATGGGAAGAACTGCTCTTCCCCAGACTCACCCAAAATACCTGTTAGTAAGCACAAGGAATAAATCAAAGAAGGGTGCCCAAAACCTACAGACGTGGACCAACTTATCTTGATTGCATAACTTTTCCTACATCTATCGAGTGACCAACTTATCTAGAATAATTTAGGAGCGCTCTATCTTTAGTCACCTCGCTGATACTAGTGCTTGGCATAAATCCGACAGAAATAAAACAGTGTCAAGCCTTAGACACTCTTGTAAGGGTAGATGTAAAAAATTTACAATTTTACCCTTTCAGATTTTTCATTTGGCGTGCTACAGGGTCTAGTCAGAACTCTAAGAATCTCCTAGGGATCTACAAGGGTGTTTATAACGGCGCTGTATTTATCAAACTCTAAGTTTTGTGTCCCATACATCCTATTGATAACAATGCTATCTACCCATTTCCCCCTAACAAAAGCTTTGTTGTTTTGAGCTTACTTAGCATTGGCGAAAAATTCTCTAACAATAGAGACTACACAAGCCGCAGGTTCTATGCAAAAGTTTTGCAACCCTAATTGACTACATCCTCTCTCTCTCTCTCTCTCTCTCTCTCTCTCTCTCTCTCTCTCTCTCTCCCCCCTCCCTCCTCGAGCACCTAAAGCCTCTCTCTGGTATCAATTGCTTGTAAACAATAGAGTTATTATACCTTTCCTCCTTCGCAGAGCTTACAAAACGTTTCTTGTCATGTGAGGAAGAGGAGCGCTTCTTGTCAATTGTCAACTTGGGGGCCATTACTTTTTTGGAAAGTTGGAAGTACATAAACACACAACACACAAGTAAAGAAAGTAGGAAAGCTGGGTGAGAAAGGAAGAAAAATGGCTCAACCTTCTATTTAAAGGGTTGGGCACCATGACGTTGAGTGCTGGAGAGATGCGGTGCTTGGCCAGTCAAATAGTCAATCTAGTCAAGAGAAGGACAAGCATTGCGGTGCTATGTTTAAGTGGCACTGTAGTGCTATGCATTGGAACTCATAACTATAACCTTTTGATTGGGCTACTACCACACCGTGCGACACATGTCAGCACTGCGATGTTGCAATGGACCTCCACCACGATGCTGCACTTAAAACAATGATTGTTTTGATTGGGTGCTTGGGGTGGTGCCGCGGTGCTCTAATTAATTTGGTAATTTTCTAGAGAATAGAACACCGTAATGGTGTTGTTCAACGCTGAGGCATTGTGGAAGTGATCTGACACTACGGCTTAGGTAAAATAAATATTATTTTTATTTGAATTGTGATTTTATATTAAAAGTTAAATTAATATTAAGTGAAGTATTAAGTAAATCTTAGTATTTATACTAAGTAATAGGTTAAATTAAATTAGATAATGCTTTAATTCGGAATAGGTGCTTTCAATAGTTCTAAAGTGTGGAGTGGCAGTTATTGGTGGGCCTTTCTTCTGATTGGTTTTCACGCATGCAAAACGAACCAAAGGGAGTGGAGTTCGGCTGTGTGAGGCAAGGAGAGGAGAGTGAGTAGTAAGGGGCTGGAATTGACTGTAGAGTGGAGAACTGGGATCGGGTGAGAGCAAATAGGATCGGCTCTAACGTGAATAATAGGAGGCGGATGAGTACAAGAGACAGAGGAAATCTTGTGAGAACCTTCGGCTGTGAGATAGTTAGAAGCAGTGGGTCTTCAGCTGATTGAAGAAAATTTAAATGAGTACTTGTAAAATATTTTTATTAATATTAAAAAAAAAAAGAGAACTTGTGAGTGATGTAAGCAAGTACTGCTATGAGTGAAGGGTGATCTATATAAAGGAAGAGGAAAAAGAGAAGTTTAGGAAAGAATATTTAAAGTTAAGTGGTTTGATTATATTACAATTTTATACTTTTATTTTGATTTCTTAAAATTAGTTGAAGTTTCTGAAGATAATTATATCAATGTTGTTAGGATTCTAGTAGTATATGCAGTAGTATATGCAGAGGAGAGGTTACTAAATAATTTACAAAAGAAAATGGGGCAAGGTGTCGGAATTGAGGAGACAACTCGTTAAAGAGGTAAGAAATATAATTTTAAATTGAAAAAAACAAATGTTATTACTTTTAGATTCATATACACTTGTAATAGAATGAATTGAAGGGAGAAAGATATTAAGCTTATTCAATTTATAAGATGGTGGTGAGTCTTGTAATGCTTTATGGTTCAAAATGTTGGCCAGTAAAAGAGAAGCATAATATCAAGTGTTGCAAAGATGAGGATGCTCAGGTGGATGAAAAGGCTTTACTCTTAGAAACAAGATACAAAATGAGCATATACGTGAAAGGTTGGAGTAGCTTCGGTGGAAGATAAGTTTAGAGAGAGTCACCTTAGATGGGTTGGTCACATAAAATGACGGTCTTCTGATGTCCCGGTTAGGAAAGCAGATATATTAGATTTGACTTATGTTTAGAAAAAGTAAGAGATAGACCTAAAAAGAATTGGTTAGAAAATATTATAAATGACCTTTCTTTATTAGATTTAAATGAGAATTTAACTCTTAACATGACACAATGAAGAAGAAGGATTCATGTAGTTGACCCCACATAGTGGGATAAAAGCTTGATATTGTTGTTGTAGACCCCAAAACCCTAGCCATCATATATCATGCATAGTAGTATTTCATTTCAATTCTTCTATTTGTTCTCTATTTTTTCGTTGATGAAGTAATTCACACTAGGTTTTAAGTTAAAGCATTACCGATGCAATAACTAATTAAGATTGAAAGAATTGAAAACAACATTAAACATTGTAAGTGATGTAGGCAAAAGTGGCCTATTGGTGTTTCCCATGCTGATTTTAATTCCCAAAAGCTGTCCCTTTGGATGCTGTGTTGATGTTTTGGTTTTCCCATCAATTGGATGCCGTGTGATGCTTTGGTTTCCCCCTAATGTTGTTGTTTTTTGCTTCAGTTTTCCCTCCTACGGCTGTCCCTTTGGGTTCCGGTGTGCTGCAGTTTTTTATGTGTTTCTATTGGCTGTTTTTGAGGTGCATTAATTACATGTATTAATTGTCTTTTTTACCTTTTCTTCCCTTATGTAAGGGCAGTTTTGTGGCTGTTTTAAAAAAAGTGTTATGTGATAATGTTTGGAATGTAAGAACCTACGGGTTTTCTAGCTTGCGAGCTAGTCTTTTTTCCCTTCTCCTCTTAAAATTCGTCTTGGTCTTCTAACCTCTTTCTTCTATCCATGGTTCCCGCCTCACTTGTATCCTTCTTCTCAAAAATATATATAAGTTTTATGGTTTATGTTTGTCATGTTTATGTTTAAAGAAGACGTTTTTGTGGCAATCTTAGTGTAATTTTGGTTGCATCAGTAAGCACTAGAGTCTACTGAAGTAAATCATGCTTTGTCACACATCACAAGTTCAAAACAAGTAAATTAGCTAGCCATTGATTGAAAAATATACAAAATAATTTTCATTTAAACAACAGAAACCAGATACAAAAGAGGTTTTAGTAAGGTATCACCCAAAGTGCTTTTACAATTGAATATAAACGCGTCTCGCTCTCCGAATTGTCTTCCCTTAAGCACTCCCACTCCTACACTCTTCACTGACTCTCTCACAATATTTTGCACAATAAACATATGACCAACATTCACAAATTCGATCAAAAAACTATTTATATTAAACACAATAACTGACACTAGTGCCACGGCCCTGCAAAGGATGGCACTGTGTCGTTGATGAAGTGAACTAGGGTTGCGACGCTGCTGAATCTCTTCGCTGTGGCATTGGAGTGTTTTGGAGCTACGGCGCTTTATCCCGCGCAGCGGCATTGCTGTTTTCTTGGCACTACGACGCTTCATTTATGGCATTGTGGTGCTCCATTTTCTCCGATGTGGCACTGCTCTCTGTCTTTTTGATAAAAAAAATTAGGGATCGTGTGCCGTAGCACTCCACTGGGTAGCGCTGGAGCGCAAAATTAAATATGAAAAATCCATAGAGCTGAGCACAACGACGCTTTTCTTTGGCGTTGCAGGCCTGGGTTGTGCTGAGAGCGATGCTTTGCTTGATGATGCAGTGTCGCAACGCTGGTTCTTTTTCTAAAATTTTAGCCCTTTTTCCTAGAATTTTCCGCACCATGACGATCAAAAGAAAGATTTTAACAGTAGAACATACATAAATTATTACAACATTTTCTACTAACAATCAGCACTACGATGCTCTTCTCTGGTGCTGCAGTGCCTGAGTTGTGCTGAGAGCGATGTAGTGCTTGATGATGCAGTGTCGCAACGCGGATGAGAGGATGTGGTGCTTGATGATGCAGTGTCGCAACGCTGTTTCTTTTTCCAAATTTTCAGCCATTTTCTTGGAATTTCTTGCACCCAACGATTAAAAGAAAGATTTTTACAGTAAAACATACAAAAATAATTACAACAGTTTCCACTAACAATCAGCAATCTATATTTAATAGTTTTTTCACAAAGAACTAAGTGTTCAATTTAAAAAAGCCTTTGTATGATTTTAAACAATCGTTGATAGTATGATTTAGCAGATTCCCAAAAGTAATGAAAGAAATAAGATATAAATAAAGCCAATGAGATCATACAATTTTCATAAAATACTCCATTGATGTCTCAATTTTCATTGCATATGTTAACAATATAATTATCATAGGTGATAACAATAAAGAGGAGTCTTTTAGAAAAAAAGATTTTTGAAGAATTTGAGATCAAAGAGTTGGAAAAATTTAAATACTTCTAGAAATAGAAGCTGTTCAATTAGTGCAATGAATATTTCTCTCTTAACAAAAATATGTCAGGGATCTCTTAAAAGAAATAAAAATGATTAATCGCAAATCTTGTGAAGCTCCAACTAATCAGGTCAAAAATTAAATGCAGATAAAGAAGGAAAAGTAGATATGGGACAATATCAAAGACTAGTTTATAAATGAGCTTTCGATCTCAGACTTGTCCAACGATCACATTTTCAGTGAGTCTCATTGATTAATTCATGCACAAATCTAAAAAATTACAACTTCAAACTGCTTATTGAATCTTCAGATACTTTAAATCAAGCCCTTATAAAGGAATCTTCTATAAAAAGTATGATGCTTTACAAATTGAATGGTATACTAATGTAGAGTTTTTGAGGATCACTAGTGAATAGAAGATCCACAACTAGAGTTGTATACTTTGAGAGAAAATCTCATAACATGGAAGAACAAGAAATAACCTGTTATTTTAAGATCTAGTGATGTGTCTGAATTTAGAGCTATTATCTAAGGAATCTACAAGCTTCTATGGATCAAAATTATTTTGGAATATTTAAAAATCAAATAGGAATGGCCAATGAATATATATTTCGAAAATAAATCTGCCATCAACATTGCTATAATCTCATCTGCAAAAGATTTTTACTTTTCTACAAAACCTTTTATGCTTCCATGTTCTTTATTGAAGGAAACACATTATAAAGGTGAATTATTAACTTAGAAACTAGTTGACGCATTCTCATCCTTGCAATATGATGTCCTTACTGTTTCTGATTTCTGCTTTTAACCATTGTAGTCCTAGAAAAACGTGCTCTTTCCATTCTATCTGCTGTATAATGTCTTGAAATACACCATTGCTGCCTTAATATGTCTTTCTGTTTGCAGGAGCTTTGCCTTTCCCTTATTTTACAGCTGGCCAAAGCTGGTTCCTTTTCTGAATCATTTTCTGTTTATAATATGTTGAGATACAGTAATAGAAACATTTGCAAATCCCTTCATGAGACAATGCTAAATATATTAGTTGAAGCAGGTCTCCTGAAAGATGCTTACGTTGTAGTGAAGGTATTGTGATTTTTTTCACATTGAATAATTGATTATAGAATTCTTCTAATTTTCGGTTTTTTCTATGAACAGGATAACATGGAGATGATATCTCCGCCATCTTTTGAGAAATTTTCTGCATCATTTATGAAATCTGGCAACATCAATTTGATTAATGATGTTGTAAAAGCTTTCCACTGTCTTGGGCACAATGTGGACGCGGTATGGTTACCTTTAGTTGCTCCAAACTGTTTTTTATATTTTATCTGTCTAAATCTTCTAAGTTCATGTCCAATTCCCGGCGTACCCAATCTGTTCATGAAAACTAATAACTGCATAAAAATAATACTGCGTAGTTTCATCAAATTTGTTGTTGATTTTGTTTTTTCATTCGTTATTGACTATTTTCGTTATACACAACCGTGGCAATCCTATGATATGTATAAATTTCTTTGAGCTACTTATTTTCTATTCTTCTAGATGATGCAGATGACGTGGGAGTGCTGGTGGGCTTAAGCTAAGTTAGAAACGAAAGATATTATTTTTTGGGTAGTTTTAATAGGTTATGGTTAAGGACTGGTCAACCGTTGAATTCAAGTTTAAGAGCTAAAAATATTATGAATTCTGATCTTATATGTACTTGATCTTCTTTGTAAAGCTTGGTGACCAACTTTATTGAGGTAAATTTTCTTTGATACACCGCTTAATAAATTAATGTCTTTTCCCATCTTTGTTCTAGTGAGAACAAAAACAAGGAACCATAATTAAGGGAGAAGATCTAGCTCTAAAAGTTTAAGATTCAAATTAAGTTAATGAATTTTTAATAGCAGAAGGTTCCTCTCCCAACAATGTCCTTGTTGACCCCAACGGAAGAATGACACCGAATAAGGCAATAAAAATAGAAATAATTGGGAAACAAAACAAGAAAACTGCAAGGAGCCCTCAATTTAGAAAGAAGAAATTCCTCAAGAAAGCTTTACAAAAGTCTAAACTTCTTGACATTACATTTGGGAAACGACACAAGAAAACAACACACACAAAAACTCAATTGATAATGACTTCAGACCTACAAGGAAACAATTACCTACACCGGCATAACATCTGACTTAAATTAGATTAAGGAATATCACAATTAATATTCCCTGTAAATCTTGATGGCTGATTTCAATTCTTTGAGGATGTTATGCATCAAATACCAGAGTTTGTAATGATTTCTTGAAGATGTAACCGAACCAAATCTTCTTCTTTAAGCCGTCTGACTGCTAGGAAGTCCCAACTGAAGTTGTCGTCATTTATAAGTTTATTCTTGGAATTCTATTTGAAATTATTATGTTGACCCTTAAGCTATACAACCAAAAGAAAAAATAAAGAAATGGCTAAAAATGATTACCTGTCACGGCCCAGTCCCGAATCCCGTCGAATCCCGCCGCAGTTACAGTGTCGCAGCCTGCGAACGGCGCCGAAGCCAGAAACCCATCCCTCACGTGCGTAGCTTGCCTCGATCGTATCCATGTTCGTGTCTATAAAACGCAAGCTACTTCTGCTCTCAGCTCAGACACACGACCTTCCTCTCCTGTTCACAAGCCAGCCCCAAGCTCCGACTTCGATTTCCTCTCTTGTTCGCAACCCGCAAGCTTCCGATCCCCTACTCCGACCAAAATCCCTCCTCAACCTCCACCTTGCCTTGCCGAAGCCAGACCCAAGACCATCGATCCCCTGCTTGCGAACTGACCTAGTCCTCCGACCTCCTACCCTAGTCGCGACCGAGGCCTGCGCGACCTCTTGGTCCTCCCGATCCTCAGAGAGAGAGAGAGAGAGAGAGAGAGAGAGAGAGAGAGGGAGAGAACCCTACCTCCACCACACAGCAGACCCGACCGACACCTCCATCTCCCGGCTCCGATCGACTCCGCCCCCTTCGACGACCTCCTTTCCTGTCGGATCGAGGGATACGACATTTTGATCGGAGACAACAACGGGAATTCGCTTGCTGGAAGGTAACTCTCTCCCCTCTGTGAGCTTCTTCGGCCAAATCCCGTATAAAATCTGTTGCCGAACAAGTCCCTTAGGGCAAGGAAATGAGGGAAATGGGGGATTCATTCCGACGTGAGATCTATGAGGTGATCAAATTGGAAGGATTTAGCATAAATCCTATTCTAATTTGTACAAATCCTACACAAATCCTCGTTAAGCCCGATTCTAATTATAATTAATTATAATTAATTTATAATTACTTTTAGATTAATTTATAATTATGATTAATTATAATCAATCTATTATCAATTATAAATTAAGACAAATAATTTGTAATTAATTTTAAATTAATTATGATTAATTAAATATAATTAATTATAATTCGTTTATTATTAATTATAAATTTAAATAATTAATTTATAAATATTTTTAAATTAATTATAACTAATTATAAATCATAATATAATTAGTTTCTTATTATTTATAAATTAAATCCAATTAATTTATAGTTTGTTTTAAATTAAATGTAATTAATTATATATTAATATAATTAATTATAATTAATTCATAATTGATTATAAGTTGGGTTTAATTAATTTATAACTAATTATGAATTAACTATGATTAATTATACTAAATATAATTAATTATAGATTAAGCGTGCAAACATTACCCCGCCGACGTCGCCAAGGTATAACTTCTAAACCCTAAAACTCCGAGAGCCTACTTCGTTGTCTGCGGCGGACCGGAAAATCGCCTATACACGCTTTCTTAAGCATGGTGGGATGGGACCCCGGTGCAGCGCCTACAACGAGGCGGGTAATCACCTAAAAATCCTATCCTCGGCGTTCGTGTCGAGCCGGCAAACCGCTCATACACGCTTTCTTAAGCGTGGTGGGAAGGGAACCCGGTGCGACACCTACGGTGAGGCGGGTAGGCCCTATACACGCTTTTCTTAGCATGGTGGGGACAATTTTAAGTACCCATACGCGGCCCTATACCTGCGGGAAAATAAATGCCTTTCTTTTTCAGGAACGTCGAAGACCCGTACACGCTTTCTTAAGCGTGGTGGGGGATTGAAGACTTTACACGGCCGCGGTGTCCTCGAAAGAGGGCATCTACTATACACGCTTTCTTAAGCGTAGTGGGAAAGGCCCAGTTTTCCGTAGTTTCCCCTAAACGGGGGAGATGTCGGAATGCTGCCGAAATTTCGGGTGAATCTGAGACCGTACTTGGACTTGTTTGAACTCAAGAAGAACACATGAGAACTTGGACAAGAACTTGAACACTTGAACAACACAGAACTTGCATAATTTGAACCTAAACTAAAACTTGAACTCAAGCCATGACTTGAACTTGCAAGAGAACAATATGAACTCGAACATAACTCAGACTTGAATCAGTGTTGGACCGTAGGGATTTCATTCCAATTGAACTAGAAATGAATGTTGAACTCAAAACATCAGGTGGAGCTTGAGCTTGCAAGGACACATAGAACTTGAACGAATGAGAAAAGTTCATTTTGAACATGAACTTGACTTGAACAATAAAGAAGCTCAAACCCAAAAGAACTAAGTGTAGTGAACATAAACTCAAGCAAAGGACTTGTGCTTTGAACTCAAGTGAACAAGTTGAGGACCAAAGGTTGAACTCAATATGACTACGAGGGACCCAACTAAACTGCAAAAGACTTGAATTGGGGTATTAATCAAGCATAACTTGATCATTTGAACCCGAGTAAAGATTTGAATTGGACCACACAGGACATAACGATAGATCTCCATGAACAGCAACAATTCATATACAATGGGTGTAGCATCCTACAAACCAATGCAAGAAGGATGTGGAAAAGATGTCATTCATACTCTTGATGCAAGGGATCTACAATGCGGTGATCTATTCATAACACAAGGAGTCTATAATAAATGCAACGTATCTACAAATAAATACAAGAGAATCATGGAGAAGATATCATGCACATCATCAATGCTGACTATCTTGTAAGAGATATGTATGTTACATATACATGTGAAAAAGAGCATCTAATGAATGTGGCTCACCTACAAGCATGAATTAGAGAATTCACAATGTGGTGGTCTATTCGTAATGCAAGTGAGTCCACAACATAGGTGGTCACAGGCAACATACATCGAATATATTAGCTCATTAGAAAGGCTCCTGAGGAATGCGTTGATTCACTAAGGGAATAGTACAATCAACGTAGAACCTGTAGCATTCTTGTCAAGTTATCCCATCAGTATACTTGAAAGAATTCGAAAGCATTAAGGAAATGAATCAACGGTGAATGTGACCACACATCGTCGTTAATGACAAAGTGCAAGCAAGTATACTTGATCTTCACAATCAACTACTGTCCAGCCATAAGCAAATACACAGGCTCCCTTCAAGTAGAAGAATTTGACATACAATGAACACAATAACCTTCTTGCAAACAGAGATCCAATTGAGAGGATAATAACGTGCTTACAATCAATCAATAACATAAAGTTCTCAAAGAATTTTGGAAATCTTTGAGCTAATCAAAATGCAAAGAGGTGTAAATGACACTTAGCAGATGAAACAGTTGCTTTACAACACTCCAGAAATCAACATCAAGGCAAATATTCAAAGATCCCTAACAAATACTTCATCTATGAATAGTGACACTAATAATCATAATGTATTCGTGAAGAAGACCTAAGGGCCAGTGCACGATCAATATTGCTCGATTGTGAAATAGATGCATCGAATCTCTGTAATCAAAATGCAATAGGAGATGCACATAACTGGAATGTGAAGAGCATTTAATTAATGTAGTAAGATCTACATCATCAACAACAGAAAATAAGGACGATGGCATGATTAGGGAGTTGCTTGCAGCTTCTCTATACAAGTTCTGGGAACAGAAAACTAGACCAAATCATCTTCAAAGATGAAGTGAATGAATGTTGGTTCAACCAAGTTCTGAATGCCAAGTTGAATGAGATTATCAAGGCTTACGAGCTCCTGATGAATGAGTGGTCCCCCGAGCTTACAATAATGATTGCATAGAACTCAAAAGTGGAAGATGTATAGTATATACTAGCTCCCACGAGCCACTGTGGGAGACCCGTTGTACACTCAAACTACTGTCCACAAGTAAAGTTCAAAGTGAACATATCAAATATGGGTTCCTACGAGCCGTTGTCAAAGACCCTTCATATATTTTAAAGTTCCCCGCACATGTGCACCTTAATTTATATACACATAGGAACACAAAAGGGGTAAATACAATCACAACCCGCATGGGCCCCGGCAAGCGTGTTATTGGTACACACGTGACGTCTAGGGATGCTGCGCGGGTCAATAAATTTGAGCCCGATCCTCCTAAAGCGAGTAGATAGGAGTTGACGAGGTTCAACAAACAATTATAAAATACCCCCAAACACCCGCATGGGCCCCGGCGAGCTTGTTATTGGTACACACGTGACGTCTAGGGATGCTGCGCGGGTCAATAAATTTGAACCCGATCCTCCTAAAGCGAGTAGATAAGAGTTGACGAGGTTCAACAAACAATTATAAAATACCCCCAAACACCCGCATGGGCACCGGCGAGCGTGTTATTGGTACACACGTGACGCCTAGGGATGGTGCGTGGGTCAACAAGTGAATTCAAGTTCGAGCCCGATCCTTCTATTCAAGTAGATAGGAGTTGACACAGCTCGAACTATTAAATAAATATGCGGTCGCGAGATCGTCCGGGATATTTATTTTATACATTCATATTAGGCCTTCAAGGCCTATAATCAAGAGAATTCACTAACGATGGTCCAAAGCCTACGAAACCCGATCCTCCATCGACCAGTAGATAGAGTCGACAGGGTTCAATCAATAAAATATAAATGATCTCATGTACCCCGATGACGGCCGTCTTGAATGCAAATCTCAACCGGAGGGGATCCTACCTTTTCAAATGCCTCACAAACTTCCATAAAACTCCAAAACTCCAAAACTCCACAAAAATTCCCAGAAAATCCCAAAATTTAAAGATATTTAAAATTGAAATCCACCATTCAATCACTTAAAGCATAATTCATCCACCCTCCGCAACAGTTTGTCGAGATGGACAAATATGAAAAATACTTCAGCTCACATAGAGCTAATGCCTGGTCGAAAATATCACTAGGATCCATTCTCAAACAATCTCCTGCCAACAAGGACGTGGTACGAGTCTGCCAGCAAGGACGTGGTACGAGTCCTCTAACCGGCAGTTTCGCCGCTAAATGGCACTGCAGGATAAACAGTTATGACTCGGGGCCCTCTGAACCAGGTGGTCGCCGCCAAATGACACCATTATATTATGGTTATGGCCAGAGCCCTTATGTTCCCCAATGACATCAAATCCTTGAGATATGAATCAATAGGATATGATCGATAGGGCACAAAGCCCTCTGTTAGCTAAGGTGGATTCAAATTTGTCCCCTTAGGCAAATACCCCCCAGGTCTACAAGTTTCCCTTGGACGAAGCAACCCATGGCTGCCGACAAGGATCCTTCTGTCAAGTTGGGTCGACTACCTCCTCTGACTAAGTAGACCAGGGATCACGATGGCCCGGGACGACGGAACCATGGGATCTTGATCGGGTCCATCATCCATTCCCCCACCATCCGCTTTAAGTGCAGGATGGTGAAAATTTCTATTTTAAATATCAAATCCCTCAATTTTCCAATACCCTAAACCCATTGCTGCTACTATATGCCAGACTCACGTATTTCTACGTATATGATTGACGACTAGCCTTAATCGAAAGTTCTCTCTCGTCACCGGGAGGGGTAATTAACTATAGGGGCTTGCGCCTATAGGAAACCGGAACTCAGATCATAAAGTCCTCGCAAAATGAGGGCGAAATCTCTGGGCAGTGTCTTATCTACAAACCCATCTGCCTTCCAAAATTTACCCCGGAACTTAATCCGTTAAAACTTCCCCTGAAGAAAGCAAAAAGCGGGCGGAGGCCGGGACCGAATTTTCGGAGCCCGCATATTACCTCAAGAAACAAACCCTGCAGAATTTTACCAAGCAAAACCAGTTGACTGTACTTTTGTAACTAAGAAAATTTAACAAATGATCAAAGAAATGATACAAGACTTGATGAGCTGTGAAAAATGCAATTCCAGCAGCAGATTCTTGAGGCTGCTACCGACAACTTGATAAATAGCAAGCTAGACTAGATGATGTGGAAGACCAGGAATTACTGGTTTAGGCTTTGAGCTGAAAGTCTGGAGGTTCTTGTGGAGTTCCTGAATACTCAGTACAGCTTAGACTATTCAGCCCTTGATCAAAAAGACTCCTCAATACAATTCTTGTGAAGTAATTTGTAGGAAATCATCCCATATCTTAGCTGATCGGCAGTTTTATAAGAAGAAGAAAATCGGGAATTCAGGAACCAAATTGATGTAGAAGATAAATGCTTTGACTCCGATTGATGTAGATAACGTTTTCTCTGATATTGACTGATGTAGGGTGGTTATGAATAGGATCAAGATTAAATCATTAACTTGTGAAAAGAAGTTGAGCTTATGCATTAATTAATCAACCAATAATACTTATAAATAGTTTAGTGACGAAAACCCAAATCAAACAACATGCAATTATGACCAAAAATAAAAGAGATAAATAAAAAATGTTGAGAGGTGGTCAAAGGGTTTTCAAGATAAGTGAGAAAATTGTGACATAGGTGACGAGACTAAAAGGGATAAGATAGGAGAGTGGTGGATGAGTATGATGGGGGAGGAATAATTCAAAACACTAATCATTCAAAAAGAAATCTTATGCAACGGCTATGACCTTATATAAGTACCTAGCTAAGTCAATAATCATTAGGAAACGTAGGAAATCTCAAATAAATTAGAAACAAAACCTAATTTGCATTTAGCTTTGAGTATAGTGGAGTTTGAAGCCTACTGGGCTTGGTTTGGGAGGCCTGTTTTGGATCAGACAATCACATTCATTTAGAGGAATAAGTGTAAGAAGGAAATTCCTTTTTTTTTTCTTGTTGATTAGACAATCACATTCATCTACGACAATTATGTGGCAATCAGGTTGTACTTGATGCCAATTTGATGTATGACGTCTAGGAGAAGAGTATATTTGAGTCGAAAGGGTTAGAATTCCTCTATCGCACCTTATAGTCTTATTGGCATTACATCTAGGGTTCCTCTGCATCAAATGTTGGGCTTTTGGAATCCCTTAAAGGGAATAATGCTCACACTTCAAGATTAGTTTCATTCTTATTCATTGCTAATGGTTTCTTGATTCTTTAATCATTCTACATTGCCATAATCCTTGCGCGTAGAAGTTAGCTGATGACCATGGAAAAAATTTCTGATGCCAAAATCCTTCTCCTTCCCCTTAGGAATATTTTCTCCTTCAAACGACTTCATCTAAGTTCTTGTCATCCGTGAAGGTTCTACGCTCTAAATGTTATACTCAGTCATTTTTAAGCATTTTAATTATTTTGAATAATTTCATTTAGTTCTGATTTTAGCAATTTATGATCATCTGGATCTGTTCCATAGTTTTAATGCAATATTTGCGTAGATAAACTTTGTGATGAGAAGTCATCCTAATCGAAAAGACAAACTTAGATCTGCAAGCTAAGTCAATTTAGAGTTTCCATATTGCAGGAGATATTCCGTGTAGCCATTTCACGTTACATCGGAAAACCTGAAAAGAAAGGGCTTCTTTTATCCCTGTTGAAATGGATGCAAACACATGGTTATGTGGTGGACTCATCATCTAGGAACTTGCTTCTGAAACATTCTCATCTTTTTGGTCAGAAACAGGTCATAGCAGAAATTTTATCTAAGCAGTATGTGTTATGATACAAAGAAGCCTGCAATGGCAGTACTTTCGAAGGGTGTAAGTATTTTCGTTTGTTGTTGCTCCACATTTTGTTTGTATAGAAATCCTTTAACTGATGAAAGAAAGGTTGGATTGAACTTCCTTCTTGAGCTGACTTTTTTCTTCTTCTGTACATAAACTTATCAGTTATGAACGTCTAGATCTGATTGTAATGGAACGTTTAGTTCTCTAAAGATTTAAAAAGATTGATCATAAAATTAATGATTTGAAGCTTCTCCCTTTGGTCTTAGGAATACTAGTGCTTATTATTAAGGAGAATATTTTCATTTGCTGTTTCAGCTTGAAAAATTGTGTTCTATCGATCCTTTAAATTATATTTTTACCTTTTTTTCTTTTTAAATGAGCTGGAGTTTTATGCAAGTTGTTGTGTGTGTCCACTTAGATTACATTCTAAGGAACAGTAAATCAAAATGATACATGTGTAGAAGATGAGCGTATACCCATCATTGTCTTCTTAGATTTTTTAATAGGTAGCGAATGCTCTTCTCTTGCTTGCCTCGATCCACGTGCCAACATCACCTCGCCGATCGTAAGGTATAACTTCTCAACCTTAAAACTCTGAGAGCCCGTTCTCGTTGTTTGCGGCAGACCGGAAAACCACCTATACACGCGCTCTTTATTGCGCGTGGTGGGATGGGACCCCGGTGCGGTGCCTACGACGAGGCGGGTAATCACCAAAATCTCATCCTCGACGTTTGTGTCGGGCCGGCAAACTGCCTATGCACGTGGTGGGAAGGAAACCCAGTGCGACACCTACGGCGAGGCGGGTAAGCCCTATGCACGCTTTTCTTAGCGTAGTGGGGATAATTTTAAGTACCCGTATGCGGCTCTGTACCTGCGGGGAAACAACTGCCCTTCTTTTGAAACAGGTACCGTCGAAGACCCCATGCACGCGCTTTATTGCGCATGGTGGGAATGAAGACCACGGCCGAGGTGTCTAAGGACACCTACCATGCATGCGCTTTATTGCGCGTGGTGGGAAGGCCCAGACTCTTGTCGTTTTTTCCCCTAAACGGGGGAGACGCCGGGAGGTTGCTGAAATTTCGGGTGAAACTTGAGACCGTACCTGGACTTGATTGAACTCAAAAGAAGAAGGGCGTGCACTTGTACTCAAACTTGGATCCATTTGAACAATGATATGAACTCAAATGAATTAAGTCTAAACTTGAACCAAATATATTAAGAACTTGAACTCAAATACAAAAGAAATCGAGCATAAATCTGGACTTGCAATAAATGACAACGAATTGGGCTCAAATTGGAACAAAGTTTGAACCACAGAAGACTCGATGAACTCGAACTCGATTGAGATGATGAAGACTTGCAAGCTTGAATATGACGACGAACTGAACTCGAACAATTTTACAAAAGGGTTCATGATGAACAAGCCTTCAGTACACTCAGACGAATGTCAATAAACAAATGAACTTGTGATACAACTTGCTTGCATTGACCAACGAAAAACCAAAGGGAACGTAATAGTATAAGCGCAGATAATTGTACAAACTTCCCAACAAATGAATGATGTGAAACTCATAGTGCTCAAGCCAATCAATCTATGAGTTAAAGAAAAGGAACCTATAGTACAAGCATTCATCCCGAAGGTGAAAATCAAAGGCTTGTGATAGCAGAACCACCATCCTACAAGCATATGCAAGGAGATCATGATGGAAATGATGACATGTGTAAACACAAGGAACATACAACAAATGTGAGGACCTATCTTCTCAATCAGTTTGCAAACGTCACATGGAAGGAAATTTCGATGAGTGCATTAATTCATTGAAAAACATCAAATTCAAATTGAAGTGTGGCCCTCTCACAGTCAACATAAGTCAACATGAAAGCAACTATATTGATACCTTGCAAGTGAAGGAGACTAATGTACAATGGACATAATATCCTCCCTACAAGCAGTGTCTGTTATCTTGCAAATACATACAATGATCCTCTCACAAGCAATTATAGAAGACTTGTGTGTCCATGAACGACAGTGAAATGCATACAAGTGGATACAACCTCATGTAAACTCAAACAATAATACATCCTCAAATGGCTACAGGAGACTCGTGTATGTTTGTGAACAACTGGAAAATATGTACAATGAATGCAAATGCCCGCTAGTGATGACAGGAGATTCTCCACATTCATAATAATATACCTACGAGTGTTGATTGGAAGCAGGCAGTGAGTAGTGTAATGCTCCTACAATTGACAACCATCTAGGGGAAGATAAGTACATAGTCCCTTGAAAACAAAAGGTGATTGATTGGTGATGAATGCGAATGTCTGCAGGCCACTACAAAAGACCCGTCACATGTACAACATGCATTGTAGGAGACTCTCCATGAGCTCAACATACTATCTACAAGCAAAATTCAGAAGACCATCAACGAATAAACAATTTACTTGCAATGCTCCTACAATCAATCACTATTCAAAAGCCAGCAAGCATTTCAATTCATTGCAAATAGAGGGGGACAATACACAGCAGACGTAAGCTCCCATAAGTTGCTACAAAGGGCCCGTCATATACCCCGTGTGTGTTCATAAGCGAAATACAAAGTGATTATATCAAGTGCAAATGCCTACAAGTTACTGTGGGAAACTCATCGTGTATATAACAGACCATCTACAAGTATCTACAAATACAAGCAGGAGACTTGTTGGTGCACCGCAAGCTACCTGTAGAAAGTAAAATGTAGTGCACGACAATCTACCTGTACAAGGTAGCGAACAGCTCAATCCCCGAGCTGCTGCAAAACGTAACGCCACCGGATCTGCAACACCCGTACTAGCAGACAGAAGGCGTTTACAAATATTCTAAAATACCCCTGCACATGTGCACCTTAATTTGTATACACATAGGAACACAAAAGGGGTGAATACAATTATAACCCGCATGATCCCCGACGAGCGTGTTATTGGTACACACGTGACATCTAGGGATGCTGCGCGGGTCAATAAGTGAATTTGAGTTCGAGCCCGATCCTTCTATTCAGGTAGATAGGAGTTGACACGGCTCGAACTATTAAATAATTATACGGTCGCGAGGTCGACTGAGATATTTGTTTTATACGTTCATATTAAGCCTTCAAGGCCTATAATCAAGATAATTCACTTACAAAGGCGCAAAGCCTACGAAATCCGATTCTCTGTCGGCAGCTCGATAGAGTGGACAAGGTTCAATCCATAAATGTGAATGACCCCAAACACCACCCCGATGATGGCCGTGTTGAATGAAAATATCAACCGGAGGGGTTCATTTCAAATATTTCAAAATACAACCCAAACTCCCACAAAATCCAAAACTCCACAAAAATTCCCAGACAATCCCAAAATCCAAAAATATTTAAAATTGAAATAAACCCATTAATCACTCAAAGCAAAATTCATCCACCCTCCGCAACAGTTTGCCGAGGTGGACAAGTTGAAAATACTTCAGCTCACATAGAGCTGATGCCTGGTCGAAAATATCACTAGGATCCATTCTCAAACAATCTCATGCCAGCAAGGACGTGGTACGAGTCCTCTAACCAGCAGTTTAGGCCCTCTGAACCAGGTGGTCGCCGCTAAATGGCACTATTATATTATGGTTATGGCCAGAGCCCGTATGCTCCCCAATGGCATCAAATCCTTGAGATATGAATCAATAGGATCTGATCGATATGGCACAAAGGCCTCTGTTAGCTAAGGTGGATTCAAATTTGTCCCCTTAGACAAACACTCACCCCAGGTCTACAAGGTCCCCTTGGATGAAGCAACCCATGGCTGCAAACAAGGATTCTTCTGTCAGGTTGGGTTGACTACCTCCTCTGACTAAAGTAGACCAGGGACCACGATGGCCCGGGACGACGGAACCATGGGATCTTGATCGGGTCTATCATCCATTCCCCCACCATCCGCTTTAAGTGCAAGATGATGCAATTTTCAATTTTAAATATTAAATCTCCAAATCTCCCAATCTTCCAAATTCCCAAATTCTCCAGAGTTTAACATCCCAAACCCATGTTGCTACTATATGCCAGTTCACGTATTCTCTACGTATCTGATTGACGACTAGCCTTAATCAAAAGTTCTCTCTCGTTATCGGGAGGGGTAATTAACTATAGGGGCTTGCGCCTATAGGAAACCAGAACTCAGATCATAAAGTCCTCGCAAAATGAGGGCGAAATCTCTGGGTAGTGTCTTATCTACAAACCCATCTGTCTTCCAAAATTTACCCTGGAACCTAATTTTGTTAAAACTCCCCCCGAAGAAAGCAAAAGCGGGCGGAGGCCGGGGCTGAATTTTCGGAGCCCACATTCTTTCAATCCCACTCTACTGTTTTTTTCATCTTGACCCTTTTGGAATATTATGGTGATGGATGGTCAAAGAATATTGATTACAATTTGAGTATCAGCTCTCAATTCAAAAGCTGAGATTAGAGCTCATAAAGTTAGTTGCTTCCGAAAAGGCATCACTTGCATCTATGCTTGGGATAATTGAAAGGATAAGTGGTGGTGTGGAAAGTTGAATAAGAAAGTGTAATTCTTTTCCACTATAACACAATTTCAATAAAATATTTTCTCAAAGCCAATTCATAATTTACAAATTAATTATGTATCTGGCATCATTGTATTAATCTTTACAATTTCTTCCTTTTTTTTCTTAAATTCCTCAAAACCAAAGGCAACCTAAGGATTTGAGGATATTAACATATTATCATAATGAGATGTATAATCATTTTAGAATGAATGTGACATAAATTTAAGTGCAGCTCTAGCCATGGCTGAGGCACCTTCTCGTAAGTCTGATTACCTCCAATAAATCCACTATTGAGGACAAATACACATCCAGGAATCCCTGACTCCTTCGAAAGATCTTCATCTCTGAGGCCCCTCCATGGCAATGGAAGTGGCTTTCAGCTTTCAAACTTATCTAAGGACTCTGCCACAGAATTGAGAGTTCTTACTCAAATTGGGGAAATGTATCATCATTCAACAGAAGGAAATTTTTTAGCACTTGCAATGAGAAATAGCATTAAAAAAACAAATTAAAATGAGTCATTATATAAATTATATAAAACACAATTTTGATTCAAGACTCCCCTTTAATATAAACCATCCATCATTTTCAACCATCTTATAATACCTTTCGAGGAAAACATCATATATTAAAGTGCAGCACAATCTTTAAAACATATAAGCAAAAAGCCAAAAAGCAATAGAAATTTGAGTTCAGAAAATAAATAATTATAACTATAAAGGCGTCTGACGTTTAAATATTTGAAGGGAGTAACATAAATAGATATGCCAATCTTGAACAACTTAAATCACTTTCCTAGCTCTTTACGCATCCATCTAGCCTTTGAATCTGTAGGTTTTGAAAGGAAAGATGATATCAGTGTAGGATTTTCTGATAAATTATCATATATCGTATCAACCTCGTCTTCTGAGAAGCCAGGAGTATTTGTTAACTCAAACATAAGTTTAGTATACATTTTTCTAATTTGCTTTGGAGATGTTGTTGAGCTCTTGATAGCGTTAGCAACTTCAGTCACACTATCAGCCATCAAACAAATACAATCACGGATATCTTGATCGATAGCAGATGTCTTAGACTTCCTTTTTATGCCACCTCCTATACCAGATGAAGGCAACTGTTTCTTTGTTGTTGTGGTAGAATCTTCCATAACTTGCATATCAGACCAATCAGTAGGCATTGATCCATCTGCACTAACATCCATAAATTGTGAGGGTTCATCATCGCCTACATGTATTTCTTGACTTCCAAGTGGAGTTTGAGAATTTCCAGATTTCGCCCACTCTCCAGTTGCATGTCCAAGACCACATACTATCTCCAACTCTACATAATTTGCAATTGCAATATTTAAATAAGCAGCATCCTTGGGAAAAGCCTGTAAGAAATAAAATAACAGTTGTTAGCCCAAATTATCAATTTAAATGATGTGTTTAAAGTAATACCTGAATATGTGATGCTTCTTGACCCATCACTATCATTTTTTTGTTTCATCCCAAGATACACCTGATTTTCGTTTTAACTCCTAAATGTAAATCTAAACACTTCTTTGATGCCTAATTTGGTTCTTGCATTGCTCAGCTGTCACCTCTATTCCAAACTTCTCTTTCATTTTCTGGGCGGCACCTTGATACACAGTCTTTGAATCCTTGGGCACTTCGCATATTTGTATTTACATATTCCATCATTATTTAAAGTAATCCTATTACCCACTCAGGTTTTAAGCTCCATAAAAATTTTTTCCTCTTGGGCTTTGAAGTACCGTTCATCTCTGTTTGTGACGAATTCATTCTCCCTGAAAGAAAATATTATAAATAAATTTAAGTTTGATAGAGGTAACTATTTCGGAATGGCTCTGTATACTACTAGAAGTTGGTCAATAGTAGGAATGGTGATAACAGCTTCTTACTTGGGGATAGATCCAAACTGGCTTTCTCTGACCATGTGAAACTTAAAATTAACATAAGTATATTAGTGCTCAAACAACGATTTGATTTAACTAATCAAAGTATAGCTCATAATTATTTTGAGAATTACATGGAAGTTGCAGCGCCATATGATTCAAGCTTAACCAAAATATTGAATAAAACCACATAATAGAAATTAGAAAATTACAAGTAAATTCATAATAAGCAAATCCACAAATCTAGTATCCATCATTTTGCATGCGAGTTCATATGAATTGAGCAATTTCATCTCTTTTATCTAGCCATTCTCGAGAATCATCCATAGCTGCTTGATCTCCTCTTCTACAGTCACTTATTCTAGCCCATTCATCCTCAGATTGAATGAACTCATCCCCACCTTCTGTAACTATCCAATTATGCAGTATGTAACAGACAATCACAATTTCAACTTGAGTTTGTAGAGGAAAGTAGGGTTCACACTTTATAATTGTGAAACGGTTTTTTAAAGAACCGAATGCACGCTCAACAGTTGTGCGTAATGAGGAATATCGTAGATTAAACAGTTCCTTAGAATTTGCAGGTTGAATAGAACTAAACTCCTTCAAGTGATATCTGGTGGCACGATATGGGGACATAAAACCATTTCTTGTGGAGTATCCACCATCAGCCAGATAATATTTACCGGCTGGGACATGTAGACCATCTGATCTTTCTAATGCATTTTTCAGTACAGCTGCATCATGAGCTGAACCTTCCCAACCAGCAAGCACGTATGTGAACCTCAAATCAAAGTCAACCGCTGCTAAAACATTTTGTGTTGGGTATGGTTTTCTTCCTCTAAATGCGGTTTCATTCTCCTTTGGAACCCTAGCTTTAATATGAGTTCCATCTATCGCGCCAATACAATCCTAAATATGACACAAAGTATATTAAGGAGACCGTAATAAAATATATAATTAAATTGAATGAAGATTGATTATACCTTGAAAAATGGCATGAACCTATTACTTGATTTAATCTTATATGGAGTATCAGGAAGAGGAGGCTTGATAAACTCATGTCGTAACTCCCCTACAGCATTTAATGCAGCTTTGAAGTACCTACTAACAGTTTCACCGGAGCGTTCAAAGTTAAATTGGATAACTCGATTACGAACACTATGCCCGAGTGTATGCAATAACATAACAACTTGTTCCTCGATTCTAACATTCAATGTGTCTACCCACAATCCTTGTGTACGCATTAAATCACATAATTTGAAAAAAAGCGCTCTCCTCATGCGTACCATGTCAACACAATCAGAATCACGTCCATTATATAACCTAGAAAGATATGTGTCCCATTGTATATTCCGTTGAGGATCATATTTTTGTTTTTCTTTGCGAATCTTATGCTATAGTACACATATTGTACTCATTGCAATATAAATCACTTTCAGCACATCATTATATCTTTCAATTTCATGGAGTTCAGCAACACTTCCAATGGCTCAACCATCTTTGTAACTATACAATGAACGAATAGCTGTCCCAGAATTACCTTCCACTGCAATCCAAAGAACATAATTCAGACCAATGCGATGGATCCAATAAGAATAAATCATCGCTGGAGTTCATAGTCTATTCATTATGTAGATCTGGATAGATAATTAACTATAGCATCTTGGCATGAACTGAACAAAAGTTAATACAAAGCTTAAATGAACTATGTTATAGCACATCTTCCACCTCACCACCAAGCTAGCAAGGCTGTGGATCACTCCTTTATCTCCTAATTCTTCTTCTTTCCCTGCTTTTTTTGTAAGTTTTGCTAAAACGTCGCAATTTAATTTGTATAGAAGAAAATTTCTTTAACCATATTTATTTGTGAATTTGATCACTGAAATGTATTGTTTACTCATTATATAGATTTCTAAAACGTTATATCTTACATGTTGGCATGAAGTTGTCAACAATCAATTAACCAAATGAATATATTATGTAAATGCGCATGTTCCTTTGCATCACCAAGATTGTATTTCCTATAGCCTGCTCTTATTTTGTCTCCATATTATTTGTCCAAATTGGTGTTAGCTTAAATAACCAGAAAATAGATAGATTAGTCGGACGCTATGGGATTCAAGATAAAACCACTTGAACTTGCATTTGACTTCCTGCAGGGAATTTAATTCGTTCTCCTTCACTGCAAGCGACCTCAAGTTGTTGCTTCCGATCAAAAATGGGGGTTTCAAAGCTTCTGGTATGAGCTAAGTACAGCTAAACGGCTATTAATGCAAAAACAAATCTCACGGTAAATCAATGTCTCGGTATGCCAGAAAATACCCTGTTTGCGTGGTAAATCCCGGATATACGAAATCCTTTGGTTCGCCGGATTTACGGGAATTGGCCGAAGAAGCTTGCGGAAGGAAGAAACTTACCTTCACAGCAAGCGAGCTCCCGTTGTTGCTTCCGATCAAAAGATGTCGTAACTTCCGCTGAAAGAGGAAGGGAACGTTGTCGAAGGATCGAAGCCGAACAGCACCGAAGCTTACGGGAATTGGCCGAAGAAGCTTGCGGAATGGAGAAAATTACCTTCACTGCAAGCGCGCTCCCGTTGTTGCTTCCGATCCAAAAATGGCGTCACTTCCGCTCCAAGAGGAAGGGAACGTTGACGAAGGACCGAAGCCGAACAGCATCGAAGCAGCTTACGGGAATTGGCCGAAGAAGCTTGCGGACGGGAGAAAGTTACCTTCACTGCAAGCGACCTCCCGTTGTTGCTTCCGATCAAAAAATGTCGTTACGCTCAAACAGGAAGGGAACGTTGTCGCAGGACCGAAGCCGAACATCGACGAAGTAGAGCGCGTGGGAAGAACGGAGAAGAAGGGATCATTTATAAGCTTTGAAACCCTCGCGCAAGTCTGGTTCGCCATTTTTCGCGCGAGAGGATTTCTAACCCGCTCAATTTGAGCGGGTTTCGAAGTCGCAGGAAGGGCGTTCTCTAATACACGGCGGATGCTTCGGAGGTCTTCCGTTCGTTCCACTCAAATTCCAACCAAACGACCTAATTTATTAAATGCAGGTAATTTGATTACTTTACTACTAATTCTGCATACCAAACAGCCCTTTAGAGTTTCCATTTTGCAGGAGATATTCCGTAGCCATTTCACGTTACATCGGAAAACCTGAAAACAAAGGGCTTCTTTTGTCCCTGCTTTAATGGATGCAAACTCGTGGTTTATGTGGTGGACTCGTCATCTAGGAGCCTGTTTTTGAAAAATTCTCATCTTTTAGGTCAGAAACAGGACATAGCTGAAATCTTATCTAAATAGTATGTGTTACGATACAAAGAAGCCTGCAAGTGTAGTTTTGAAGGGTGAAAAGTATTTTCGTTTGCCGTTGCTCCACAATTTGAATGTATAGAAATCCTTAAGCTGATGAAAGAAAGGTTGAGCCATACTTGAGCTGACGCTTTCTTCTTCTGTGCATAAGCTGATCCGTTTTGGACGTCTGGATATGATTGTAATGGAACATTTAGTTCTGTAAAGATTTAAAAAGATTGATTATAAACTTAATGATTTTGCAGCTTCTACCTTTTGATCGGAGTAGTAGTGTATATTATTCGAGATATTATTTTCATTTGCTGTTTTAGCTTGAAAACTTGTATTATATAGATCCTTAAAATTATATTTTTACCGATTTTTTTGTCATGATTGTTCGATATGTTTTACGTTGGTTACAACTGTCTAACGTAACCCTTCATTTTTTTTCATCTAGGGCTTAGGACTTGGCAACTGCATTGTTATTATCCACCTTTTTAATATCATTTTGATGTTTATGAAGATGCTAGATGAGTGAAGGTGTGTGTTGGTTCCTATTATCAAAATAAACTTGATACACAAGTGTTCAAATTTTAAATAGAGGATTTAAGTTAATGTATCATACAATGAAATTATAGGAGGGTAATTGTGAATAGGTTACAACGTGATACTAATATTTCTCAAAATCAATCTGGATTCATGTTGGGTAGGTCTACTATGAAAGCTATATATTTTGAGATATTTGATGAGGAAGTATAGAGGAAATAAGGAGGATTCACATATGATATTTCTTGATTTAGAGAGCATTTTCATAAATTTTCAAAAAAAAGTGCTATGAAGAGTTCTAAAAAAGAAAAGAGTTGGCTTATATTCAAGTCATTAAAGTTGTGTATGTAGCTGTTAATTGTGTTTAAACACAAGGTAGTTTGACCAATTATTTTCTTATTTTAGTTGAGTTAAATCAAAGATTAGCTGTATGCTCATACATTTTTGCTTTGGTCATGGATGCTCTTACTAGACATTTGTAAGAGGATGTAATCTAGTGTATATTTTTTGTTAATAATATTCTTGTTGTTGATAAGACTAGAGCTGGAGTTGAAGGAAAACATGAGTTGAGTCTATTGTTTTCGTTTGTGTAATCTAAAATTGAATAAATATAATGTAATTTTAGTGTTTTGATAGGTTGTGATTGGGTCGTGATGAGAGTATTCACTCTCAGGATAAGGCTAGAGCACTTAGAATCTTAATGCGCCCTACTCATCATCCATTGGTCTTTAGAAAGAACTGTTCAACTTTTTATCAATCTCGTTTGAAAACTCAAAAAATTTATCTTTGACTTAAATTTTAAAATGAAGAAAAATATTTTTTTACTATTTTAATTTAGAGTATTCTTAATTCTCGCCGGTCATAAGATATAATTAATCCTGAGGGTTTGTCTTTATGACAAATATATAGTAGGGGTGTCAAAATTTGACACGACCTAAAACCCGATCCGGAAAAATTCAGGTTTGGGTCAACCCATTTGTTAAACGGGTTGGGTCCGGGTTTGAATTTCTGACCCGTTTCAAAAAGTGGTCGGGTTCGGGTCGATCCGACAACCCGCGGGTCGACTCGTTTAACCCGCGAGCATGAAAAAACTCTCTTGCAATGCCATTAGTTGGGATTTGCCATTCAGAAAAAACTTGTTCGCTTGGTTGCAAACTTACTACTGAAACTAATCTTGTGGCAGAGGAAAACAAATGCAGGTCATCTTTTCGTGAGGACTCATGTTGCTGCCACTAGCCTTAACTCCTTGACTAATATAAGCAAGTGGAAGTGTGAATCTTTGGTGGAAGTGTGAATCTTTGGGAAGTGTTGCTGAAAACAATTATTCTGAATGGGATGACTTGGGTGTTGTTTCCAGAAAATGTGATTCCTTTTTAAGTTTACAAACATTATCGGGTTTGCGGGTCAGGTCGGGTCAACCCGGCAACCCGTGCGGGTCGGGTCCGGGTTAGAAATTCTGACCCATTTAGCTAAATGGATCAGGTTCGGGTCAAACCGTTTATGCCCGGGTCAAGTCGAGTTCGACCCGAACCCGACCCGTTGATCCGAATTGACACCCCTAATATATACCTCAAGATTAAATAAATCTTATTTTATTCTTATAAGCCATGAAAAAATTTTCTTGGAGATATATTGATATATTTGAGTTGAAGATTTTGATTTTAATTAAATTTTATTTTATTATTCCAAACCTTACCTACCAAATTCAAGACTCAGTACACGGTATGAAATACAAAGATTTTAGGATTTTCAAGGCTCCATAACTTGTCTTATTAAATTTTCATTTGATTAGAGGTTCTTAAAATCTTAAAAAATTGCCAAAATTTTGAAGAGTTGGTTCCGAAAAGCACACCCCACAACACAGGGCTTTAAAATCTTGTTTATTATGTGATTATTTTTCTCAGATGCTGATCACACTAACCAATGGGAAAAATGGGCAAGGTAACCAATGGAAGAAAGTAGTTTCAAATTATGCAAAACATAAGTCTACTATCAATGTATAAAAATATAAGTCACTATTAAAGATGGAGAGAGGATCTCTCCCTAGTGGAGTCACTATAAAATTTGTGAGGAAAATAAAATCACAAAATTTGGATGCTTCAATTTTTATAATTAAATACTACAAAGAAAATAACATATGAAAATGCTATGACACACTAAAAGAGAGGAGGGTAAATTAGTAATTTAAAATCTTTTACTTGAAATAAAATTAATGTGCGAAAGGTTTTAGAAAAAATTTCAAGCAAAAAATAAAAAACAAATATTTTTGTTTTTCAAACTCTTAGAAAATATTTTGTTTTGAGTTTTAATCAAGATTTCAACCATAATTCTATCAACCAAAACTTTCCCAAAGATAATCAAAAGCAAAGTAAAACAAAGTGCATTAATGTAAATGCAGGAAAGTAAAGAAAATGCAACCTACTTTTTATAGTAGTTCGATTAAAATTGATATACGTCTACTCTCCATAGGTCCTCCTCTCTAGGATTGTACTATCACGCTCCTTTAGCACTCAGACAGACGGAGAAGCCCTTCTCCCTTACTGGCTGGAAAATGACTTTACAAACTCTTCTAATGCCGAAGAATCACCATCCTTCAGACTCCAAACATTAGGGAGATGTTGCCTTCTCGTTTTGCTCCTCGCACAATGGAAATGTTACTCCCTCCTTCAATTTCACATTATGTCGGAGTTATTGATCGCTCATTTAGCTCCTTACTATGGCGGAGATACTGCTCTCACCTTTAGCTCTTTGTTATAAAAGAGATACCATCCCTTAGCCTCCTTGGCTATTAAGTCTTTCGCCCAAAGAATTTTCCTTAGGGCTCTTCTCCAAGAACTCCAAAACCATAATATGAAGGAGCCAAGGTACAAGCTGATAGGAATAACCATGTGAAACCCTCACACCCCTTGACATACTCAAGGAATCCCAAGTAGTTTGGACACCCTGTTACAAGCAAGAAGACTCCCTCTCCTTCTCTGAAGCTCTCTCCTTGGAAAATACTCAACATAGACCCTTAAGTCTTACGTGATTTAAATAGACTATGTTATTTAAATTAAACCCTAATTTTCAAATTAATTGATCTTCTTGTATAGTACAATACTCAGATCGTGTCGTTCGATTAGTTCAATTCCTATCATAGATCATCCTGTAAGATACACAATCATATAGTATGATTAGTTATATCGAATCACAAATCGTCTAGGTTGAACCAAGGTTCAACCAATGTGCTCCTTGGTTGATCATCTTAAATGAACATTAATTAATATTTAATCATGATTTGATTCCTTAATCTATGGGACAAAATTATGCAATATTCATTAATGTTCATTCAGTACGAAATCCTTTATACATTATGATATATTCTAATTTCAAATTGCCTAATTTTGATACAAAAGATTTGACGGTATGGTTTATCAACATAACTAATCATGTTGTATAATTTAAGATCGTATAATATAATTAATTATAACTCAATTTAATTAAACATTTAAATTAATTTCTATTTTAACAAATCATATAGTATGACTAACAGAAAAATTCAGATATACAAATTTTTATCCCCCTTATGAGTGTGTGCTCAGTTGTCTAGCCAACATACACCTAATATATAAAATGACTCAAGAAAAGAGAAAAGTACAAGCTTTATTACAAACTAACTTTGACCTTAACACTGCACTATCTTAATTCTTGATTCGTCAATCCAACTTGATCTATATTGTACATGAAATGGTCAGTGACATGCAAAAGAAACATGCAATGTGTATAAACAAAGAATAAGTAAATAATCACACCAATAATATATAATAACTTATATTTTGATCCAATCAAATAAATTTTTTAGGAGACATTATAAGTCCAAATAACAAACTATTTTTTGATATAAATTTGATATTTTAGTCTTTTATTTATACAGTTTTTTTTATAACTTTGTGGCATTGGTGCAAATTCTTAAGAATGACACCTGTCAGTATAAGTAGAGATTTTGGGACCATCATGTGTTCGTTTTGTAAATTGATTTCACAAATATTTTTTAATTAATATGAGCTATTTTATGAATATATTTTTTTATAATTTTAGAATCTCCAAAATGATTTATATGAATTTTGTACTAAAAATTGATTAAATTATATAATTATATTTATATTATTTTATTATTTAAAATATCTTAAGCCACTTAACTTACTTTATTAAAGTCCATTTCCTAACTCCCTAAATCGGCTAACAGAGAAATGAATTTAGAAATTAGAAAGAAATGTGAGGAGAGAAAAAAAGAAAACCAAGATTTGGAGGTCGTTGAGCGATTTTCGTCAGTCAACCGAGTTGAGAAATTTTCTTGTCTTGCTATAAGGAACCATTATCCTTTTTCTGATTTCAATAATTTTATATTTTTGAAATTTTTTGATCAAATTTGTATTTTTCATTAAGGAAAAATGAGGATAATTTTGTATTGGTAAAACTTTCACCGTATAATTTTTTATATGTTATAGAGATTGAGATTATGAATGTTTTAAGTATTTATTTGAGATTTTTTGTGAGATAATTTTAAAAAATTAGTGATTTTTATTAATTCAAAATTTATTTTAACATAAAAAAAAAGTATTTATGTTCAATTAAAGCTTCAGAATATTATTATATATGATCCTTAATAATTTAGTTAGTTTTTTAAAATATGAATTTTTGCTCAATATGATTTTCTGTTACTTATCATTAAGATATTTTAATATTTTTTGAATTACGCTCAATTATAATTTATTTACTACAATATATTAGTAATGAATGTTGTTATATTACTATTACTGTTATAGTAATGTGATAATAATATGTATGTGTAAAAGATAAGTAAAGACTAGTTGACCCGTTGGGTTAAAATTAAATACTATGATTTGATGTTATCATCTACTAATTCACATGATACTTATTTGAAGTTATAAGGAGTTATTACTGTGCCGACGGGTAAAAAGTGACGAGTCTGTTTATTAGCCAACAGTTATCGATTACCGATTACTAAAAAATACCATGGTAGCCAGAACTTCTTACTTGTTTAGTGTGACTACTGAAATACATGTTATTGAGATACTATTCATATTACTTTATAAATTTATTATTACTGTGAATTTATTATTAATATATTATTTTATTACTCCTTTTGCTGGCTATTACGTTACTGATATAGATACTAATATTATTTGATACTACTGATTCACTATACGGATACTAAGCATATAACATACTGAGCACATAATACACTGATTTGATTCTGATATAGAATATATGGATATTATGTTTGCACTCTTATATGATTTTATCATATTGATATGATTTCAACAGTCTTTACCTATACTTTAGTTTTATCGCTTTATATGATTTTTTTACTAATTGATAGTATTGATATGAAGACTATTTTTTTGATTTGACACATGTACTAGTTTATTGGTTTTCATACCATTCTATTTTATAATTTATAGATCCTACTGCTACTGTATGTGAGCTTTGCTATTTCTACATAGATTCATGATCATATAAATGTTAATATTATGATTTAACTACTGACATGCATATTACTTCTTTGTCGTACATTAAGTTCAGTTATAGGATTTGGTTACTTATTCAGCTCTTGAGATTGTTATACGTGGTTAAATAATTTCAGGTTAGGGCTAGGGAGCAAGTGTGTGAGTTTGATCAAATCAGGTTTCTCCTATTTATTTTAATACATTAGATATTCTTTTTTACTTAGGGCAAGATAGATATGTTATGATTGTATAGATCTTGAGTAGTATACATAATTTTGAAAAAGGAATACAAATGTATATATTAATATTTTGATAAATAATTTTATTTCTACTATTATTTATATTGATACAAGAATATTTTTTTCAAATTATATTCTGAATTATCACATAATATTTGTAATCATCAAAGAAATAAGTTGGGCTCCTAAATTTCAATAACATATCATGCTGAAAGATAAAAATGGTGTTCTCTAATGGATTCAAAAATCAAAATAGGTATTTGAATACTTTTATTTTCATAATCAAATATGGAATAGAGATGTTGCGGGAGAAAGAAATGATATTTTATAATGGTATTAAAAAAATATTTTGGCAAAATATTCGCATTCCCAATAATTTTTTTCCAATCTTTAGTGAGTTATAGTATTTCATTCTGGCGTATACATTCTCCGTAAAAGGCAAACCCTCATGATTAATTACGTCCCTAAAAAGGTGATTTATTTGAGAATACTCATGATTAAATTAGTGGAAAATACTTTTGGATATTAAAATTAAAGATAAGGATAATTTTTTTTAATATTAATTCTGGAGGCCAAAAGCTTAAAAATAGGGAGGCTTAGGATTTTATGAAGCTTAAAACCACTCCAAACTATCCTATGTTGGATTTTAATATTTTAGAATTAAGAGTTTATTTATTTGACTTGATCTTTTATTAGAAATTTAGGACTTATGTTCTTAATCAATATGGTCTCCTTTTCAAGTAATTTTGACATTCCAAACTTAATGGTGAAGTCTATTTTCCAAACGGATAATGTTCAGGTGACATCCTCCTTATTGCTTCTATAGACCATTTTTTCACTCATGTTTGCTTGAATTGGACATGGAGGGTCCTCCTTGTGTACCTTTGATGTTCCAAACACAATGATGTAGTCTATTTCATGATTTGATGACATTCAGTGATTTTTTCATAACATCGAGCTTGCCCACTATCACTTTCATTCGCGTTTACTCAAGTCATGGATGAGCAACCTTTTTGGTAAATTCGATATCATAATTGCACCGGTGCAATCCATTTTGCTGTCAAACAATTTGAGTGGTTTCAACCACAATCGAGGTGCTTCAAAGCTCATTTCATGTGATATTGCATTAGTCGGATGCGGTTTTATTCATGTTTGCTCTAATTAATTTTGGAATTTAGTTAGAGGTCAACAAATACCCCCAACATATATAGTACATTCCTAGAGTAGACTGTTTGTTACAATTTATTGACCCTATGAATTTCTAAATATATGTAATTAATGTCATGTTCAGGGTTTCATTTTGTGGATTTTTAAGGACTTATTGGGATGTCATGCTGTCTGTTTCACTTTATGGAGTTCCTAGGGCTTGCTTGGATGTTACACTGACTATTCTTCTTTGTAAATCTCCAGTGATACATGGATATACATATAATAAGCAAACTGAGCTTTAGCTTATCTTAAAAGCTTGCTGAATTTTGGTAATTTCCTTTGATTAGGAGTGATACTAACCTGAAGGGGTGGGTGTTGATGTTGAGTGTCTTTTAGCTCAGCATATGGTAACTTGTTGAGCCAATAGAAGATGTAATCAGCCTGATGCATTGGGTGAATATACTTGTTGAAGATGATTTCTTTTTCATAGAGTTTTGGGGTACTTTCTATCCTAGCTTTGCGCTTTGATGGACTCAATGAAAGAGTTTACCTTGTTTATCTTATTTGACTTGTCAAGATTCAAATATACCTTATACTCTATGCATTCTACTTAACAGGATTACTGAAGGATACACATAAGTCACCTAGACTTCAAGGTATATGTTAGGTTAATGTCGAGGAGTAGTTAGTCTGGACCTTTGTGCAAAAATAACTTGTTGATGAAAAGATTGCCAAGGTTCAATTGTAGGCCATTCATGAACTTCAAGTGACTTATTTGGTCCTTTTGCTTTGTGCTTTTTGGACTTATTAAAGAAGGAATGCTCCTTTGGTCTTCATTTTTTTTTCTTGATAGGCTTACTGAAGAAAATTGTGACTTTGATTTTGTAGAGATACTGAATTCAACTTCATGATTGTTTTAGTAATGGACCATCATTTGATAATACCTTGAACCATTAGCCAGTTAGGAAGAACTACTTGATCTAGATTACTTGAATTCATCCATTCGAATAAGCTTGGGAGTTGCTAACTGTTATTCTCATGTTGAAGAAATGGTGGCTTTCTTATTACAACCTCTTCTTATAACTTGTTGAATAAGCAAAGCTATCAGCGACTCAGCCAAACTTGGCCTTGTTGATTCCAACTTTATTCACTAATTGAATACAAGGGATTTCTTACAAAGAAGTCTTCTTATGGATTACTGAGTAGGAAAAAGTTGTCATCGACTCGGCTGCATCTGGGCTTATTGATTGCAATCTTATCCACTCGCTCGAATCATAAAATTAAGCTATTGAAGGTCACTGATCTAATTTATTCTATCATGTTGACTTCGAAGCTTGCCTTTTGAGGTCTTGGAACTTGCTCATATGGAATTTAGTTTACTTTGATTATATTAATGTATAATTTGATGAAATTATTTCCTTGAATCTATCTCAATCTGTTGCTAGTTAAGGGAATCTTTTAAATCTAAACTATTTTGAATCTTAAAGTTGGATGAGCTTTAAACTTGATAGCATTTATCATCAGGCTAAATAAAAATAAGGGTTTAGAGAGAGAAAGTCTCGTTTAGAGAGAGAAAGTCCCATTTTCAAAATTAACCCTATTTTAAATTCCGCTTTTCCAGCGGGAATTTAGGTAATGGTGGCAGATGACCGCTTACCAACGGTGGGTTCGATGCTGATGGACCATCTGAAAAGAGATTCAAATGCAAGTAGTAGATTTGATTACATCTGATCAGATATGATGAATCTTAATGGAGGTATGTCTTCTAGAGCGAAGGAAGTTCCTTTGATTATTAAGGAAAATGTTTTTGGTGTTAGTAAAGAGGCTTCTTCGGTGAAAGGAAAAGGAGAAGGAAAAGGTTTAGCTAATGACGTTGAATACAAAGCTCCACGGATGTTAAAGTCTCCAGTAAAAGCTACTGCGAAGGGAAACGATCATGAAGCCTCATCATTGGGCTTGAAAATTTTGTGAATAGATTCGAGAATTTTAATTCAAATCCTGAGGTGAAAATTCCTAATATCACTAATGAAGTTGCTGTTGATTTGAATGGAAATCCAGAATGTTTGAAGGAGCTAAGTCAATCAGAGGTCAATGTTATGAAGAATGTGTGTGAATTTATGGTCAAGACGTTCACACATAAGGATTAATTTTAATGGGGAAGAATTGTTTTTATCAGATGATGGTGTTGCTGTGAAGTTACATACTCCAAGCGAAATCTCAAATGCTAACAAATTATAATTTGCAGTGGTAGCCAAGGTTTTTGGCAAAGATATTCCTATTCATATTATTGCAACAGAATTAAGACATCAATGGGCTCAATTTGGTCAGTTTCATCTTACTACTCTTGGAATGGAATGGTTCTTGTGTTCTTTTCAATCTTTAGAAGCGATGGATTCAGTTCTAATAGGAGGGCCATGGTTTGTTAATGGCCATATAATTAGACTTGATAAATGGTCCCTAAGCTTTTCACCTTCTTCAATGAAGGGGTTAACTTCTCCAGTATGGATAAGAATGCCGCAATTACCTTTACAATGTTGGGATGAAGTTAACATAATAAGAATTTCTTCTATGGTGGGAAAGCCATTAATGTTAGATGGGAATATGTTTAAATGGGGAAGAGAGAGTTTGCTAAAGTTTGTGTCCGAGTTGTGTTGGACAAACAACTTCCTTTTGGAGTTTGGGTGGAAGGAATGGCGGGAAGTTTTTTTCAAAAGATTGAGTATGAGGAGATTTCAACATTTTGCTATGATTATGGAAGGATTGGACATGTGAAGATGGATTGTTGAATTAAAATCTCTTATGACAAGGCATTGGTGGAGGGTGCTAATATACATGAACAAAGTAAGGATGATTTTGTCAGGAAAAGCAGCATCGACACAAGGTCTACATATGGGCCTTGGGTTCACGTGAATCATAAGAAGAAGAAGAGAATTTTTCCAGCTAAACCTTTTCAGAATGGTGGGAAGAAGAATTTCAGAAGGAAAAATCCAGTTAATCCCTCAATTGAGAATGCTGTAATTGAAGACAGAGCTAATCAAGTGGAAGTTGCAAATTCTTCTAACTTGATGTTAGGAAGATCTAATGAACTTAGTGCGGTTGTTGAAGAAGGTGAAATCTATATAGAAGATAGTGTTGAAAAAGATGTTGCTGTACAAGATGATGATGAAATGAAAAAGAACCTGGTTATAGTAGATGTGCTACATTCCAATCTTCAGCCGGAGCAGAGTATGTTATCTTTCTTTGATGATATTCCAATTGTTGTTAATAAATTTCAAGCTTTAAATGATAGTGGTGATAAAGAAGTTGAGAATTTGAATACTTCCAAGGGCATATCAGAGTGTACCAATAAAGCTGAGAAGACTAATATGGGTAAGGTGGTTGTTGGTAGTTCGGATACAGGAAAAGTTAAGCTTGCAAAGGAGCTTAAGTCACTTAGGTCAATGAAAAATCTTCATCGTGGAAGGATTCTTGATGGGGGAAATAGAGGAAAGAGTGGGGGCTTATCCTCCTTATTTGATAAATGAGTTCCATAGCCTTTTGGAATTGTAGAGGGGCTAATAAGAAAGAAGCCTCTCTTTATTTAAAAGAATTTGTGAAAGAATTTGATGTGTTTTTTGTGGGTATTGTGGAGACAAAAATGTCTAGCATTGATAGAATGGAATTCAATAAATTTATGGGTTCTGTTGAAATTGTTGCATATTATGTTATCTTTATAATCATGTAAGTTTTTGATGATAACAAAATCTTATTATTTGTTTATTAGCTCTCCTAACATATGTTGGAAAGTTTGTTGTTGTGTGTACTAACATATTTTTCAGAAAAATTATACTCCAGACTGTTAAAGACTTCAAGACATATTAGATTAAGGGTTATTGTAAGTGAAGTCTGTATTTTTTTACTTTTCTTGAGTCTGAGAGAGTGTGATTGTAAATTGGATAACTGTGCGCACACACACTGGGGAAGTGAGACAAAACTTAATTTTTTTTAAAACTAATCGTACTGTACGATATAGAATCATACGAGACGATTTGTGCTGTTTTTCCTCTAATACAAACCTGCCTGGTTTAAAATTTCTCTAAGTATAATTCGTATAGTACGAAATCTCTTCGTATATCATTTTCTAGAGTATGAAATGGGAGCTTACATGATTCGTACTAGATCGTACGGGATGAACCATTCAATTTTTGGAATTGATCGTACAGTACGAATAGGCTTCATATATCATTTTTCAGAGTACAAAATGAGAGCTTACATGATTCGTACTGGATCGTACGAGACGAACTGTTTAATTTTTTGAACTGATCATACAGTATGAATAGGCTTCGTATATCATTTTCTAGAGTATGAAATGGGAGCTTACATGGTTCGTACAGGATTGTACGGGACGAACTGTTCATTTTTTGAACTGTTCATACAGTACGATTTGAGTTCGTATATCATTTTCCAGAGTATGAAAACTAGGGTTCGTTGGTTTGTACAGGATCATATGGGATGAATCGTTCAATAATTTGAACTGTTCATACATATAAAATGTCGATCGTATAGTATGATCTAACTGCGTTAAATCTGAATTTTTTAATTTTTGGATGATTTTTCTTCTCCTTTGTATATAAGGGTTCTAAAAAACTAACAGTCAAGAGTCCTTGCACAAATTTCTCTTGAGGAGTTTGTTTGGGAGAATGTTGGTGAGATTTTTCAATAGAAAATTATGAGGGATTCACAGGTTGTCCAAAGGTGAGGATCTCATTATTTCTCTTCTATATCTCTTTGAAGTCTCTTGGAAAAGTTTTTGAAGAAAGGATCGGTTCTCTGCCATCACTGGGGAAGGTGAAAAAGGACGAACGGTTCTCTACCGACACCAGGAGGGTGTGAAAGGATGAGCAGTTCTCTATCGACACCAGGAGGTTGTGAAAGGATGAGTGGTTCTCTGCCATCACTAGGGAGGGTGAGAAAGGACGACGGTTCTCTGTCGCACTAGGGTTTTGGTGGAAGAGAGTTTGTAAGGGCTTCTTGGCCTTGCTGTGGGGGCTAAAGGAGAGATACTATTGGTTAGTGCAATACCTAAAGAAGGCGTTTTCAGGGAGTGGACGTAGGTCTTGTTGGACCGAACCACTATAAAATCTGGTGTTCTTTGTTCTTGTGTTTATTTTTCACATTTTAATTTCTGCATTGTACTTTATTTTTCTGTAGTTGAAAAATAGAATTTTTATAATTGATCGTACGGTACGAATCAAATCAAACTGTATGATATATATGTGATTTTTATTTAAAAGGGTTTTCGAATCAATCAAGATATTTTTAAAATAACCAATTCACCCCCCCTCTTGGTTAGCTTTGGGATATAAGTAATAGGTCTAACAACCTATTCGCACTTTCAGGTTCAGATTGGGATTATTTCCTGTTTCCTCCTGATGGCTTATCATGAGGAATTATGGTCATTTGGAGATCGGATTTGGCTTCATTTTTAGTGTTGGAAACTTCAGCTCAATGTGTTATTGGTGATTTAAATGTTCTAAATAAGGAACATTGGATGGTTTCTACTATTTATTGTAGCAAGGATATGTATAAAAGGGGGACTTTGTGGGATAGTCTTCAATCTTTCTGTCATAGAGAGATCCCTTCGGTGATAAGAGGTGATTTTAATTATATTTTATCTCAAGAGGAGAAGAGGGGGGGGAAAGAAATTTGTCTTTTCTCAATGTCCTAAGGAGATGAGGGAATTTATGAATAATAATACTTACATGAAGTAGAGTTGGTGGAATCTAAATTCACTTGTTGCAATAATAAAAGTGGTGGTGGAAGGATTTTGGAGAGATTAGATAGATGTTTACTAAACTCTATTGCTATAGAGAAAATTCATTTGGCGGTTGTACGGCATATTGCTAGAGTAGCTTCGGATCATTATCCTATTGTGTTGAATATCTTCAAATCGCCTACTAAGAAGAATGGAATTATCATGTTTGAAGATATATGGGCTTCTTATCATACTTCTTCTATCATTGTATCTAAATCTTGGAACAAGTTTGTTGAGGGTTATACTATGCAATGTCTTAATAAAAAGTGTGGAAGGGCTTTGAGGGCTCTATTTTTCTGGAGTAAAGCTAAATTGAAGAATTTCTTGGCATTAAAGGAGAATCTTAAGAAGGAGGTGTTGCAACTTCAGTTGGAGGAGCTGAGTCTGGGTGGTTAAGTGAAGATAAATTATTCCTTTTGAGATCAATAGTCGGGGAGCTTAATGTGAACCTTGCTTGATTGAACACTTGGTGGAGGCAAAGAGCTACAGTAAAATGGATTGAAGAGGGGGATTCTAATACAAAGTTTTTTCACACCTTTGCTACTGCTAGGAGACAAGGAAATTGGATTAATCAAGTCAAAGATGTCAATGGAATTCTAGTTGAAGATCATAAAGATATTGAAGAAGTGTTTTTCAATTATTTTCAAGACAAGTGGAGGAGTAGAAAGTATAAGCTGAGCAATTGGCCTATTCCGTGTAAGTTGATTGATGATGCAGACAAAAAGATGTTGGAAGCTGAGTTTTCTAATCATGAAATCATGGAGATTATTACCAATTTGGGAGGAAACATGTCTCTAGGGATTGATGGGATTTCTCATTCCTATATTAAAGTCTATTGGAATATTATTGGAGATGATGTTTGCAAGGCTATTAATCTGTTCTTTTCTTCTGGGATGCTTTGTTATGATGGAAGGAGACTCTTATTGTTCTAATTCCTAAAGTGCAAAATCCTATGACTCCTTCTAACTATCGGCCAATTAGTCTTTGCAAATCTATTTACAAGATAATGGCTAGAGTTTTACTAAATAGGCTATTGGTGGTGATTCCAAAAATTATTTCTCTGAAGAGCATGTGGCATTCGTTAGAGAAAGATCAATTTCAGATCATATTCTTTTGGCTCAAGAAGTGTTCAACAAAATCAAATTTTCTAAATCAAAGGAAGGTCTTTTGGCTATCAAGATTGATACGGAGCAAGCTTATGATAGTATAAGTTGGTCTACGTTAAAACAGGTGTTGGAATACCTTGGGTTTCCTAGTAAATTTTCAAAATTATTGATGGAATATGTGGTTGATCCAAGGCTCTCCATTATGATCACTGGGTGTAATTCCAAGTGGATAGAGGTGAAGAATGGCTTTTGGCAAGGATGTCCTTTATCTCCCTTTTTATTCATTATGTGCTCATAACTTCTTTCAAATGCTTTCTTTCAGAAAGGTATGAAGCTTGGGATCAAAATTACTCCTACTGCACAGAAAATTTCCCACTTATTGTATGCAGATGATATTTTATTATTTTCTGATGCAAAAATAAATAATGTGAAGAAGCTGAAGAAAATTCTTTTGGTTTATTGCATGTGGTCGGGTCAAGCAATAAATTTCAATAAGTCTTCTATTTTGTTTGGCAAATCAATCAATAGTAGGAGATGTAAGAAGATATCGAAATTACTGGGCTTTAAGGTGGTGAAAGAGATGGAGTATTTAGGAGTTAAAATGGCATTAAGAAGGATGGTGAAATCTGATTTTCAACAATTGATGGAGAAATCTTTGAAGAAACTAAATGCTTGGGGAAATAGGTTCATTTCTCTAGCAGGGAGAATGATGCTGATTAAATCTATTTTTCTTGCTCTTCCATTATTTCTATCTACACATACATTGGTTCCTTTGAGTCTCTTGAAGGAGTTTGATAAGATGTGTAGAAATTATATTTGGAATAAACATAATGGTAATCATGGCCTTCATTATGTGGCTTGGGATGTTCTATGCAAGTCGAAGAAGAAGGGTGGACGTGGGTTATATTCAGCAGTATCAAAGATGGGTCCTTTAAGAGCAAAACTTACTTGGAAACTTATTCACAAGCCGGAGACACTTCTTAACAGGAATTTGATTGCAAAGTATGGACACAATTAGTGGAATTGTGAGACAAAGAGAAGTAGCTCTTTGGAAAATAATTATGAATGGGTGGAAATCTCTTAGCAAAGTAGTGAGGTGGGAAATCTCTTCAGGTTCATATATTAATGTTCTTAAAGATGTATGGATTCTTGATAAAACCATAGAGAAGTGGCCTACTTTTATTGTGGAATTGGATGATGATACATTGACTTTGGATGCATTTATTATCAATGGCATATGAAATACAGATCGGCTGAAGCAGCATTTTGGAGAAGAACTTTTGGATATTATCTCACATTCGAATATCTCCAGATTTAATAGAGGACCGAATGGAGCTGAAATATAAATTTTCTGGAAAGACAATATCTATGCTGATTTCAAAAACGGAACATGAAGATGTGATGGAAGATAACTATTGGAGGTGGACAAGGAAACTGAAGCTGAATTCTCGGGTGGAGCTCTTTTTATGGCATTTATACAATAATGCTATTCTATCTACTGATTTCCTAATGCATAGAAGAATGATGGACAATAATTTATGTCCAAGAGGGTGTGATGCCATTGAAAATGCGGACCATATAGCAGCTGAATGTTCAAAATTACTCCAAGTGATAAATTGTTTGAATGTATGGGGTTTCAAGTTCTGGATTTCAGATCTTTTCGAGAGTGTATATTGGCATTGGAAAGGTTAGCTGACACAAATCCTTTTATTGCTAAGTTGTACTGTACATTGTTATACTTTTCTTGGAAAAGTAGAAATAATGTGAAGCATAGTGGTAAAGAAGATAGTGCTACTTTCATTGCTTCAGAAGTTCTCAGCTTCACTTCTTCTTCTCCTTATAATAAACTTATCTCGAGAAACTGGGGTATTAATCAGCATCAGCTATTTTGCAATTATTGGCACCCTCCTCCCCCCGAGTGGATTAAGATTAACATTGATGCTTCTTTATTGAGAAGTAATAAAGCAGGTGTTGGTGGAGTGGTGAGAGACAATAAAGGAAGACTCTTGTTGGCTTTTGATTTTGGGTGTATGCATTGGGATATTGCACAGGTTGAATTGTTAGCAACTAAATCATTGAAGAAGGTAGTACAATCATGGATGTTGGAGGCGGAGCGCATTATTATTGAAGGAGATAATCAAAATGTCATCAAGTATCTTCAAGCCTCTTTTTGCAAATCTAAATGGACATGGATGATTTTTTATTCTTAAAAGGATTCAATAACGTTTTATTTCTTTGTTAGTATCGTAGTTGTAATAAGTTAGCAGATTTTTGTGCTAACTTAGCTTTGTCTAGTGATTTTATTTGGGATGTAATTAGTGACAATAATATTCCTCCTTTTATGTCTATGTTAAAGGAGGATTATGATAGGCTTTCCTATCTTTGAGTAGTTTATAATTAGGTGTTTTCTTTTTAATGCAAGTTGCAGCTCGTTTCAAAAAAAAAACAAAAAGGGCTTTTCTATTATGGCCTATTCTCATGGCATGTTAAATAGATGAAGTTGTCAGCAACTCTATCATATTAAAGCTTATTGAACCTAACCATATACACCTATTTGAGCATTGGACTTGAACTATAGAAGCTCACACTTACCTCTCTTTATTTGTTGAGATTGCTAGAATTAAAAATCTTCTTATTTTAACTTTATGACCTTGAGGAGCTGAGGGATATACCTTACAACTTTTGTAGTGATCACATATATGGTTAGTTGAAGGCATTTGACTTTGCTCCATTTTTGCAAAATTTTATTAATTGCATTATTAATGATTTTAAATATTTATTTAATTATTTTAACAGAATATCAACTCAAATAAATATTTAAAATACTCTTATCTCAGAGGGGAATTTTTATAGTCCATTTTAGCACGTAGTACTTTTTCTTGACAAGAGAGTTTCATGAAAATTAGAATACACCTTTAATTTTATTCTAGAAATAATGCACTTTTATTTTGCAAGATAATTTCAAGAAAATCTATGTACATTCATTGATGCGAAAAAGAGGGTACATTTTTAATTTAGCAAGTAAAATATAACATTTTCAACATACTTTTTAGGCATTGTACTTCTTAAAAATTGACCATTGATCATTAACCTAGGTCTTTGATAACTCATGTTAATAATCTAGCTAATCTTACAAGCAAAATCAGGATATTGCCCACCGGCTTTGATTCAACATATGGGGCTGCCTATTCTATTTCATGCTCAGTAAAAACAGCTGAATTCATTATTGCTTTTGTTTGGAATATTTCGAACGTACATATTAGCAGGAGCTTTGGACTACTAAATGGTAATGATTCTGTTAATTGTATATATCTGAATAAATTTATTTCTATTTGAATGCACAAATTATGCCATGATAAATCGAGTAGTCCAAGCCAGGCCTCGGTTAGCAGTCTAATTAAATAATTGAACATTTATCGAACAAAATGGTTAAAGCTTCAGGCGTATTCAGTGTAGACATTTTCAGATTAAAATAACAATAATAAAGCCAGTTATAAAACACAAGCTTACATATATATATTGCAAGCATTAAAACACAGGCAGCATTGAATGAAAAAGTATTCGATAGGTATCACATCAAATAAGGTTTAATAGCATAATCGAGATAAAATATTTGTAAGTTTAGAAGACATGGCATTACAGCTGATGTTATTTGAAAGTATGTTCACCTTCTTTTATACTCGTACATATAGTTTTGAAGAGTTCTTATCTCTTCCCTTGAAGACCTCAGTAAGTTGTCAACATAGAGGCATATACTAGCGGCACTGAAAAGTATCAGACAGATTTGGGATGTCAATAAACAAACCTTCATTATCTAATTGTGTATGTCAAACATGACACAAAAATGGAATATAGAACAGAATCATGCTTTGGATAAATCAGATGGCTGAATAAATATACCAATGATATATCGATATTTTTTAAGTTTGATGCATATACGCAGGGTTAAATCAACCAGCAAAAATACCTTAAAGGTCCAAAGGGAAGCCAAAGTACATCCCAACGGAACCTCGGCAAACTGCTCAATAAGGATGGATTAGCGAATTAAGGATTATACGAAAAACAGCTGAGCAATTAAAAATTACATGAGTCAGAACCCAGAAAGAAAACTGAAAATTACAAATTAAAAAGTCACTAATAAGTTTAGGGGTAGATTGGGGAAGAGAATTTACCTTATCATGTAATAAGACCAAAATACAGCAAGCACCAGCCCTAGATAAAATGAATGCCATATCAACCTCTGATGAAATATTGAACCATCGAGCATTCCTTTCAGTGCCAATAAGCAAGCTAGGATAGCAACCCAATCTGTGCAACACAAACTGATGCATTAGCATAAAAGTCTTCAAACATGATTAAGCATTGCTAAATGTTAGCGAAATGTTAAAGTTCTTCAAGGGAAATTAATGGAGAAGAAAGATGCATAGAAGCAACAGAACATAGGCATCATCATAAGATGGTTTCTCTTAAGAGTTAGTAGCAAGATCATGATGTCTAAGTTAAGATTAAGTATCAGATAAATAATGACATTATAATAATAATCCATTGAGGGGGTAGATAACTCTACATAGGAAAAATATCAAGCTCAAGAGAAGTTGGAGCCAACTCCAAATTGCGATGGTACAATACTCGTCAACACGAGAAGGTATCTTTACAACAACAACAACAACAAGCTTTTATCCCACTACATAGGGTTGGCTACATAAATCATTTTTCTTGATATTGTCCTAGTAAGAGTTAAATTCTCATTTAAATCTAATAAAGAAAGATCATTTTTTAATATTTTATAACCAAGTCTTTTTAGGTCTACCTCTATCTTTCACATTTATCTTTAAGAGTACAACCAGTCATCCACTTGAGCATCCTCATCTCTACAACACCTAACTTAATTTTATGCTTTTCTTTTCATGGTCAACATTCTGGGCCACAAAGTATTGCATGTCTCACCACCATCTTATAGATTTTTTCCTTATGTTTGAGGGATACTTCTCTATCACACAACAGACCCAATGCATTCCTCCACTTCAACCATCCAACTTGAATTGTACTAATAATATCCCCATCTATTTCACCATCACTTTGAACAATAGACTCGAGATATCTAAAGCGTGTAATCTTTCTAATGACTTGATTATCTAAAGTAACAATCCTACCAACTAGATCTATTACTACTAAAATTATATTCAATGTATTCTATTTTAGATCTTCTCAAATGAAAACCTTTAGACTCTAAAATTGACCTCCTTAATTCATGTTTTCCTTCAGCACCCTCTTTGGTCTTATCAACAAGAATAATATCATTAGCAAAAAGCATATACCAGGGCACATCCTCTTGCAACATCCATGATTAAAGCAAAAAGATATGAGCTTAAAGCTGATCCTTGATTTAATCCAATTGAAATAGTAAAATATTTAGTCAAACCCCCTTATGTTTGAACACAAGTAATAGCTCCTGCATACATATCCTTAATGACTTGAATATAAACATTATTAACTCCTTTCTTTTCTAGAACTCTCCAAAGCACTTCTCTTGAAACTTTATCATATGCTTTCTCTAAATCAATAAATATCATATGTAGATCGTCCTTATTCTCTCTATACTTCTCCATCAAACCTTTTAATAAATGTATAGCTTCCATCGTAGACCTACCATGCATGAATCCAAATTAGTTTTAAGAAACATTAGTATCACGTTGTAACTTGTAACATATGCTCAATTACTCTTTCCCATGGTTTTAATATCCGACACATTAACTTAATTCCTCTATAATTCGCATATTCTTGTGCATCACCTTTATTCTTAAAAATATAAGTCAACACACTCCTCCACTCACCTGGCATCTTTTAATCTTCAAAATAATATTAATAAGTTTAGTAAGCTAAGAAATTTCTTTGCTTCTTAAGCATTTTCACACCTCTACTGAAATATCATTAGTGCTAGGAGAAGATACCTTTGTATGTGAAAAATCAAATATAGCAAGAATCTTTATCATTTATTACCAAGATATTTACTCATTATGGAAGATAACCGTGCCCTATTAAAACAATTTACAACCTCTCAAATAAGCTCAAACACGATCTTCACTAGCTCTAAAACTCCAAACATTTTCCCTTTTCAAAAAAACATTCTCTAGATTCCTCATCTCCAAATTTCTTCAACAAGCTAGATGTTTCCAATTGCTATCTATCACTACATTGGCTATTACTAGTAACCCCAACCTCGGCATCCTACCTTTAATGTTGTAGTCTCCTTGAAGCCTATTGCTCAACTAAATCTCATAGATTTCCGTATCCATTGACCTCTTGAAAATGGTTTGTAGAACAACTTCACTATAGATTGGTGATCTCAGTATCGCCACACGACACTATTAGATTGCCAAAGCCATCAATGGATTCTTACAATCGACACTATTTGTAAAACCTAGTTCTTTCTGACACGCATTTTCCAAAACTATTCCACTTCCTTAATCAACCATCCTCACCAGTATCTGTTATATCAATTCTTTAAGTGTGAGATCACGTTTGGAACTTCTACTATGTTTCTTGTGGGATGTACTATGGCTTCAGATCGGTGTACTCAAAAAACGTGGATATCACTATCAATTAATCTTTGATCTCGACATTGATCCCATTAAGTCCCTATCGTGCATTGCAACCCAACATCGCTCTCCTCTATCATGTTGGACTTCACTTCATTGAATGGTCCCCTCTCCTATCCTAGGCCTAGCCTATTTTTTTGTCTAATGATTGAAATTTGACAACTTTCCTCTCTATTAATATCATTGGTCCATCCACCTTGCATACAGATTTTGGTATTTAACTAACAAATGATCCATACAGATTTTGGTATTTAACTAATAAATGATCTTCTTGTCCAGTGACAAATGGTCTTGTTGCACCTGCTACCTCAAATGACTTTGAAGTCCTTGTTCCCACCCATTGCATCTATAAATTCACATCCATTGGCTTCTCTTTCGATCTCCTTATACATTACACCACTCCTTCCTCGTTTACGACAGCCCTCTCGCAATGATTGACAAATACCACCGACCTTTGTTCCCCATCACCAGCGATCTCAGAAATGATTTGTCCTCTAATGCAACCAAGATTCTTTTTGTCTCACTGGACATCAATTCCATCACTGGCAACAAACATTCGATGACTTTATCTACGATCACTACAACAACAACAACAACATCAAGCCTTTATCCCACTACGTGGGGTCGGTTACATGAATCTTTTTTCTACATTGTGTCCTGTTAAGAGTCAAATTCTCACTTAAGTCTAATAAAGAAAGATCATTTCTAATATTTTCTAACCAAGTTTTTTTAGGTCTACCTCTGCCTTCCTTAACATAGGCCAAATCTAATATATCTACTCTCCTAATAGGCTGATTGATACTAAACTGCAAGACAAGAGGGCTAAGGGGATATATTTCAGATGCGACGAGAAATTTACACCTGTATATAAATATTAAAATCGTACATTGCAAGTTCTCTTTGGGTGTGATGAGGAGGAGGTGGATGAGGCATAGGCAATAAGGGAGGAGGTATAGGAAGAGAAGCCCTTACACTTAGAGGTGGTTGAAGTTTCATTGAACTCTGTAGTGAGATTCATCCTGAATCACACTATGAAGGTGAGGTGATAGATAGGAGGGGCATTAGCGATCCTGGTGGACAGTGGGGCTATACACAATTTTACATCAAACCAGGTGGTTGACAAACTTGGGCTAAAACTGGTGGACACGAGATGTTTTGGCATAATGATGGGCATAGGAAAGGTGGAGAATAGTAGAAGGATATGCAGGATTTGGTGGTAGAGCTGCAAGGGATTCACATCAGGGGGAGTTGGGAAGTACTGATTTGATTTTGGGAATGAAGTGGCTACAAACCTTGGGCGAGACCAAGGTAAATTGGAAGACATTAGCTATAGAAATATAGGTGGATGGGACAAAGGTGATAATTAAAAGAGATCTTAGCTTATCCAAAGCAATGGTTTCTTTGAAAATCATGGTTTGTGCCATACAAGGGGAAGGAGGAGGATTCTTGGTGGAGTTCCAGAGCTTGGAGGGAGGTGGGACAGAAGACACAGAGGACATTCTAGACATTGTCCAACCACTACTTCAAAAGTTCAGGGAGGTATTCCAACTTCATCAGGGATTGCCACCCCCACAGGAGCACAAACACTATATTGTTCTGAAGGAAGGAGTCTCCCCCATTAGTATTCAGCCATACCGCTCCCTCAGATCCAGATTGATGAGATTGAGACACTGATTCGGGAGATGCCTGAAGCTTAATTCATCGAGCCCAATGTGAGCCCTTTCTCTAGTCTTGTATTATTGGTGAAGAAAAAGGATTGAGGTTGAAGGTTTTGTGTAGACTACCATGCCTAGAACAATAAAACTGTACCACACAAGTTTCCCATATCGATCATTGATGAGTTGTTAAGATGAGTTGCATGGATTTGTGATGTTCTCCAATATCGATTAGAAATCTGGGTACCAACAGATCAGAATGCGACATGGAGACACCCACAAGATAGCTTTTAGAATGCACGAGGGACACTATGAGTTCTTAGTGATGTGATTTGGCCTCACTAATGCACTAGCTACTTTTCAGTCTCTGATGAATAGGATATTCCAGCCCTACTTGCAAAGGTTTGTGCTGGTATTTTTTGATGATATATTAGTGTATAACAGGTCTGAGGAAGAGAACTTGGAGCATTTGGGAGTTGTGCTATCTAACTTAAGATTCTTTCGCCCAATCCAGAGTGGAGTATTTAGGGCATGTGATATCTCAGGAGGGAGTGGAAACTGACCAGAGTAAGATTGAGGACATGCTCAGATGGCCCATACCTAAGACTTTAAAGGAGTTGAGAGGATTCATGGGACTCACAGGCTACTATCAAAAATTTGTGAAAGGATACAGTTCTATGGTAAGGCCGTTGGCAGAATAGCTCAAGAAGGACAACTTCAATTGTGGAGAGTCAGCCACCTAGGCATTTGAGGAGTTGAAGAAGGCTATGACCAATGTGCCAGTTTTAGCTCTTCCAGATTTCAGTCAGCCTTTTGTAGTTGAGACAGATGCCTTGGGTTTTAGGTTGAGAGCGACACTCATGCAAAATCAGAGACCTATGACCTATTTCAGTCAGATGTTGATGAGCAGGGCAAGACTCAAGTCAGTTTTTGAGAGGGAGCTTATGGAGATTGTGTTGGCCATTCAAAAATGGCGGCTTTATTTATTGAGAAGACATTTAATCGTCAGAACTGACCAGAGAAGTTTGGAGTATTTGTTGGAGTAGAGGATGGTCACTGAGGAGCATCAAAGGTAGCTTTCCAAGTTATTGAGCTATGACTTCGAGATTTAGTATCGACCTGGAGTTGAAAACAAAGCAGCAGATGGTTTATCCAGGTGCATGGGGGAGCCCCAGAAGATGCATTGTCTATGCCCTTAGTGGTTGACTAGGAAGCATTAAGGAGAGAGAGCGAACAGAATGCGGGGTTGAGGAAAATTAGGGAGGAACTGGTAAAAAAAAAGGACAGTCATCCAGGATATTCAATGGTGGGACAGAAGTTGCTTCATAATGGGCAATTTGTGATTCCAAATTCCTCTTCATCATTCCCTGCTTACTTTGGGAATTTTATGGAACGGCCATTAGGGGACATTCGGAGGTCAAAAAGACATCGCCGACTTTCCGCAGAGCTGTATTGGGAGGGTATGCAGAAGGATATCGTAAAGATGGTGGCTAGCTGTAATATATGTTAGAGGCACAAGTATTTAGCTATGTCTCTAGGAGGGCTCCTACAGTCGTTAGCTCTTCTGGAAAAGGTGTGGGAGGAGATGACCATGGACTTCATTGAAGGGTTGCCAAAGTCAGAAGGATACACTATGATACTAGTGGTAGTGGACCATTTCATTCCCCTTCGCCACCCCTATACAATAGTATCAGTAGTGACTATTTTCATGAGGGATGTTGTGAGACTACATGGGATACTATAATCGATTGTTTTGAATCGAGACAAGATCTTTCGAAACTAGTTCTAAAAAGAATTGTTCAAGATGCAGGGGACCATTCTAAAAAGGAGCACTACTTATCATCCTCAGACGGACAGAAAGACAGATGTGATCAATCGTAGTGTGGAGACTTATCTTTAGTGCTTTATAACATACACACCAAAGTTGTGGGCAAAATGGTTGGTATGAGCAGAGTAATGATATAACACTTCCTATCATTCGAGAGCTTAGACAACATCATTCAAGGTGTTATACGGAAGAGATCCGCCTTACTTCATAAATTATGAACAAGGCCGCACACCGGTGACATCAGTAGAGCAGTACTTGGAGGACAGAGATAAGATCTTGGTGGAGCTGAAGGGGCATTTCTTGAGAGCTCAACAAATTATGAAGCGACAGGCAGATGTACACAAGAGAGACATTCAGTTTGAGGTGGGGGGCAAGGTTTACTTGAAGCTTCGACCCTACAAACAGAGAACCTTGGTGCGGAGAAGGAATGAGAAGTTATCATCCCGTATTTTGGTCCTTACAAGATAGTGGAGTGCATCGATGCCGTGACATATCGCCTATAATTACCACCGTCGCCATCCATCCACCGAGTGTTTCATGTGTCCCAGTTGCGATGTGTGATACGAGAGCACATTCCGTTTCCTGCACTTCCCCCGACCTTGACGGACGACATGGAGGTGTTGTTAGAACCATTGGAGGTTGAAGGAGTACGTCAGGGAGTAACAGGAAACAAAGAAGTGTTGATTAGGTGGAAGAACCTATCGGAGTATGAAGCCACGTGGGAGTCCTACCAGATTATTCAGTAGCAATCCCCTTCATTCAACCTGGAGAACAAGGTGGAACTTTTGGGTGGGAGGGCGGGGGGGAATATTGATGGACTGGCGGTCAAGGATGTGGGCCCAGGTATGGGTGCAGCTGCCTCGTTGGAAAGGGAGGAGAATTAAATGAGGGGGTTGGAAAGGGAGGAGGTTTAAATAAGGGGGTTGGAAAGGGAGGAGAATTAAATGAGGGGGTTGGAAAGGGAGGAGAATTAAAGGGTGTTGGAAAGGGAGGAGAATTAAAGGAATGGATCACTTATTAAAGGAGGCTGGGGGAAAATATGGAGGAGTAAATTCAAGTTTTGGGGGGAAAAATAAGAAGAGTTATATTAAGCTTTTTGGTGGTATTATTTTCTTCTTCATGCAGATTTCGTGAGTGTTCTTGCTGTCCACTATTTTTGTGAGGGATTCAAGCGGGTCTAGAGTTTGAAAGATAAGGTCCTCCTCTCGAAAGAGGATCATTGTATCTTGCTTGTTTGTATTTGCTTTCTTATCAAGAAAATCAGTTTAGTTTGCTTAAATTTACTATTTGTTCGCTAATTATTTGTGTTCAAGTCTTAACATGCTCGTCATTCTAAGATCACCAGTACAAAAGGTTGTTATCTCTTGTTGATCTATTATTTTCTAATATTGTAATTCAAGTATGTGTTTTAGGGAGGCTAACTATTATTTTTTTTGCATCTTTTTGGGATCATTGGGATGTTAACCAACCTATTTGATTGTTTTTTAATATTTGGCATCCTCATTCCCCCGATTTGTTTCAATATGAGAATTGCATATTGGTAGTTAAAGAAGGTAAGATGTTCAAAAGAGATAACGGTTTTTTTCTTATGTTTGTGCCACGCTTTATCGTATTTGCATTTTCTTTTTCATTAGTGATTCTTCTCTCTTCTTTTGTAAAGAGAGGATTAGTCTCTTGCTTTGCTTTTCTTCTTGCTCTTGTTGTTTTGGTTCCTTTATTCAGCTTATAAAATATTTCATACAAATCTTCAAATAATAATAATAATAATAATAATAATGGATATTGAAGATCAAGTAGAGATAACTTCAAATTACTAGGGAAACCATAAGGGTAAAACAGAAGCATAGTTTCAGCATCAAGCCAAGTTCACTCCCTTCCAAAGAAACAAACTTGAACTATAACAAATGTTCCAAAATAACACAACTGAAATTTACATATGTGCATACTGAGAAATTAAACTCAACACAAACCTGCTGAAATGAGCATCCAGCTAGGAACATCCTCCATAAAGTATGCATGATAACGCTGCTCCCATAAGTTGGCAGGTGTCAGAACCAATGTGAGTAGTGATAAGCATCAACAATCTATCATCACTTTCTCAATATTAATAAAGATGCCCCTAATTATAAATATAGACATTGATACATATCTATTTACATTTTTTAGGAATTTTAAATAAATCATGTTTAACTGCACCATCAATCCAAAACTCTGTATATATTAAATGCAGAATGATCAGCGCATTAGCTACGACAGAAACAAATAAGAAGACCCATGGCTCTGCTGGTTCAATTCTCAAATTAATCAGCAGAATGAGTTTAGATTAAGTTTCATTAAACTTGCCTAAATATGTAATAAAGTAATCCATGCAAGTGGAGCTGTTTCGAGAATAGAGTTCAATGATTTAAATGATCACAGTAAAAAGAAAAAAAATCAAACTACCAAGAACCCCAAATTTATATATAAACCCCGCCGTCAAAAATCCCTAGAATTCCTTACAAGTTCCCATGGATTCCAAGCTTGTTGGAAGATCGAATATATCAAGAACCCCACATATCCAAGAAGGAATGCAGCAAACACGCCCTAAAACAGCCAACATAAACGAGTAATAGTTACAAAAACATAGAATCCAGATGTAATAACCCAAATAGTTTGAAAATTTGTGCCTTACCCTCCATAGATGGTTATCCTGTTCGTGCGCTCTCTCGAAAGATCTAACCATCTCTTCCTGCTCTGAACAAGAACCCACAAGATTAAAAAGGTACCGGAGAAGAAGGTAGTCCTAGGATCAGAAAATTTAACCTTGGCTGTCCAAAGGTTGGAAGTCGTCAATGGTGGGAAGACTGAACCAATCCTCGTCGTCTCTGCCAACACGGCTGAGACGGCGGGTCTTCCACCATTTCCTAGTGAGCTCCATCGTTCCCACGCTGCGTTCGCGGTACCAGTAGACCTCTAGATGAACGCGGTAGCCCGAAGATCTTCATTCGCTAACCGTAATAAGTGTAAGATAATAATAATAATAATAATAATAATAATAAATTGCGCGAATGAGAGAGAGATGCTAAATATCCTTTAGCCTTCCATTCAAATTATATATGTATATATGAGGTTTAAATTTATATGTGGGTACCATCTTGAGGGAACAAACATATTGGCAAATAAGGATATAGACCTCTGTGATTTTTTTACTCTTTGTTTAACCTTAAATTTATAAGATTAGAGGATAATAAGATAAGCTATGCCTAAGAAAATACAATAAATATATGACTTGATTACTAAAAATATGTGGATAAAATTGATAGTTACATGTGGATAGTGATATCCAGTGTGGCTTTGTGACACCTCCGATGAGTGCCTTTGATGACTACAATCAGCAAGTGCCCCAAGCGAATGACACGGATTGATTACCCAATGAGTGAGGCCTCTAGTTTAAGCATCGATTGGATTTGTTAGATTTTGATATTATCACCATGGGCTTGCAAACAATATACTTGATATCCCTGTTACTGGTATAAAATTTATTTATCATAAGAAGGGATTCAGTTACCTTAAACTTTTTGCGTAATTCACAAGCTTTTAGAAGCAAATCCACTATAATAAAATTTCCCTTTGTTGCCAACAAGTTTTGACCAGATTTGCTCTATCCAATATTTTCTCTGTGGATATCCTATTTGGTGATATTAATGGCTATAAAAGACTAAAGATCTCTATTTTAATGTTTAAAGAAGAGTTTTAGTGTTCATGGTTTAATGGTGAGGTGTTTAAAGAGGAACAATAGTAGGAATGTTAAGGCTACTCTAGTTTGAGCTAATACTGGTCAAATTTCAAAATCACTTTAGGGAAGTGAGTTACATGCGAAAAAAAAATATTGAAAAAAAAAGATAGTAAGATTAAGATGTGAACTTATGATTTGGTACTGATGGTAGAATTTGTTAGAGAGAAGCGGGTATCAAGATATAGGGAACAAGACTAGGTCCTAATGTTCTTTATTTGGTTCAGAGCTATGTGAAAGTATTTGGAATGATTTTATAATTTTAATTGCTATTTTATTGGACATAAAAGATGATTATGAAGTGAAGGAACATATTTGAAGAGTTGGAGTAGGTATTTAAGAGGAGTAACAAATGAATTGAAAGAAAATATGAAGATAAGTAACTAACTCACCACAGATAGGCAAACTACTTAAAACCACCAAGTAGATAGGCAAACTACTTAAAACCAACAAGTACTAAGTAAATAAAGACCACTTAAATACCAAGTATTCCATTCATCAATGGAGTATTACAAATTATTTCAAGACATATTTGTTGTAATCTAGGATCCAGAGCTTGTGATTTTGATGATAATAAACATTATTGATTGAATTTATATTTTTTCTGGCATATGCATTGTATATTTGTTTCTGAGTGGACTAACATATCAGGTTCATCATACATCGCTCAAGATCATTCAAGGATCAAGACTGGGTAGAATAAGATGTATTGAAAGAGATTGTGTTTTTTATTTATTTAATTTTATGTTTCTTGAGTCTTGTGATGTAAAAGGTGTATGCTAACTTGGCTACCGTACACACACACAGGGGAGTGAAAAAAATTAAAATTAAAAGTTTTCTAAACTAAGTATACCATACGATCATAATCGTACTATATGATTAGTTATTTGAAAAATGATCATAACGACTAATTAGTGTAATTATTATTATCTAAAATAATCATATTGTATGATACCATTTATACAGGATGATCAATTAAAAATGAGATTTCTGCCACCAATTATAAGTTAGGCAATACTTTGACATCATAACTTTGAACTAATCATGTCGTATGATTCAAATCATATTGTACGATGATCTTAAATCTTGCCTAATCTAATCTTATAATTAAGAAATTGAATCGAGATTAATTGATCCAATTAAATTTTATTATACAATTGAACTAATCCTACTGTATGATCCGATCACCTCTAGAGATGATAATTAATTATTAGATATCATATAGGTCAAAATCCTATTCCATTAAACAAATCATATTGGATGAAGCATGTTATCATCTTAGATGATATTTCAAGCATTTAAACTAATCATACAGGATGTCATTATTTGTACAACACTGATAAGATGAATTGAATAAATCATACTGTACGATCCAAGATTATACTATATTTTTGGACCCCATTGTATTTAAGCTCTCTTAATATACTTTTATGTGGTCTTTTAATTATTGAGTTTTCTAAGAGAGAGTTGTGAGAATCTTGGAGAGCTTGGAGAAGGAGAGGTTGTGTGTGAGGGAGAAGTAGTGTGAGGAGTTTCACACAATGTCTGCAAGAAAGCTTCTACTTTAGTTCCTCCAAGTGTCTTGCTTATTTTCTTGGGTGGCTCTAGGATAAAGAACTTTAAGGCTGAGGATATTCATGGTTCTCTACATTCACCACGAGGGTGAAAAAAGATTCAGGTTATCTGCCTTTAAGAAGTGTGAAAAAAGATTCAGGTTCTCTACCTTCACTAGGTGGCTAAAAAATGATTCTAGTACTCAGCCATATCGGGTTGGTGTAAGAGATTTTTATAAGGGCTTCTCCACCTTTTGTGGGGGCTAAAAGAGAGACACTAAATATTTAATGCAATACTCGAGGAGGAGGACTCCGGGGAGTGGACGTAGGTCAAGGTTGACTAAACCACTATAAAATTTTGGTGTGCTCGTTCTACTTTACTTTCTACATTTTTATTTTTATGTGTTTATATTTTCTTGCAAACTTATTATTGTTGCAAATCTAAGAGTTGTGTTATAACATTGAATTTAGTTTTAACTCCTGTTGAAAAAGAAAATCGAAAAAGGGAAATAAAGAAAAATATTTTTTGTCATTGATATGTGTTAAGAAAATCAATGAAAGCAGATGTACAATAGCTATTTTTAAATTCTTCTACTTACACTTTTTATTAGTTTGTACTATTTTTAAAGGGGTAAATTTTTAAAGAATCAATCCCCCCCCCCACCCCCGCCCCACCCTTCTTGGTGTGCTTAAGGATAGTTCAACAAAGCTTAACACCCTCCATTGAACTTTCAATTGGTATTAGAGCGGGTCTCAGAATTATAATTTAAAAATCCTTAAGAAAAGATCAAATGACACATTTTGGAAATCAGAATACTGCGGAGGGTTATTAAATAACTCGTTCACCTTTGTTTAACAATATACCATTTGATTTTTGAAAAATTCACATATCTAATTTCTTGAAATCTATTGATTTTCGTATATGATTTTTGGTGCAATAAGGTTATTCTGCATCCTTTCATTTTGTTAATGGCATCAAAATAAAAGTACCATTTTATAAATGGAGCAATGAGGATAGAGACTTAGCTCAACTGAATGTTAAATATTTAAACTATTTTTATATGCATTAAAATATAAAAACAATATAAGAGTCTCTGTATATACTATTGGGAAGAAAATCTAGGATAGATTTTGCATTACCTATGAAGGTACTAGTGAAGTAAAATAATCTTGGTTGAACATTCTATTTTATAACTATGAACTCTTTCATATGAAATCTAATGAATCTTTCTCAAACAAATACACTAGATTTACCCAAATAGTGACATCCCTGCATACTCTAAGTACAGAACTTTCAAACTCTAAGACAATTAATAAAATTTTGCTTTGTATACCTAGTAACTATGATACTAAAGTAACTAGTATCTATGAATCCAAGGATTTGAATGTGTCTTATGGCTAATGATAATCATGATCACTCTGATCAAGATGAGGTATGTGAACTTTCATATGATGAATTATTTAAAATTTCTAAAAAATTAATGATGCATATCGAAAGCTAAAGAAAATGCATGCTAGTTTGAATGTCAAGTTTTATGATTTACAAAAAGAGCATAATAGTCATAGGATTGGTCATTCTAGTCTAGATAAAGAATATGCTTCCTTACTTGATGAATTTAATGATCTAAATAAGAAGAATAGTGAATTAACAAAAGGTCATGAATCCTTGGAATCCAAGCATCTTAAATTAGAAGAAGCTTACAAAGAACTAGAAGCACCTGCAGCTGAACAGTATCATAATGAGTATGTATCACAAACCCCTAGGAAGAGGCACAACACCCTAAATAGATTAATGAACTCTTATCCAGTTGTTAGGTATTACTCTTATGGCATGCTAGGTCAAATTGCCTACACTTACACCTTACACCGTAGAACACATTTAGTATGGAGGCTCAAGTAAAGTACATCACAATATAACTGCATGCAACTCATTCATTGAAGTATAAGGTGGAACCCAAACTCACTTAGGCTTCCAAATCTAACCCTTAATTGACTTTATAGGGGTGCTCTCACAAAAGACCTAGTGAGAATATGTGGTACCTGGATAGCAGATACTCACGTCACATGACTGAAGATATGAATCAATTCATCACATTGGAGGCACAGTTACACCGAGAGACAACACCACCAGGAAAATGGTGGGTTCAGGTATGATTGACAACTCAAAAAATTTTATCATTGGAAATATCTTACTGGTAGATAAATTTAAACACAATCTGCTTAGTATTAGACAATTATGTGATAAAAGAGTTGATATTAAATTTTTGTCTACTAAATAGTTAATTAGTTTAAATGGTAAACTTATTTTAGAACGAAAAATGATTAACAATATTTACATGCTTTATTTAAATCGTATTGAATATTCAAATTCTTCATGTTTGAAAATTGTTGTTGATGCATCCTGGCTATGGCATAGGCGACTATGCCATGAAAGCATAAAAACACTAAGAAAGATTACCCAAAAAGACCTAGTTAGAGGCATACCTAAATTAGATTTCTCTAAAGACCACCTCTGTGATGCATGCCAACTAGGAAAATAAATCAAACCTTCATTCCACTCAATTAAGGATATCACCACCTGTAGACTTCTAGAAATCCTTCATATGGACCTGTTTGGACTTGTTATCACTACCAGCTTAGGTGGGAAGACCTATGGGTATATGATTGTTAATGATTACTCAAGATTTACCTAGGTTAGGTTTTTATCATATAAGAATGAATCATTTGAGGAATTTAGGACATTCTCCATATAGATTCAAAAGAAATTAGAATATAAAATATCTACTATTTATAGTTATCATGGCAGAGAATTTAAAAATGATAAATTTGAATCTTTTCGCAAGAAGTTAGGGATAGAGTATAACTTTTCTGCCCCTAGGATCCCCTAGTAGAATGGGATAGTTGAAAGAAAGAATATAACTTTAGTAAAAGCTGCCAAGGCTATATTAACTGAATATTCTCTCCTTAGATATTTTTGGGTAGAAGAAGTGAGTATTACTTGTTATGTGTTGAATAGGGTCAATGTTAGATCCAAACTCAATAAGATATCCTATGAACTCCTTAAGGGTAAGACACCCAATCTCTCTCATTTGCATATCTTTAGGTGTAGATGCTTTCTTCTCATCAATAGTAAATCTCCTCTAAGAAAGTTTAACCCCAAATCAAATAAAGGAGTCTTCTTAGGATATTCATATGTTGGTAAAGCCTATAAAATTTTCAATAAGAGAACTTTACTAGTAGAGGAGTCTTCCCATGTCGTGTTTGATGAATCTGATAGAACAATTGAGCTTATGATAGAAGAAGAAAAAGAAGAAGAAGAGATAGAAGTCACCTAAGGAATATAATCTGTTGACCTAAAATATAGAGTAGAGCCTCAAAGTCCATTGCCTAAAGATTGGAGATATTCATCTAGTCATCCTAGAGAGCTTATTTGGAGATCCATCTGTAGGAGATAGGACTAGATATAGACTTAAGAAGGAGGTTAGTCATTTTGCATTCATCTTTATGGTAAAACCCACTAGTATAGATCAAGTATTATCTGATGAATTTTGGATCCTAGCCATACAAGAAGAGTTGAACCAATTTATTAGGAATGATATTTGGGAATGGTTAGTAGACCTAAGGACCAATGTGTTGTAGGAACCAAGTGAGTGTTCAAGAATAAGATGAATGACTCTAGAGTAGTGAATAGGAATAAGGCTAGGTTAGTACCTAAGGTGTACAATCAAGTAAAAGGGATTTACTTTGAGGAGACCTTTGCCCATGTAGCTAGATTAGAAGTTATTAAAGTGTTGTTAGTCTTTACTTACTTTATAGGTTTTAAGTAGTATTAAATAGATATAAAAAGTACCTTTTTAAATGGGGTGATTAAGGAAGATGATTATGTAGAACAACCCCTGGTGTTTGAAAATTTAACTTGTCTTAATCATGTTTATAAATTAAAAAAGGCATTGTATGGATTGAAGCAAGCACTTAGAGTTTGGCATGAGAGGCTGAGCACTTTTCTCCTAGATAGATCCTCTGTTAAGGGTAGTGTAGATACCACCCTATTTCTAAAGAAAATAGGAGATAATTTACTCATTATTCAAATATATATAGATGATATACTATTTAGATCAACCAATAAAAGTTTATGTCATGAATTTAAAAAAAATGAGTGAGATATTTGAGATGAGTATGATGGGAGAGCTCACTTATTTTCTTGGATTTAGTATGAAACAAAGAGATGTTGAAACTTTCCTTAGTCAGAGTAAGTATATCAAGAATATTCTAAAGAAATATGAGATGGACAATACTAAGGCTATGGATACACCCATGAGCTATACCATTCAGTTAGACAAGGATGAAAATGGAAAATTAGTAGATCAGAAGAATTGGGGGATATATCGATCACTTTTGTATTTAACCACTAACAAACTTGAAATAATGTTTAGTGTATATCTTTATGCTAGACTTCAAGCTAATCCTAAGGAGTTCTATATGACTACAGTTAAGAGAATTCTTAGGTATCTTTTAGGAACCTAAAACCTAAGAATCGGATATCCTAGCATAACTCATCCTTTAAAATTATAGGGTATTTAGACTCAGACTTTATAGGATGTATAATAGATAGAAAAAGCATCTCTGGAACCTATCAATTCATAGGGTAATCACTAGTTTCCTAGTTAAAAAGAAAGTAAAATTCTATAGCCCTATCCACCGCTGAAGTGAAATACATTATTGTAGGAAGTTGTGTTGCTCAATTCTTATGACTTAATTAACAAATCATTGACCTTGGACTCTCTGTTGGCACTATTATAATTATGAGTGATAACAATGGTGTCATCTGTATCTTTAAAAACCCAATTTAGCATTCCTAAACTAAGCATATAGATATTAGACATCATTTTATTAGAGATCATGTGGCCAAGGGAGATATAAAACTACATTATGTAGCTACTAAAAATTAACTAGTAGACATCTTCGCCGAACCCTTAAGCTATGACACCTTTTTCTTATTGAGGACTAGATTAGGAGTTATTGATATTCATACTTGATTCATGATGAAATTGAAATCAACAACATATATGCTTTTGTATGTTCTGTGTTATTTATTTTGTGATCATTTTTTTATTTTTTTTATTTTTGTGTGCGACCTAAGTGTGTGTGTGTTTGTTTGTGAGCTTCACTCATGAGTTTTTTTCTTGATCATTAAAATAAAAGAAAAAAAATACTTTTTGGACCTATTAATACATAAATCTAGGAAGAAAGAAATTTTTATTTATATTATTTTTGATGATAACACTAAATGCACTTGGAAATATCTCATGTGGATCAATTTGGATTTATTGATATAGTGAGTCTATGAAAAGTGTACTTTGAGCTTATGATGATTTTGGTGATTAAACTTGAATAAATCTCTTGAAATAAAAGCCAATTAATTGAAAATTTAAAACAATTTTTATATCCTGGAATAAAATAGGATGTTTAATAATCTACAATTCATAACGATCATGTACATAAGGAGAGTTGTAACATTATTAAAGTTGAAATAAATTAGCAATCATATTTACTAAACCGCTCAAATTTGACACGTTCAACACACTTACTATCAAATTGGGTGTTATTGACATCAATTGATAGAGAAATTGGGGTAGAGGCAAGTTTAAGTGAGTTTGTTTGCTTGTTTTACTTTTGGTACATGGTTGTGTTGATTTTTTCATGATTGTATATTTCTGGTGACTCTTATTATTTATTTGTGTGATTTTACTTGTGCAATTTTCCCTGATCATCACACACAAAGAAAATTTTTTCTCACATTGTACTGTACAATTTACTTCATACTGTATGATAAATACAAGTTAGTAAATTAGCTTCGTTCACTCAATCCAATGATTCTAATGAACTCAATTATTGGAGTTCCTACTATACGAATTATGTGGCACTGTTGTTGGATGATTTAAATTCAATCGGTATGATCCATTAATAGAAATTATATTGTACAAATAATTATTCATACAAGACAATCCATTTGGTTAGTGATCATACTACTAAACCTTTAGGATGAATGAAAAGTAGAATATCATCCGATACGATCCTGATTGTATTATATGATTTGACTAACTTTTGAGTTGTTCTAACAAGATGATTCATCTTGTTCTAATTATACTGTATGATCATATTCATACTATCTGATTAGGCTACTTTCTATAAATTGAGATAAAACTTCACTTTCAATCACACAATATTATTCTAAGCTTTTATAGCTCTCATTCCTTGTCTTTAGCATCCCAATGGCCAACAAAAGAGTGAGATTAATTCTCGAAAGTTCTTCTCATCCCCAATGGATGACTGATTCCAATCACAGTATTATGAGGCAGCCTATAACTATTATCGAGTTGGCCAGATTACACCCTCATGAATCATAAACCAAGAGAACCTAAACTAACAGGTATTGCATATATTTTTGTAAGAAATAAACTTTAGTTCATTTTGACACTTTCTTTTCCTTTTTACTTAGAGTTACACTTCAAATTCTTTGCAAACCAAAAAATTTATTCAGAATGTGTCTCTCTGATCTCCTAAATATGTAGAAGGCCAGTTGAAATATCTTCCATAAATTTTACATCTTTCTATAATCGACACTAAACCTCATAATGTTTGCAATAAAGGAGACTGCGTTTGGACAATTATAAACCTAATTGTTAGGAATACCCTGATTAACAAACATTTACCTTTAGTGAGCTCCGTAGTTCAAAATGTCTCTGTAATCTCTCATGTACTTAAAATATCAATCATTCTTAAGGCTGGAGATAGAGTAAACATTACCCTATTATTATTTGTTGTTATTTATTTTTTAATGATTTATACTAAATATGTAGAAGACATAATTATTAGATACTTAGAGAACCTGCATAAAAAATCAGAGAGCCTGCTATAGGAAAAACCATCCACTAGGACATATCATTGCCTACATCTTAGATACCAAGTACAGACTCATGTACCAGTACAGGCTGACCACTTCCCTAATTTCTACATAGATAGTTCCTTCCATCTCCTCCTTATTGATAGAAGCCACATGGCACAGCCCATAGAGTAGGAGAAAATTTTTGATGAGGAAAAGGGATACCTTCTAGCACCATCATTAACACCAGCACCGGCACCCATCTACCGACCACAATCATATGATTCCCTAATAAAGCACTTTCACTGATTAGAGATGCACCTTGGTACTCACATCCAAGAGTCCACCACTCATTGGGATCTGATACAATTCCACTTAGAGAAATAATAACAACAAATCTAATAATAGTACAAGGTCGATCATGCATTGTTTAATGAGCAGTTTGCCTTGATCCATGTTACTTCCAACCACCATGGCCACAACCTGATCAAGGACCTTCCTATGAGTAGTTGTGTTATGTGCTTTGTTATTTATTCTTTGTACTTTATTTTTATTTTATTCACTTTTCTTTATAGCCTTGCTTTATATTACTTTTAGTTCATAAATTACCTTTTTGGTGATGTCAAAATAGGGAGTAGGAAGTTATTATTTTTCCTATTAGTGTAGTTTGTTTTATTTCCAAGTTTTGTGCATTTGTTATGTTTTTGTTTCATGTTATTATTAAAACATAAAAAAATTACAAGTTTCTTCCCTTTTTTTAAATAGATTAAATAGCAATGGAAAGAGCTTTGGAGGAAACTAAACTAACTTGCAATTTCAACTAACAAAATTTATTATCATAAAAAAGGGTAGGTTGTTACAATCTGGGAGCATAACCTTATTTTTTTAAGATTACAAACATTATTGGATGATTATCCACATATTCTTGCATATTATTCTAGATATTTATTTTGTGCAATACTAATATTTCAGGTAATAATAGACACAAAGAAAGACTAAAGATTTAGGCTCATGACCATGCATTATGAGTGTGTGAGTGAGACTTTATATTGAAGAGTCTAATCTTTTTCTTTGCTTGAATCAATATATGCAAAGAGGTGCATGCTAGCATACTAACCATACACACAGACAAAGGGTGAGTGAAAAATAAAGATTTTAATTTTTCTGTTAAATCATATTATGCAATCTTAATCATATTGTATGATTAATTAAAAAAGAAATTAATTAAAATTTTTTATTTAAATAAAAAATTAATTTATATTATAACTAATCATACAGTATGACCACCATATCGTAATGGATGATAAGCTATAACTAGAACTCCCACCATCGAGTCTAACATACCTAAAATAGGTAAATTTGAATTTTAAAATTTAAACTAGTCATACTATATGAATCACTTCATATTGTATAATATTTTAAATTATTTCTTAACTAGGTTTGTTAATTAAGCAATCAAATTAGATATGAATTGATTACATATTATACTATATGATAGTTGGCCATATTGCATGACTCACCAGAGGAGTCTCTAGATGAAAATCATTTCATTTAATATGATCATAAGATTGTACTGTATGACTAACCTGAGTACTATATGAATGACATTTGTTCATCCTGTATGATCAAATTATTGATTTGCCCTAATTATACTGTACTTCTTTTCCTTTGAATAGTACAATAAGTTAAAAAATTAAACTGATCATCTTATGCACTATTCATCATTTAGTACTATTGTGGGATATTTGAACTAATCATATTGTATTATACATATATAGTACTATAAAAATAGTGATGGCTTAATAGAAAATTAGGGTTTTTAAAAGCCTACTATTTAAATATCTCTTTATTCATTTTAGAGATTCTTTGACTGTCTGAGGGTGTGTGTCTTCTATAAGCAAGGGTTTGAATAGAGATATTTATGTAAGAGAGGGAGAGGTGAAGTTGTGAGAGAGGGATAAGAGCCTTGTGAGGGAAAAAGAGTGTGAGAGGGTGTTTCTAAATGGTTGCTCCTGCTAATGTTCAACTACTTCTTCCATGTGTCAAAGTCTTTTTTAATGGAAACTCTATGAAGAATCTCTTTGAGTCAAAGGGCCACATGCTACTCTGCCACACCATGAAGGTGAAAGGGATTTAGCTACTCCACCACACCGGGGAAGGTGAAATGGATTTGGCTACTCCTCTACATCCGGGAAGCTGAAAGGGATTTTAGTTCTCAACTTAATCGATGCTGGAAGTGATTTTTGAGAGAGCTTATCTGCCTTGCTGAGGGGGCTAAAGGAGATACACTAATTTTTTAGTGTAATACTTAGAAAGGAGGACTATGGGGAGTGGACATAGGTCATGTTGACTGAACAATTATAAAATTTTGGTGTGCTTATTTCTTTCCTATCTTCACTTTAATTTTTATGATTTATTTTCTTATAAATTTACTTCTTACAATTTAGTTTGTGTTGGTGATTATTGTGATACAAGACTTGTGGTTGATTGTCTATATTTTTTAGTTGAAAAAGAAATAATAAAAAAATAAAAAGAATAAAAAACATGTATTTCTTTTCCTACAAAAATCCAAATGATAAAAAATAGTTTTTGCTTCATTATTCGCTACTGCATTAAGAAAATATAATTTTGATTTTAAGTTTAAGAAGTTAGTTTTAATTTAAAAAATTATTTTTGAAAAAGTTTTTAAAACACCAATTCAACCCCCTTTTGGTGTGTCATTCAATAGTTCAACTGGTTTCATAACTGTCCTCAAACTTTAATCATGTACTGCACTTTTCTAAGAACCATCTCTTATAATGATTTTGTGTTCCTCATCAGATTATATTAGATAATGATCCTTCATTCAGGAGTATTAAAATAAGTAATTTCTTTGGACATCACAACAATGATTGGAGATACTCAATAATATATCACCTTTGGGAAAATGGATTGTTTGAGGCCTTCAATAGAACTTTGGTTCAAATCCTAAAGATACTTTGGACAATATTAAGTGTCAATGGCATGAAAAGTTGGTTGAAGCTTTATGGGTGTACTGACCATGTATAAAACTCCAATTCAATATACACCTTATACTTTAGTCTTTGGTGTATTAGCTATTATTACTTTAGAGGTATAACTACCTTAACTTATGATTGCATTAAACTACAACATAAAATTAGAACAAAATGCTAAACTATGATGGAAAGAGCTCAAACATTTAAAAGGAAAGCAACTGCAAGCTCAACAAATCCTCGAGTTATAGAAAGCCAGAATGATTCAAACTAATGAAAAACTAGTTCATCCAAGAACATTTCAAGTTGGAGAATTGGTCCTATTTTATGAAGACCCATTTTGGCCCATTGAAAGATGGGTGACAAATTTTAACCAACATGGGAAGGTTTGTTTGTGGTGGAGAAAGTATACCATGGAGGTTCTTATCTATTGGTGGATTATAAAGGAGATCATCCCACATTACCTATCAATTGATGGTTCCTCAAGAAGTAATATAATGGATGAACTATAAAAAGAATTTTCCAATAAAAGAAATCTTGAAGATTAAATTTCTAGTGCTGTTAAATTTATATAAATTAATTGGGTCCAGATGATGGGACTGGGTTAGAATTTTACTGAAACTAATGAATATTTTATCTTAAATTTCACTAAATCTCATTTTAGATAGTTTAGCAGTTCTTATGGATTGATGTGATTATTTGATTACACCTCTTCCTTGGAATTCCAGTTGATCAGGGATACAATTTTCAAGTACCATTCTAATGTGCCTAAAAATAGTCATTAAGAGTAAACTTATATTCAATATGGTGTCCTATATTCATTGGTAAAAATAGTTGTTAGGTCTAAGCTCATTTTCATGGAATCCTGTATGCTCCATCGAGACCCCAAAAGTAATAGTTAGGAGTGAACCCATCTTCAACAAGGTGTCCTATATGCTTTGATAAAAATAGTCATTAGGTCTAAGCCTATTTTCATGCCATCCTATATGCTCCAACGAGACTCAAAAAATTTCTATTAGGAGTAAACCAATCTTCAACATGGTGTCCTATATACTCTAACAAATATAACTATTAAGTCTATATCCATTTTCATAGCATCTTATATACTCCAATGAGACCCAAAAAATAGTCATTAGGAGTAAACCCATCATCAACATGGTGTCATCTATGCTCCAATAAAAAACAACCATTCATAGTACACCCATCTTCAACATGGTATCCTATATGCTTCATTATCATCTAAAATTCATTGTTAGGTGTAAACCCTTCTTCAACATAGTACCCTATAAGCTTCATCATCATTTAAAATTAGTTGTTAGGTGTGAATGCATCTTCAACATGGTATCTTATATGCTTAGGTTGATCAGGTATTTCCTGATCTAATCATCTAAATCTCCTTCTTTGTCATAGATCTCTCATTCAAGTTCAAATCTTATTCTCTATAACTATTGTAAGTTTATACAACAACATCTTTTCATTTTTAATTTTAATTGATCATGTAGTTGTCATGATCTAACCATCTAAATCTCCTTATTTGGGATAGATCTCCCATCCATGTTCAAACATGTCATTCTCAAGATTGGTATAATTTTTACCAGTGGCATCCATTCTTTTGAATTTTGATTGATTGGGCATATAACTTTATGTATCATTCTGATCTAACCATTTAAATATGTTTGTGTAGGACCATCTCCTTCTCAATTATGCATCTGATCTCAAACCAAAACTATTTTCAAATCAATCTACACTCAAATCCACTCACTAAATAATTCTTTTAATTTAGTTGATCATTTCAATCAAAGCTAAAACATGTGATTTACTTTTCAAGTTCATCACACATGTTGGTGGCACATTTATTGACCTTATTTCAGACTGAGGTTATCTAAACATTCAAATCCTAAACTATAATCAACATTCTCAATGCAATGCTCTCTATAGCACACTGACTCCTTGACTCCAATCATTGTTTAAATCTCACCATTTGGAGCTTCACATATCAAACCTCTTAACTATGGTTCCTTAAGCCAATGATTGACCAATTTGATTTAATTGAGCTAGTTTAACCTAGCACAATAGATCAAACACCATGATAGACTCATTATAAACTCGAACTCACATCTAAACTTCACTAAATCAATTTAAACATTACTCCTCATGGATTGAACATGTTTGGTCAACCTGGCTTTGTCAAATGTTGACTTGGTCAACTCTACCTAAAATTGGTCAAACCAAGTCAATTTGGGTCAAACTACTACTTGCAATCAAATGAAATTTTTTAATCATTCAAACTCAACAAAATTGACTTCTTAGATATGCTTAAGGTATAACTAGGTTAACTGACCTATTTTCGTCAAACCCCAACATATATAGTATTTCCCCATTCAAAATTAAAATCCATTTTTTCAAACCTCCTAAACTCCTTGAAAATTGTTAATATGGACTCCCAATAGTCTATCCTAGGTGGCTTGACCCTTTGACAAGTCAAACTAGTGAAACACATTAAAAATATATAAATGATCAAACCTTTTCAAATTGTAAAAATCCTTTCACACCTGCTGGTTTAAGTCATTCTAAATCAACTCTAAAACATTTCTAGAGTTTATCGAACCCAACATAGCCCCTGGTTAAGCTCAAATTATTTTCCACCTTGGACTATCCTTCCCAAGCTAAGTCCTACTCACATAATTACCTCAGACACTTTGTAATCATCTAGGGATAAGCTTTGTGCCATCCCATCCCTTTGTCATTTTGACAAGGTCCAAATGATTAAGAGAAAAATTTTTTAATAAAAAAGAATAAATAATCTACTCTTTGATAGATATCTAAAATCTAAATTTAATCATCTGAGGTTATGGGTGAGTCCCCACATATAGGCTTCCTTTCCTCATGATCATCTGCTAGTGGTGGAGCAAGCCCCTCGTGGCACCATCCTAACTAAATCATAAATCCAAATGTTTAAAGTTTAGGTGAAAATCTCCATATAGATTTCCCTTTTTTTGAAGATGCCTCTAGTGTATTGATATATGTTTGATTTCCCTTGTATTTTTATTCCTTCTCTTGGACTGGAAAGAAGACTTTTAAGTCTAGATGTTTGGGAGACGATTGCTGCAAACCTAGATTTCAGGATTATAGTTTTGATGATAACAAACATTTCTGCTTTCTGCCTTGAGTGACTAATCTTTCAGGTTCACAGGATCATTTACAAGTCAAGCTAGTCCAAGATTGAGTCAGTCTACTTATGGTTCAGGGTTAATGTATTTTTTCACTTTTCTTGAGTCAAATATAATGTAACAGACCCCCTAGCTAAGTAACCTTACACACACACACACTTAGGAGGAGAGTTTTAGTGAATTAGAGTTTCTGGTTTTAATTTTTATTCTTATCGTCCTGGATGATCTAATGAAAATAAAAACCCTAATTAGGGCGACCATGTTAAGTCAGTTTGATTAAGCAGATCATCCTGGATGATAGATCCATCGTATGGGATGATATGCTCAGATTGGAAAATCCCAGCCGCTAGACTGAGTTAGGCAAGTTTTATTTTTAGAGATTTGGTCTGATCGTCCTGAACGATACGTGTATCGTCCTGGATGATTCTTTACAATCATGCCTAAATTAGTCTGGTGATTAAGGAAAGTAATTAATATTTTATTGATACAATCATATTATCCTGGATGATTACAAGATCGTACGGAACGATCGATTAAAAATCCTCACCGTCCAATGCCTTTCACTTGGACGACCTGAACTGTGTTCAACATGATTCTTGGCTTTTTGAACTAATCATATGGGATGATATACATATCGTCTCAGACAAACAAGTCATTTTAAAAAATTATCCAGCATGTTTGACTTGTACATCCAGAACTGTGTCCCGGATGATTTTGGGCAATTTTGAACTAATCATACAGAACGACATATGTATCGTCCTGGATGATAAAGTCATTTTCCTTTGATCATCCAGGCCTTTCTCCTAGACGTCCCGAACTATCTTGTAGATGATATTACTGAATTGAACCAATCATCCTGGACGATCGCAAGATCATCCCAGACGATCAAAATAAAATATTTCTTCTAATCATCCTAAGAAGCCAGATCGTCCAGATCAAAACGCTCAAATTATTTTCAAAAAGATTTTTTTAAATCATTGTTTGCTCACAAATTTTTAAAACTAATAATTCACCCCCCTCTTGGTTAGCCTCGGGACTAGTTCATAAGGTCTTAACATCCCTAACAAACTTTTAATGATATCCCATTCAGATTTCTTTTCACTTATCTAACATACGTTATCCTATTCAACTTTAAATCCATTTATTTGAGAGATGATATCTTAATCAGATTTCCATTCACTTGTGTGGGAGATGTTATCCTAGTCAAGTTTTAATCCATATTTTAGGCGATGATACCCCATTTAAATTTCCATTCAATTGTCTAGGAGAAGTTATGCTAGTCAAGTTTAAATCCATCTATTTGGGAGATGATATCCCATTTAGATTTTCATTCACTTATCTAGGAGATGTTATCCTAGTCAAGTTTAAATTCATCTATTTTAGAGACGATATCCCATTCAGATTTTTATTCACTTTTCTTAGAGATGATATTCTAATCAAGTTTACATCCATCTATTTGGGAGACAATATTCCATTCACTTTTATATGAGACATTATCCCAGTCAAGTTTAAATCCATCTATTTGAGAGACAATATCCCATTCAAATTTCCATTCACTTGTTTGAGAGATGTTACCCTAGTCAAGTTTAAATCCATCTGTTTGGGAGATGATATCCAATTCAAATTTCCATTAATTTATTTATGAGATGTTATCCTAGTCAAGTTTAAATCCCTCTGTTTGGGAGATGATATCCCATTGAGATTACCATTCACTTATCTAGGAGATGTTATCCTAGTCAAGTTTAATCCATCTTCTTAGGTGATAATATCTCATTTAGATTTCCATTCACTTGTCTAGGAGACATTATCCTAGTAAATTTTAAATCCATCTATTTGGGACATGATATCCAATTTAGATTTTCATTCACTTATTTAGAAGATGTTATCTTAGTCAAGTTTAAATCCTTCTATTTGGTAGACGATATCCTATTAAGATTTTCATTCACTTTTCTAAGAGACGTTATCCTAGTCAATTTTAAATCCATATGTTTGGGAGATGGTATTCCATTCAAAATTCCATTCACTTTTATAGGAGATGTTATCCTAGTCAAGTTAAAATTCATCTATTTGAGAGACATTATCCCATTCAAATTTCCATTCACTTTACTAGGAGATGCTATCCTTGTAAAGTTTAAATCCATCTGTTTGGGAGACGATATCCTATTCAAAATTCCATTAATTTATTTAGGAGAAGTTATCTTAATCAAGTTTATGTCCCTCTATTTGGGAGATGATATCCCATTCAGATTTCCAATCCCTTCTATGAGATGTTATCCTAGTCAAGTTTAAATCCTTTAGTTTGGGGGACGATATCCCATTCAGATTTCCATTCAATATTTTAGGAGATGTTATCCTACTTAAGTTTTATTCCATCTATTTGGGAGATCATATCCCATTCAAATTTCCATTCACTTGTTTAGGAGATGTTATCCTAGTCAAGTTTAAATCCATCTGCTTGGGATATGATAGACCATTTAGATTTCCATTCACTTGTTTAGGAGATGTTATCATAGTTAAGTTTTAATCCATCTTTTGGGAGATGATAGGCCATTCAGATTTCCATTCACTTATCTAAGAGAAGTTATCCTAGTTAAGTTTAAATACATCTAGTTTGGAGATGATATCCCATTCAGATTTCCATTCACTTATCTAGGAGATATTATCCCAGTCAAGTTTAAATCCATCTATTTGGGAAATGATATCCCATTCATATTTCCATTAATTTATCTAGGAGACGTTATACTAGTGAAGTTTAAATCCATCTATTTGGGAGACGATATCCCATCCAGATTTCCATTCACTTATCTAGGAGACGTTATGCTAGTCAAGTTTCAATTCATCTTTTTGGGAGATGATATCCCATTAAGATTTCCATTCAATTATCTAGGAGACATTATCCTAGTCAAATTTAATCCATATATTTGTGAGATAATATCCTATTCAAATTTCCATTCACTTGTCTAGGACACATTATCCTTATCAATTTTAAATCCATTTATTTAGGAGACGAAATTCCTTTTAAATTTCCATTCACTTGTCTAGTGGACGTTATCCTAGTCAAGTTTAAATCTATCTATTTTGAAGAGAATATCCCATTAAGATTTCCATTCACTTATCAAGAAGATGTTATCATAGTCAAGTTTAGATTCATCTATTTGGGAGACAATATCCCATTCAAATTTCCATTTGTTTATCTAGGAGATATTATTATAATCAAGATTAAATCCAATTATTTGGGAGATGATATCCCATTAAAATTTCCATTCGTTTATCTGAGAGATGTTACTATAGTCATGTTTAAATCCATCTATTTGGGAGATGATATCCCATTCAGATTTCTATTTACTTTTCTAGGAGACATTATCCTAATCTTGTCTAAATCCATCTATTTGGGAGACGATATCCCATTTAGATTTCCATTCAATTATCTAGGTGATGTTATCCTAGTCAAGTTTAAATCCATCTATTTGGGAGACAATATCCCATTCAAATTTCCATTCTCTTGTATAGGAGATGTTATCCTAGTCAAGTTTAAATCCATATGTTTAGGAGATGATAGCCCATTCAGATTTCCATTCAGTTGTCTAGGAGATGTTATCCTAGTTAAGTTTAACTCCATCTATTTGGGAGATGATAGCCCATTCAGATTTCCATTCACTTGTTTAAGAGACATTATCCTAGTAAAGTATAAATCCATCTATTTTGGAGACAATATCCCATTTAGATGTCCATCTTCTTATCAAGAAGACGTTATCTTATTCAATTTTAGATCCATATATTTGGGAGACCATATCCCATTCAAATTTCCATTCACTTATGTGGGAGACATTATCGCAATCATGTTTAAATCCATCTTTTTTGGAGACAATATCCCATTCAGATTTCCATTCACTTATCTAGGAGATGTTATCTTAGTCAAGTTTAAATCCATCTATTTGGGAGATAATATCCCATTCAGATTTCCATTCACTTATATAGTAGATGTTAGCCTAGTTAAGTATTAATCTGTCTGTTTGGGAGATAATATCCAATTCAGATTTCCATTCACTTTTCTAGGAGATGTTATCTAAGTCAGGTATAAATCTATCTGTTTGCGAGACCATATCCCATTTAGATTTCCATTCACTTATATAGGAGATGTTATCCTAGTGAAGTATAAATCCATCTGTTTGGGAGACGATATCCTATTCATATTTCCATCAACTTGTCTATGAGAAGTTATCTTATTCAAGTTTAAATCCATCTATTTATGAGATGTTGTCCTAGTCATGTTTAAATCAATCTATTTGGGAGATAATATCCGATTTGAATTTCTATCTTCTTGTCTAGGAGACATTATCCTAGTCAAGTATAAATCCATTTGTTTGAGAGCCACTATCTCATTCAATTTTTCATGATCTTGTCAAGGAGTCGTTATCCTAGTCATGTAAAAATCCATCTATTTAAGATCCACTATCTCATTCAAATTTCCATCATCTTATTTGGGAGATGTTATCCTAATCAAGTATAAATTTCATCTATTTGAGAGTTGTTGTCTCATGCATGTTTTAAATTTCCTGGATTTGATTAATCACTTCAGTCAATGCCAACACGTGTGATTTACATTTCATGTTCATCACGCCTGTAGGGGGTCCAATTATTGACCTCATTTTTGGGCAAGGTCAATGATTTAAATAAAAATTCACTCTAGGTATCAATCATTGAACCATACTTCAAACTCTAAATCAAACTCCGTATTGTGCATGGGCCTACTATCTTGAGCCTTGACACATAAATCATCACCTGACAATCACCAAATAGTTGTCAATGATATGATCATTATAAAACTAAAATTTCCTCAAATATTGATTTTTATTGATCAATTCAAAACATATATCATAATTATTACAAAAGTCTTCAATTGATTATTCCAGTGATAATCAGTTGATCACATGTTTAATCATTGATGATCATCCATGATTGTCAATGATCTGAACATTTAAAAACCCTAAATCTTCCAACACCATTATATGAATCAAACCTAAATCCAATCTAGTGATTAAATGCATTGCAAACTTGAAACTCCAAACTTCAGTGTTCAAAGCTAGCACAAAACCTTTTGGTCTATAACCTATTTTTGAAGAAATTTTGGTCACTTCAAACTAACCAAATGATCTGGGATACATGATCTGTCAATTGTATATTGAGTAGGCACATCCCTAGGGGCAACAATAAAAATTTGAAGGCATTCTAAACCCCTAACTCCATAAACTAAAAAATATTTCCATAGGCTGCAAAACCTTTAAATATTTATTACCTATGCCACTTAGCATACCATATTGTGAAAATTTACCTTGGAACCTTCACCAAACCCATTCAACATCTCCAACAACCTAAATATAATACATAGAGCCAACATTGATACTTGGTTGATAATGGTTGACCATAATATCCTAAAACTTTAAACCATGAAAATTGAATTTTCTTAAACCTCAACATGGCTTAATCAAACCAAGCTATACAACCTTTATCAAACATATCCAGAACATGAATTGACATCCATTAAACTAAATCCCAAGCCCTGGTTAAACATGGTTAACCAAGTCAACCTAGGTTGACCAAATTATCCTTTTGCCTTTTAAAATACTTCACATATATAGAGACCCAACCTAACCTTGTGGCCACCTGTTACAACTCGAGCTCATGAGTATATATATGTTTATGATAATAAATATTATGGCTCACATCTTTATGTCTCTTAGTATTTTCATTCTATACTTATTTGTGTATATGCTAATATTTTAGGAACACAATGCACCATATAACAAAGATTCAGGACTCAAGATTGGGTAGAATAAGTCATGCTGTAAAGAGTTTGTAATATTCTTTGAAGTATTCTTTATTTTTTGAGTCAATTCCTGTAAGGGTGTATGCTAGCTTGGTAACCATGCACACACACACTTAGGAGGAGTGAGATTGAGTCAAAACTAGAAGTTTAAATTATGAACTAATTGTACTAGATGTTTATATCTTCTAGGATGATTAGGTTCGATCATGAAAAAATACCGCCAATCATAATTCAGGTAAGGTTTTAAGTTTAAAATTTTGTTCTAATCATCCAGGATAATATACATCATACTGGATAATTTATGATAATCATGTCTAAATTGATCCTGTGATTAGGGACTATTTATAGTTAATTTGTTCAATCCGATCATCTAGGATGATCAGTGATAATCATACTAGATGACCAGGAGGATGCATGAGATAACCCCCAATTATACAAGATGAAATACCAAAAAAATTTATCTAATCATTCAAGATGATCCCCAATATCATACTAGATGATCAATACAAATTTGAACTGATTATCCTGGACTATCCATAGATCATCGAGGACTATCAGGTCAAATTTTGTACATCATCCTGGATGTTCCTGTGAATGTACTGGATGATCTTTCCTGCCAGAATTGAGTTTCTAAGATTTTTCAAATTCTACACATCATCCTGAACGATCCTGCGATCATCCTTGATAATCTTTACAACAAGAATTAAATTTTTAGGATTTTTCAAAGCCCTCTATTTAAGCTTTCTCCAAAGACATTATAAGTGTCTTTGACATGCATTTAGTCATTTTTCTTCTGGAGAAAATTTGAAGAGAGAGCCTTTAAAGGGAGAGAGGAAAGGGTGGAGTTTGAGAGGGAGAAGATCCTTGGAGGGGATTTTAAGGGAGTGTGGAGGGGGGTTTCACATGGTTGCTCCATCAAGCTTGCACCTTAGTACCATCGGATTCAAAGTTTGTCTTGAGGAAAGTTTTGGGAAGAAGAAGATCTGTTTGGTGTCAAAGGACCCGGCTACTTTGCCACACCAGGGAAGGTGAAAGGGATACATGGTTCTTTGCCAACTCCTAGAGGGAGAAAAAGGAGTCAAGGTTCTCTACCTATGAAAGGAGTTTGGTCCTCTACCGCACGGGATTGGTGGAAGAGATTTTGTAAGGGCTTCTGCGCCTAGCTGTAGGGGCTAAAGGAGAGTCACTAAAGATTTAGTGCAATATTTGGAACAGAGGGTTCCAGGGAGTTGATATATATCAGGTTGACTGAACCACTATAAAATTTGGTGTGTTCATTCTAATTATTCTTTGCACTTTATTTTTTACTGTGATTAATTGCTTGGGTAAAATCTCTGATTAATCTTTTTATTGTGAAACTAATTTGCTTCCGCATTAAGTTATAAAACGATTTTTCTTTCTATTAAAGAAGTTTTTAAATATCTAATTCACCCCCTCTTAGTTAGACTCAAGAATAGTTCTTTAGGGTTTCACAAGCCTCACAAACTTTCAAGTGGTATAAGAGCGGGATTCATAAATTAAGTTTTTAAAAACTTTTGAATTTTGATCAATGGCTTACTTTGGAAATTGTTAACGAAAGGATATTCAATCGCCCAACCACCTTTATTTGAAAATATTTCTTTTGATTTTTGGAAAATTTGCATGTCTACCTTTTTAAAATTAATTAATTATCGAATATAACATATGATTCAAACTGGTTATTCTATATCATCACATATTATAGATGGAGTCAAATCTGATATTCCATTTACTGAATTAAGTAGAGTAGAACAAATCAATGCTCAATTGAAGGCTAAATATTTGAATTATTTTTTCTATGCTTTGAATTCTGATGACTACATGAGAATCTCCATATGTACCACTAGTAAGAAAATTTAGATAGATTATGCACTACATATGAAGGTACTAGTGAAGTTAAGTAATTTAAGTTGAATATTCTAATGCATGATTATGAACCTTTTTGCATGAAATCTTATGAGACAATCTTAGACATGTATACTAGGTTTACTCAAATTATTACATCATTACATGCTTTAATAAAGAATTTTCAAATTTTGAAAAGGTTAATAAAATTATACGTTGTCTACTTAATACGTTTGATGCCAAAGTCATTGCTATTTATGAATTAAAAAAATTGAATGAATATTCTATTGATAATCTAATTAGCTCACTCATTGCCTACGAGCAAAGTTTCGGTCAAAAGCTTCTGGATGTAGGTGAAACTATAGTACTAAAAGCTGAAGACATGGATGAAAGTGGCTTAGTAGATGATGCAAGTGAAGAGTTAGCATCAATAACAAGCAAATTCGAAAGTCTACTAAAGTACAAGTATAAGCATGAACAAAAGTGGAACAAAGATAAAAATGATAAGAATGTTAAGATTTTTTCTAACATTATTTACTTTATATGTAGAAAATCTAGACCTATGAAAAATGAGTGCCCTAATTTAAAAACTCTTCCTACAAAGAAAAAGAATAAAAATAAGCAAATTGAAATAAGAGCAAATGATAAAAAGCAAAAAATCTCTTGGGTAGACCTAGCTTCTGAATCATCAGACCAGGAGCAAAATAATGATGAATAAAGTTTTGTTTATGTGTTTGTTTATTTTTGTTATTAATGTGTGTGTGTGTATGTTTTATTCGTTGTGGATGTGTTTATTTTTTGTACTTTTCTTGGTGTTTTTATTTTGAAAAAAATATTTATATTTTTTATCTTTTATTTTATTTTCCATAATTTTTTTTGTAATTTTTCTGATCAACACACACATATCACATTTTGTTTGGTATACACTTTAGAAAATCAAATCACTTTTTAAAGATCATTTTTTCTAAAAATAAAAAATTTACCTCTTATTTTCTTAAAATTTAATATAAATAATGGTTGACTTCTCTAAAATCAGTCAAAGCCAGGAAACTCTTGATTTAGTCTCTCCATCTCAGTTCTTTAATGAGGCTATTTTACTTTTAATTCAAAATCTGTATCAAATTATAAATTGGATTTTGAAATTAAATATTTTTCATCTCCCTACATTTTTTCTATCTCATAGGGATCTTTTGTAATTTGATGAATCCACTTCATAATTTTCTTAATCAAGCTATTTGTTTTTTATAACTGGATTAGGTTTTCTTTAGTTGTTAAAAATGTAGAAAGGAAGCATATTTATAAAAAGAAAAGATATACAAGATGAGCCCAAAGCTAAAAGATGTTTAATGATGCCAAAATGAAAAGATGCACAAAGTGTATCAAAAATTAATAGATGCGCAAAGTGCGCCAAAAACTAATAAAGACGCATAAAATGAGGCCACAATGAGTTAGCTTACCTTTCTTGTATTTCATAAATCTTAATAAAACCCATATGTCTATTGATACTTTCGATACTTGAGTTTGAAAATCATGATTCTTGATTCACCATTTTGCATTAATCTTCTATTAGATATATTTCATACAAGGAGTTTTGAAAAGATTATTATTTCCTTCTCTAATTAGTTTCTTGATTTAGATTTTTGCTTAAAAAAGAGTTGAGCCTTTAAGGAATCTGAGCTTGGATTAACAAATTTTGAATCTCTATGCATTCTGGGTTATGCGTTGTCAATACAATAACAACAACAATAACATCAAGCCTTTATCCCACTACATGGGGTCAGCTACATGAATCATTTTTCTCCATTGTGTCCTGTTAAAAGTCAAATTCTCGTTTAAATCTAATAAAGAAAGATCATTTCTAATATTTTCTAACTAAGACTTTTTAGGTCTACCTCTACCTTTCTTAACATAAGTCAAATGTAAGACCTCTACTTTCCTAACCGGGTCATCAGGAGGCCGCCGTTTTATGTGACCAAACCATCTAAGGCGACCCTCTCTAATCTTATCTTCTACTGGAGCTACTCCAACCTTTTCACAAATATGCTCATTTCGTATCCTATCTCTAAGGGTAAAGCCACTCATCCACCTGAGCATCCTAATCTCTACAACACTTAACTTAGAATTATGCTTCTCTTTTAATGGACAACATTCGACACTATAAAGCATTGCAGGTCTCACCACCATCTTATAGAATTTTCCCTTAAGTTTGAGGGGTACTTTTCTATCACACAATAAGCCCGATGCATTCCTCCATTTCAACCATCCAACTTGGATTCTGCTGATAATATCCCCATCTATTTCACCATCACTCTGAACAATAGATCCAAGATATCTAAAATGTGTACTCTTATTAATGACTTGATCGCCCAAGGTCACAATCCCCTCACTAGGTCTATTATTACTAAAATTACACTCTATATATTCCGGTTTAGATCTACTCAAGCAGAAACCTTTAGACTCTAAGGTTGACCTCCATAATTCTAGTTTACCTTCAACTCCCTCTCTAGTCTTATCAACAAGAAGAATATCATCAGGAAAAAGCATACACCAAGGTACATCCTCTTGTAAATGTCTAGTGAGAACATCCATGACTAATGCAAAAAGATATAGGCTTAAGGCTGATCCTTGATGTAATCCAACCAGAATAGGAAAATACTTGGTCAAACCACCTTGTGTTTGAACACAAGTAATAGCTCCTGCATACATATCTTTAATGATTTGAATATAAGCGTTATTAACTCCTTTCTTTTAAGAACTCTTCATAGCACTTCTCTTGGAACTTTATCATATGCTTTTTCTAAATCAATAAATATCATATGTAAATCCTCCTTATTCTCTCTATATTTCTCCATCAAACCTCTTAATAAATGTATGGCTTCCATAGTAGACCTACCCGGCATGAATCCAAATTGATTTTGAGAAACATTAGTATCATGCCGCAACTTATGCTCCATAACTCGTTCCCATAGTTTTAAAGTATGACACATTAACTTAATTCCTCTATAATTTGCGCAATCTTGTGCATCACCTTTATTCTTAAAATAGGGATTAACACGCTCATTCTCCACTCATCTGGCATCTTTTTAGTTTTCAAAACAGTATTAAAAAGTTTATTAAGCCAAGAAATATCTTCTTCTCTTAAGAATTTCCACACCTCTTTTGGAATATCATCAGGTCCAACAGCTTTTCGACCTTCATTTTCTTTAAAGCCTCTCTAACTTCAGTTTTACTAATACACCAATAAAAACAGAAATCTTTATTTTTATTTAGGGTGCTAATGTCACTACAGTCAATTTTATCTTCACATTCTTCATTAACAAGTTTAGTAAAATATCTCATCCACCTTTATTGAATATTATCTTCTAAAAAAAGTAATTTTTGATCTTCATCCTTAATACACTTCACTTGAACTAAATCCTTACTACACCTATCCCTTTGTTTTGCTAACTTATACATATATCTTTCTCCCTCCTTAGTATCTAATCTATTATATAAATCACTAAAAGCTAAACTATTATGCGTTGTCAATACATGCCTTATTAAGTTTTTGAATAAAAATCAGGAGGTATTTTTCTCATTCCAAGAAAATTTGCTAAAATTACAAATTGATTCTTCTAAAACATCACCTTCATCTGATTAGGGTCCATTTGAACTTTAGTCTATTTTTTCTATTTTATTTTTTTCATGCTACTCTTCTTTTTGATAATGTTAAAGGGGGAGAACGTACTGTTGTATTTGTTTAGTTTATCTTTTTATTTTATTTTTTATTAAAAAATAAATAAAAATTAAAAAGAAAGAAAATTATTTTAGTTTCCCCTGATTTTAAATAAATACCTTAGTGAGGGGGAGATTAGGAAAAAATACTTTTAGTTTGCAAATTCACTAGTAATATTTGCCATCATAAAAAAGGGGGAGATTATTGCAACTCGTGCTCACGAGTTTATGTTTTTGATGATAACAACTATTATGGCTCACATCTTTATGACTCCTAGTATTTTTATTATTTACTTATTTTTGTGTATACTAATATTTCAGGAACACCATGCACCATCTAACAAAGATTTAGGGCTCAAGATTGGCTAAAATAAGTCATGCTGTGAAGAGCCTATAATATTCATTGAAGTATTTTTTATTTCTTGAGTCAAGTCTTGTAAGGGTATATGCTAGCTTGGTAACCATGCACACACACACTTAGGGGGAGTGAGATTGAGTCAAAACTAGAAGTTTAAATTTTGAACTAATCATACTAGATTTATATCGTATTATAATTTAGGCAAGATTTCAAGATTAAAATTTTGTTCTAATCATCTAGGATGATATACATCGTACTGGATAATCTATAACAATCATGCCTAAATTGATTATGTGATTAGGGGACTAATTATAGTTAATTTATTCAATCCAATCATCTAGGATGATCACTGATGATTGTACTGGACAGCCGAGAGGATGCATGGGATGACCCCTAATTATACAAGATGAAATAACATAATTATTCATCTAATCATCTAGGATGATCCCAATATCATACTAAATGATAAGTTTAATTTGAATTGATCGTCTAGGATTATCCAAAGATCATCCAGGACTATCAGTTCAAATTCTACATATCATCCTGGATGATCTTATGATCGTACTGGATGATCTTTCCTACTAGAATTGAGTTTCTAAGATTTTTTAAATTCTACACATCATCCTGGACAATCCTATGATCATCCTGGATGATCTTTACCACTAGAATTGAATTTCTAAGGTTTTTCAAAGCCCTCTATTTAAGCTTTCTCCAAAGATATTGTAAGTGTCGTTGGCATGCATTGAGTCATTTTTTTTCTTGAGAAGACTTGAAGAGAGAGCCTTAAAAGGGAGAGAGGAATGGGTGGATTTTGAGGGGGAGAAGATCCTTGGAGGGGGTTTTAAGGGAGTGTGTAGGGGGTTTCATAAGATTACTCTGGCAAGCTTACAAATTAGTACCATCAGATTCAAAGTTTTTCTTGAGGAAGGTTTTGGGAAGAAGAAGATCTCTTTGGTGTCAAAGAACCTGGATACTCTGCCACACCGGGGACGGTGAAAGGGATTCATGGTTCTCTGCCATCTCCTAGAGGGAGAAAAAGGAGTCAAGATTCTCTATATATGAAAGGAGTTTTGGTCCTCGGCCTCACCGGGTTGGTGGAAGAGATTTTCTAAGAGCTTCTCCGCCTAGCTGTGGGGGCTAAGGGAGAGTCACTAAAGGTTTAGTGTAATTGCTTAAACGAAGGGTTCTAGGGAGTGAACATAGGTCAGGTTGACTGAACCACTATAAAATCCAGTGTGTTTATTCTGATTATTTCTGCACTTTATTTTTTACTGCGATTAACTGCTTGGGTGAAATCTTTGATTAATCTTTTTATTGTGAAATTTATTCGCTTTTGCATCAAGTTATAAAAAGATTTTTCTTTTCATTAAAAAAATTTTTAAATATCCAATTCACCCCCCTCTTGGTTAGCCTCAGGACTAGTTTTTTAGGGTTTCACAATCCTCACAAACTTTCACCACCTGTAATAAACTCTAAATGACATTTAAAAATAATAAACCAAGTTCAAAGTCATGATCAACCCTTATTAAAAAAGTCAACCATGGTTAACCAAATGACCCCTTTAGTCATTAAAATTACATTTTGAACCAAATGACCTCACCACTTCTTGGGACCACTTCCAACATGTCCAAAACACCATTTAAAAAGAGTTGGACCCACCTTTGATCCCTAGTAAAACTTGGTTGACCAAGTCAACCATAGTTGACAAAAATCACCCTCTAAACTTAGAAAATTCATTCATCATGATTTTGAATAAATCATTGAACCAATCTCATGGGCATGTCAATGAGGTCAATATGAGTCTTCTAAATTTTTTTTGCAAGCCTTGGGCCAACATGGTTTGACCAATAAGGTTGAACCAAGTGCTAGATATAAGATTTTCTTACTATGTGTAACTACCCTTGTTAAAATAAATTCTAAAAATTATTGTAACAGGTGTGTATTAACTCCATGCACAAACCCCAAGAGTTTGAACCCTTGTTTTGGCTTGGGTCAAAAGTATGGTTGAACCAAGCCTCTTAAAAGCCCTTAAATGAAGCTCCAACCCAACCCAACCCAGCCCAAATTAGCTTGAGCCAGCACATGGGTAGGCTCTATAAACTTTGTTACACATACCCAAGCCACCTCATGCTACCTAAGCTACTGATGTGGCAAGAAACTATCAAAATAACCTCTCTCTAATGATTGGTTCAAGCTTAACTTCCCCAATAACAATCGATGTGCTTTCAAACTCTCTAGAACTTCCCTTTGGCTTCTATTAGTTAGTCCCCAATTAAAATGGTAGCTGTCCATGGCTGTTAGGTGGCAAGTTCTCAACCATATATTCAAATTTTCTCTCTCCTTGGCTTGGTTCAAGAAAAATCCCCTTGCCACTTGGACCAATGAGCTAAAACTATCTAGAATGATCCATTAGCTCCTATTGGTTGGTCATAAGATGCCTTGGATCAGTGACATGGCTTGCTTGTGGCCCATTTAGTGTCTTGGTTCATTTTCTCTTTCCTTTAATTAGCCCCCCTTTTAAGAGCCCAAGGGTTGATCAACTTGTTTCCCTATACTGCTAGCAAACCCCAAATCTCTTCTATAGTTTTTTCCAACCTTCCTTATTTCAAGAAAACCCAAATATACTAGAAAGGGAAAGGATAATTTAGAAACAACTTCTTATCCAACTAGAACTAGCTCAAGGCAACTTAAAGGAAATTGTGTAGGATCTCTAAACCTTTACAACAAGTCTAAGATCTTAAAATCCATCCACAGGTTAAAAAGTTATTCCAATTTAAAGTTCTATGAAGAAACCTTAGTTTCTCCCAAATACCATTGCATGGAGTCTTGAAACTCCATAGATTGCAAAATTAGGGTATCCAGATCCTGTGTTTCAAATTTTATCAAATTTGAATAGCTGGTTCAAAATTTATAGGCTTTTAACATTTTAGTTCATTTTAAACTAAAAAGTTTTAGTATGAGTAGAACCGTCCGATCATGATACATGTGCGATCAGATGGTCCATATCACATCAGAAGGCATCACTTGCCCAACATATCATAAGATAGAATTGCATGGTTCTAGATTGAGGCGACATGGCATCATTTGGGACTTCGGAGCCCTCCTGGTTCGATCTAATGACCTGATCTACTAATTTGACATGGATTAGTAATTATTTACCACAAAATAATGTTGCTACTATAGCTAATGATTGCCAATCGTTGGGTCATAAAGGCACCGACAAAAAATTAATTAAAAATGAATTAAAAATTTATTTAAATGCCCAAATTTACATAAAATCATGTAAAATCCATTTTAAGTCTAAATTGGGTGTTGTTGGGCTTGTTGGAAAGATCTTGAGCTCTACTTTATTTTAAAAATAACTTTAAGAGCTTTTGGCTAATAGATTTAGAGAAAAATATAGATGATAGTTTTTCATTTTTCTTAATTTTCTCAAGATCCATTAGTAAAAATAACCACAATTTTGGATGGAATATATTAGGGTGTATTCTTGACATATCCTAATCATTTTTAAACCCATAAATTTGAATATTCATAATTATTTATGCACTTAGAATTGGATGTTAATTTTTTTGTGGTATGTTTAAATTTGTGCAAGGGTTAGTTAGACACTAATTACATCGAATTCCAGTGAGTCTAGCTCCTAAAATAAATCACCAAAGTTATAGATACACTTAGCTTTGGTGGTTGATTTTTGAACTAGTAAAGCTTTGATGAGCCCAAACTTAGGTGGTTTGAAGCACATGTATTCATGTACCTATGTTTTAAAACTTAACTATATTTGGAGGTCATTTGGTTTGTAATTTAGTAAACCCAAGATTCATGAATATAATTGACCTATGATCTTTAAAAATTCACAATAAATTATAATTAATTTTAAAAATACAAATAATGAATCAAAAAATTCAGAATTAAGGTCACAACAGAGGAAAAATAAAAGCCCCATCAAATTCATCCAAAATTAAAATAAATCTTAAAAATTAAGAAATTTATTAATTTATTAAAATAAATATTTAAAAATATCTAAAAATTACCAAAATTATTTTAAAAACTCATGAGGTCATTTTGGTACTTTGGGGAAGAGTTTAAGAGGTTTGGAGTTGATTTGGTACAAAAATAATAAAATGGCTCTAATTAAATAATCAAATTAATCCAAAAATATACCAAAATTATAAAATTCATAACTAATTCTAGAAAAGTCCAAATTGAGCAAACTTAAAAGCATTAGACTCATCTCGGGGTCTAGTATTTATGAAAAATATAAAAATGTTAGAATTTACTATAAATAAAAAAGTCAAGATTTGGGTCAAATTTACTTCATAAAATGCACCAAACTTGTAAAATTCATAACTAATTCCATAAAAAAACTCAAAGGCATTAGATTAATCTCTAGATATAGTATTTATGAAAAATATAAAAACTCCATAATTTAGTGTAAATTAAAAAGTCAGTATTTGGGTCAAACTTAGTTTATAAAATGCACCAAACTTGTAAAATTCATAACTAATTCAAAAAAAATCCAAATTTAATAAACTCAAAGGTATTTTACTCATATCTAGGTCTAGTATTTATGAAAAATATAAAAATTCTAGAAATTAATATAAATGAAAACATCAAGAAAATATTCATTAAAATATGAAAAATTGGTAATTCATCAAAACTTTAGTAAATCTTCAATTCAATGAAACTAAATTAGTAAAAAGCATTATATAAATAATAAATATTCCTATCATTGAAGTTTTTTAAGCTAGTCTATTTTGAGTTGTGGGGCTAAGTGTCCTAAGGAGTCCCTAGGCCCTCGTACTCATTGTAACAATGCCACAAATAAATTTGACAAAATATAAAAATTAAAATATAAACTTAAATAAATAATTAAATATTAAGTTTAATTATATAAAAATTATTTATTAAATTTGAAAATATCATAGCTTATATACCCTTGTGCTTGATTCCTTAAAGGTGGGCAAAGGTGTATTAGAATGAGAAGCTTTAAGGACTAAAATATTTAATTAAAATGAAAGAATCTATGATATTCATCTACCCCAGTCTTGGAGGATTGGTAGCATTACAAATATGAGCCTAGGACTTGCTGATCAATAACTTCTGACACTTAAAAGTTGTTGAACACTATATTCTTTAAAACTTAAAGTTAAATAACTTCAATAATCAAAATATCTTTGAAAGACATTTATAGCTTTTAAATTATTAAAACTTATATTTAAACCACCTTTTAAAGACCTTGAACAAATAAATTCATTTATAAACAAATTTGAAAAAAAAATAAAAACTAGGAACTATCCAAGCAAGATAGCCTTTTACACATACTTATATAATTTGTTAGGACAATTAACTCAAGTATATGCTAGGCCTGTGATTTGATTTGGTTTGCTTGGAGTACCTTACATAGAGGGTACTCATGTGTGTTTGCTTACTTTCTATATTCTAGATGCCATATTTACTTTTATTATAAATATGGATTCAAGGATTATGATTTTGATGATAGCAAATATTTTTATTTCTTTTGAGTGCCTAACCTTTCAGGTTAACAAGATCAATTGCAATTCAAGCTAGCTCAAGGTCGAGTCAGTCTGTTTGTGTTTCAGGTTCAATGTAATTTTTTACCTTTCTTGAGTCAAATATAATGTAATGGATCCCCAAGCTAAGTAACCTTACACACACACACACACACTCAAGAAGAGAGTTTTAATGAGTTAGAGTTTCTGTTCTGATTTTGTTCATATCATCCTGGATGATAGTCCAAGATGATCCATTGAAAAAAACCCTAATTAGGGTAACTATGTTAAGTCGATTTAATTAAGCAGATCATCCTGGATGATACTCCTATTGTATAGGACGATATGCTCAAATTAGAAATTCTCAGTTGCCAGACTAAGTTAGATAAATTTTTATTTTTAGTATTTTGGTCTGATCATCCTGGTTGATTCATTATAATCATGCCTAAATTAGTCAGGTAATTAAGGAAAGTAGTTAAGATTTGATTAATTTGATCATATCATCCTAGACAATCGCAAGATCATCATGGACTATCAATTAGAAATCCTGACCATCCAATATATTTCACCTGGACATCCCGAGCTATCTACCAGATGATATTCTTAATTTTAAACTAATTGTATGGGATGATATCCATATCATCCTAGACGATCAAGTCATTTTAAAACCATCCAGCATAGTTATCCTGTATGACCCGAACTATATGCCGGATGATTTTTGGCATTTTTAAACTAATCATACAGAATGATATACATATCATCCTGAACAATTAAGTCATTTTACTTTGATTGTATAGGCTTTTCTCCTAGACATCTTGAACTATTTACTGGATGATATTCTCGATTTATACTAATCGTCCAGGATGATCACAGAATCATCTAGGATGATCTGAATAAACCATGTCTTCTAATTATCCAGAAGAACCAGATTATCCAGGCCAAAAAGGGCTTATTTACACTGATCATATAGGACGATCGAAGAATCATCCTGGATGATCTTTGACGATAAGTTGAAATTTAGGGAAATTTTTGAGCCCTTCTATTTAAGTTCTCTTTCTTACTTATGTGATAATCTTTTATCGTTATCCTTTCCTGAGAGAGTCTTGAGAGAGAGAGGGAGAGCTTGGGAGAGAGAGAGAGAATCTTATGAGGGGGAGTTTGTGAGGTGTTCACAAAGATTACTCTAAGCAAGGATTCGAATCATCGTCTCCAGTCGTCATGCCTTATTCCTTGGTGCTCTGAAGGAGGGATTGTCTGCAAGAAGATCAAGGTTCTCTGCCTACTTTAGGAGGAAGCAAAATAAGGTAAGGTTCTCTACCTGCTTTAGGAGAAAGCAAAAGGAGTCTGGGTTCTCTATCTCACCAGGTTGGTGAAAAGGAGTTTTGTAAAGGCTTCTTTACCTTACTGTGGGAGCAGAAGGAGAGTCACTTTATTTTAGTGTAATACCTGGAGGGGAGGCTCCAGGGAGTCGACGTAGGCCAAGTTAACCGAACCACTATAGAATTTGGTGTGTTCTTTTTGATTATTTTTTGCACTTTATTTTTCTATTGATGATCATGTGATTGAAGTTATTATGTTGTTTCGTTAAATAACTTCACATCATTGTAAAATTGTATTTATTTTAAAACATTCAAAAAGGTTTTGAAAATCATTTTTGCTCATGAATTTTTAAAACTACCAATTCACCCCCCTCTTGGTTAGCCTCAGGCTAGTTTATATAGGCTTAACATCCCTAACGAACTTTCAAGTGGTATTAGAGAGGGATTCATAAATTTAAGTTTTGAAAAACTTTTAAATTTGATCCATGGCTAACTTTGGTAATAAAAACACCGCAGAAGGGTAATCCATTGCTAGACTACCCTTATTTGATAACATAGCTTTTGATTTCTAGAAAACTTGCATATCCACCTTTTTACAATCTATAGATTATCACATGTGGATGCTTATTAAAGATGGTTATGATGCACCATTTAGACTAGTTAATGGTGTTAAAACTAAACTCCTATTTATTGAATGGACATTTGATGATCGAGAGTTAGCATAACTGAATGTAAAATGCTTAAACTATTTTTTTATGCTTTAAAATCTAAGGATTACATGCGTGTCTCTACTTGCATGACTGGTAAAGAAATCTGGGATAGATTGTGTATCACTTATAAGGGCACAACTGAAGTCAAATAGTTAAGGTTGAATATCTTGCTTCATGACTATGAATTCTTTCACATGAAATCTTGTGAGTCAATATCTGAAATGTACACTAGGTTCACATAAATTGTCACATTCTTGCATGCCTTAGGAAGGGAACTCACCAACTATGAAAAAGTTAACAAATTATTGAGATGTTTGCCCTCTTCCTATGATGCCAAGATAATTACTATCATTGAATCAAAAGATTTGAACAATTATTTAATTAATAACTTGGATAACTAATTGCTTACGAGCAAGGAGTGAATCAAAGATAGCTTGATGTAGGTGAGAAGAAGAAAGAGAAGACTGTGGCACTGAAGGTGAATGATATAGATACTGTTACTTCTAGGCCTGAAAGCGATGATGTTGCATTAATCACTATGAAATTTAAAAGCTTTCTAAGGAAGAAATACAAGAACTTTCAGAAGTGGAACATAGGCAAGAGTAGTAAAAATCCTAAAGGTTCTTTTGATAAGGTTTGTTTTAAATGCAGGAAGCCAGGACATATAAAAGCTAATTGTCCTACACTTAAGGCTCACCTAAACAAGGAGAAGGGTGAGGAGAAACCCAAGTTCAGGAAGGATAAGAAATGGATCCAAAATGCTTTCTAGGTGGATTCTACATCTAACTCCTCTAAGACTGAAGCTGAATAGGAGGCTACAAACTTGTGTTTGATGGTGGATGACCATCGTGGTCAGTCTGATGAAGAAGAGGTATATGAACTAACCTATGATCAATTACTTGATGGTTCTAAAAAAATCCATTCATTATATAGGAAACTTAAGAAAATACATACTGGTCTAAAATTAGAATTCTTAAACTTACAAAAAGAGCATGAAGTTTTTCTTAAGGATAATTGTATACTTGATAGCAATCATATGTCATTACTTAATGAATTTGATGAGTTAAAGAAAAAGCATTCTGAATTGGTTGTTGAGCATGATTCATTGAAAACATCACATACTTATTTAGAAAAAGCATTTAAAGAACTAGACACCATGGCATTGGATTTAGATAATGATGAGCATGTATTGAAATATGAAATTATAAGTCTTAAAAAGAAAAATGAATTTCTAAGTATAAAAATTAGTGTATTTGACAACAACGAAATACCTCCTATATTTGCATAGTTTTATAAACCTCCATCACTTGAAGAATTTCATTCAAAATCATTAAAACATGCATCATTCAAACCTAGGAAGAGCCACTATCACACCCGTAGATTAGTTAACCCTTTTCCTGGCATTAGATGTTCTCATGTGGCATGTTAGGATATATCTCCCACACTTGCATTGTTCACCATAGTACACATTAGGTGTGGAGGCCCAAATTGTATGATACACATCATAACACACATGTATTATATTCCTCTTTCCATAAAGACGGAACCCAAACTTATTTGGGTTCCTAAATCTGACGTTTGATGATTTTATAGGGATGCTCTCACAGAAGACCTCGTAAGAGCATGTTGTTCCTGGACAGCGGATGCTCAAGGTATATGACTATGGATACAAATCAATTCATTTTGCTGGAGGCTAGGGTTGGAGGCAAGTTCACTCTTGGAGACAACACCACTAGGAAAGTGGTGGGCACATGTATAATTGAAAACTCCAAAAACCTTTTAATTAAAAATATTTTGCTTGTAGATGGACTGAAACATAACTTGCTTAGCATTAGTTAACTCTGTGACAAAGGGTTTAGCATCAAGTTTTTGGCAAACACTTGCATTATTAGCTTAAATAATAACACTATTTTATAGGGTAAGATGATCAAGAACGTCTACATTCTTGATTTAAATAACATTGAATGTGCTACTTCATTTTACTTAAAAACTATTGTTGATGAGTCTTGGCTGTGGCATAGGAGGTTATGTCATGCCAGCATGAAAACCCTTAAAAGAGTAACCCAAAAGGCCTTTGTTAGAGGTGTCCCCAAGCTTAAGTTCACTAAAGACCACCTGTGTGATGCATGTCAACTAGGAAAATAAGTCCAATCCTCTTTCCACTCCATTAAGGACTTCAGCACTTCTAGACCTTTAAAAGTCCTTCACATGGATTTATTTAGACCCATTAGCACTGCCAGCTTAGGAGAAAAAGTCTTTGGATTTGTGATTATCGATGACTACTCGAGGTTCACTTGGATTAGATTTCTATCACACAAAGCAGAGTCATTTGATTAATTTAAATCTTTCTTCACTTGGATTTAAAAGAAGTTAGGTTGAGAGATCTTGACCATCTATAATGATCATGGTGGAGAGTTTAAAAATATGAAATTTGAAACTTTCTGTGGGGAGCAAGAGATTAGCCACAACTTTTCAGCTCATAGGACCCCTCAGCAGAACAGGGTAGCTGAATGGAAGAACAAGACCTTAGTGGAAGCTGCTAGAGTCATACTTGCTGAGTATTCACTTCCAAAATACTTTTGTGTAGAAGCAGTGAACACAGCTTATTATGTGTTAAATAGGGTGAATGTTAGATCCAAACTGAATAAGACACCCTATGAGATCATTAAGGGTAGAACATCAAACCTATCCCACCTCCATATCTTTGGCTGTAAAGTCTTCATTCTTAATAATGGGAAATCACTCTTAGAAAAATTTGACCCAAAATCTAATGAGGGAGTGTTTTTAAGATATTCAAATATGGGGAAATCCTTTAGGGTATTTAACAAGAGGACATTGGTGGTGGAGGAGACTACTCATGTGGTATTTGATGAATTTGATCCTAAGGAGTCTAGAGCTGAGAAAGAAGATGAAATAGGAGAGATTACCCAAGGAGTAGAAGCTTCAAATCTGGAGGAAAGGGTGGAACCTAAAAATAATTTTCCTAGAGAGTAGAGATATTCTTTGAGTCATCCTAAAAAATTGATCTTAGGAGACCCTTCTAAAGGTGTTAGAACTAGGCATGGACTTAGGAAGGAAGTAAATCATTCTACCTTTATCTCAATGACTGAACCCACCAACATCAGTCAAGCCCTTTCTAATAAATTTTGGATCTTAGCTATACAAGAAGAACTTAACCAATTTGTGAGGAATGATGTTTGGGAGTCAGTAGAAAGACCTAAGAATAAAAATATAGTGGGAACCAAATGGGTCTTTAAGAATAAAATGAATGATTCTGGTGTGGTGGTTAGGAATAAGGCACGATTGGTGGCTAAGGGGTACAATCAAATAGAAGGGATTGATTTTGAGGAGACCTTTGCTTCTGTAGCTAGATTGGAAGCCATTAGAGTGCTACTAGTCTTTACCTGTTATAAGGGATTTAAGCTTTTTCAAATGGATGTCAAGAGTGCCTTTTTAAATGGGATAGTAAAAGAAGATGTCTTTGTAGAGCAACCCCCAGGCTTTGAGAGTTCCCAATATCCAAATTATGTTTATAAATTAAAAAAGGCTTTATATGGATTGAAATAGGTACCCAGAGCTTGGTATGAGAGGCTTTGCACATTCCTACTAGAAAGAGAGTTTGTTAAGGGGAGCATAGACACCACCCTTTTTTTGAGGAAAGTAGGAGATGATTTACTCATTGTATAGATCTATATTGATGATATAATATTTGGATCTTCTAATCAAAAGTTATGTGATGTTTTTTCTAAAATAATGAGTAAGAAGTTTAAGATGAGTATGATGGGAGAATTATCCTACTTTTTGGATTTAATATAAGGCAAATAGATGATGGAACTTTTATCGATCAATCAAAGTACATTAATGACATCTTAAAGAAATATGAAATGGATAAAGACAATCCAACAAACACTCCCATGGTGCTAATTTGGACTTGGATACTCCTATGGTAGTTGGAGGGGACTTCAATTATATTTTATCCCAAGAAGAGAAAAGTGGGGGGAAAAATTATCTTTTCCCAAGGCCCTCTAGAAATGAAAGCATTCATATCCAGAAATGATCTTCATGATATTGGTTTGGTAGGTCCTAAATACACTTGGTGTAACAATAAATTAGGAGGAGGTCGCATTATGGAGAGGCTTGATAGATGCCTTTTGAATAGAAAAGCTTTGAATGTTGTTCAAGATGCTACGGTTAGGCATTTGCCTAGGATTGCTTCCGACCATAATCCAATTATTATCAAGATCATTAACTCTTCGGCACAGAAGGGGAATTTAATTAGATATGAGGATGTTTGGGCTTCTTACCCTGCTTCTAAGTGTTGCAAATCTGGTTTTGATGATGACAAACATGTTTCCAGTGCGTTTTGCTTGGCTAATCTGTTTCAGGCACAAAAGACCGCGAGCCACTCAAGCCAACTCAAGATCGGGTCCAAGTGTGTCAAATGTATGATTTTTCTTTTTATTGAGTCAATTGTAATGTAACTGATTCTCTAGCTAAGTAACCTTGCACACACACACTCAGGGAGAGAGATTGAGTGAATTAGAGTTTATGTTAAAATTTTATTCAGATCGTCCTGGACGATCTCCACATCGTCCCGGATGATCCAGTTAAAATAGAAACCCTAATTAGGGCGACTAAGTTAAGAGGGTCAGATTGAGCAGATCGTCCTGGACGATCTCCGGATCGTACGGGACGATATGCCCAAATCAGAAATTCTCAGCCGCTAGATCAAGTTAGGCAAGTTCTTATTTTTAGATACTTGGTCTGATCGTCCCGTACGATACGTGTATCGTCCCGGACGATCCAGTACAATAATGCCTAATTTAATCTAGTAATTAAGGAAAGTAATTTATTTTTGGTTGATACGATCATATCGTCCTGGACGATCGCAGGATCGTCCCGGACGATCATGATCGTTTAGTGCAATTCAGCTGTACGACCCGAACTGTGTTCGGGATGATTTGGGGCCTTTTTGAACTAATCGTACCGGACGATGACCCTATCGTCCGAGATGATCAAGTCATTTTTTGGTCGTCCAGCATAGATTTCTCTGGACGACCCGAACTGTCTTCTGGACGATTTCCCTCAATTTGCACTAATCATCCCGGACGATCGCAGGATCGTACGGGATGATATGAACAACTTTTTCTATTGATCGTCCAGAAGAGCCTAATCGTCTAGGCTGAAACAGCTGAATTTGAACTGATCGTACAGGACGATCTACCGATCGTCCTGGATGATCTTGGCCAACCAGTTGAGATTTAGGGCAAATTTTAAGCCCTCCTTTAAAAGAACTTTTTCCAATTTTTAGAAATATCTTTTGCCACCTTCCTTCCCTGAGAAATCCTAGAGAGAGAGAGAGAGTTGGGAGAGGGAGAGAAGATCTTGTGAGGGGGAGTTAGTGAGGGATTCACTAAGGTTGCTCCGAGCACGGATCAGAGTCGTCTTCTCCGCTCGTCGTCTTTTGTCTAGTCGGTGTTCGTCGTGGGAGGATCGTTCGCAAGAAGATCCGGGGTTCTCTGCCCGCTTCAGGTGGAAGCAAAAGGAGTTCGAAGGTTCTCTGCCTGCTTCAGGAGGAAGCGAAAGGAGTTCAAAGGTTCTGTGCTTGCTTCAGGAAGAAGCGAAAGGTGGTCGGGTTCTCTGCCTCACCGTGTGGTGAAAAGGAGGTTTTTGTACAGGCTTCTCCGCCTTGCTATGGGAGCAAAAGGAGAGACACTTTTGTTTAGTGCAATAGCCGGAGGGGAGGCTCCGGGGAGTGGACGTAGGTCAAGTTGACCGAACCACTATAAAATCTGGTTTGCTTTTCTGATTCAGTTTTGCACTTTATATTTCTGATATTAACTGCTTGGGTGAATATCTTTGGTTGATCTTTTTATCGTTGTTTTAATTCATTTCTGCTGCACGTTATAAAAAGATTTTCATTGTTATCGTGAAATTTTTAAATAACCAATTCACCCCCCCTCTTGGTTAGCCTCGGGACTAGTTCACTAGGGCTTAACATCCCTATCGAACTTTCAAGTGGTATCAGAGCGGGATTCAAAATTTAGGTTTAAAAACTTTTGAATTTGATCCATGGCTAACTGTAACAATCGTAATACTTCTGAAGGATATTCTATTATAAGACCACCGTTGTTTGATAATATTCCTTTTGATTTTTGGCAAATACGCATGTCTACTTTTCTACAGTCTATTGATTATCGCATGTGGATGTTAGTTAAGGACGGATACGAACCACCTTTTAGACTGATTAACAATGTGAAAACTGAACTGCCTTTTACTGATTAGACGTTTGATGATCGTGATTTAGCACAGTTAAATGCAAAATGCTTGAACTGTTTCTATTGTGCTTTAAAATCTGAAGACTCTATGCGTGTTTCTACTTGTACAACGGGAAAGGAAATCTGGGATATATTATGCATAACATACGAAGGTACAACTGAAGTCAAACAGTCTAGGTTAAATATCTTGTTACATGATTACGAACTTTTTTGCATGAAACCTAGTGAGACTATTTCAGAAATGTACAGAAGGTTCACTCAGATTGTTACCTCTTTGCATGTTCTAGGTAGAGAACTTACTAACTACGAAAGAGTGAATAAAATTCTAAGATGTTTGCCTGCTTCTTATGATGCTAAGATTACTGCTATTACTGAATCTAAAGATTTAAACACTTACTCTATTGACAGCTTACTTGGATCAGTTATTGCTTACGAGCAAGGGGTGAACCAAAGGCAACTTGATGCAGGTGAACGCAAGAAAGAGAAGACAGTGGCACTAAAGGCCAAGGATTTAGATGCTAGCACTTCCGGGTCTGATAACGATGATGTTGCCTTAATCACAAGGCAATTCAAAAGCTTTCTAAGAAAGAAACATAAGAACTATCAGAAGTGGAACAAGGGTAAGTCCAATAAAAATTTTAAGAGTTCATCTGAATCTGTTTGTTTTGAATGCAGGAAGCCTGGACACATAAAGGCTGAATGTCCAACACTTAAAGCTCACCCAAGCAAGGAGAAGGGTGAGGAGAAACCAAAGTTTAGAAAGGACAAGAAGCGGATTCAGAAGGCGTTCTGGGCAGACTCTGCATCCGACTCTTCTGAGACTGAAGCTGAAGAGGAGGAAACAAACTTGTGTCTTATGGCTGATGATCACCCTGGTCAGTCAGATCAGGAAGAGGTATGTGAGCTTACCTACGATCAATTATTTGAAGTTTCTGAAAGAATTCATACATCGTATAGGAAGCTTAAGAAAACTCATGCAAGTTTGAAATTAGATTACTTAACTTTGCAAAAAGAGCATGATTCTGTAGTTAAAGATCATTCCACACTTGATTCCAATCACATGTCCTTGCTTGATGAATTTGATGATTTGAACAAAAAATATTCTGATTTAACTATTGAGCATGATTTGTTAAAAACATCGCATGTTGAATTAGAAGTTATTTTTAAGAAAGTGAATGATATGGCATGTGAGTTAGAAAGTAATGAAAGTGCAAGAACTTTTGAAATTGCAAGTTTAAATAAACATATTAAGTTTTTGAAAGTAAAGATCAGTGCTTTTGAAAAGAACAAAACACCGCCTACTTTTGAACAGTTTTATGCACCGCCACCTTTTGAAAAATCTGTTGCAAGTTCTTCAAAGCATGTTTCATATACATCTAGGAAGAGGCATTATCATCCACGTAGATTAGTTAACCCTTTTCCTGGTGTTAGATGTTTTTCATGTGGCATGTTAGGACATATTTCTCACACCTACACTGTTTATCGTAGTACATATTGGGTGTGGAAACCCAAACTGCCTGTTTCACAGCACAGCACGCATGCATTGCATTCTTCTTTTCATAAGAAGGAACCCAAACCTATTTGGGTTCCTAAGACTGACGTTTGATACTTTTGTAGGAGTGCTCTCACACAAGACCTCGTGAGAGCATGTGGTATCTGGACAGCGGATGTTCTGGACATATGACTGGGGATGCAAGTCAGTTCATTTCGCTGAAGGCCAGAGCTGGAGGCAAGGTTACACTTGGAGATAACACCACCAGGATGGTGGTAGGCACAGGTATAATTGGTGATTCAAAGAACTTTATGATTGATAATGTTTTGCTTGTAGATGGACTGAAACACAACCTGCTGAGCATCAGTCAACTCTGTGACATGGGATACAGCATCAAATTCCTGTCCACTAGCTACATTTTAAGCTTAAATGATGAAGTTGTTTTGCAGGGGCAAAGGATATACAACGTCTACAAGCTGGATGTAAGTAGCATTAAATCTGATAATTCAATTTGCTTAAAAATTGCTGCTGATGAGTCTTGGTTATGGCATAGGAGATTGTGTCATACCAGTATGAAAACCCTTAGGAGAGTCACCCAAAAGGACTTAGTTAGAGGTGTGCCCAAGCTTAAGTTCACTAAGGATCACCTGTGTGATGCCTGTCAGTTGGGGAAGCAAGTCCAGTCCTCTTTTCACTCGGTTAAGGACATTAGCACCTCTAGACCTTTAGAAGTTCTTCACATGGACCTCTTTGGACCCATTAGCACTGCCAGCTTAGGGGGGAGAGTCTATGGTTTTGTGATTGTAGATGATTATTCGAGGTTCACTTAGGTTAAGTTTTTGTCACATAAATCTGAGTCATTTGATGAGTTTAGATCCTTCTCTACTTGGATTCAGAAGAAGTTAGGATGTGAGATTATTACCATCCATAGTGATCATGGAGGGGAGTTTGAAAATGAAAGATTTGGAAGTTTTTATGAGGAGCATGGGATTAGTCACAATTTTTCAGCTCCTAGGACCCCTCAGCAGAACGGGGTAGCTGAAAGGAAGAACAGCACCTTAGTGGAAGCCGCTAGAGCCATGCTTACCGAGTATTCACTTCCAAAATACTTTTGGGCTGAAGCGGTGAACACTGCCTGTTATGTGCTGAATAGGGTGAATGTGAGAGTTAAACTGAACAAGACACCTTATGAAATCATTAAGGGTAGAACTCCCAATCTGTCCCACCTCCATGTCTTTGGCTGTAAAATTTTCATTCTGAACAACGGGAAGTCACCCTTAGGAAAATTTGACCCCAAATCTGATGAAGGAGTGTTCTTAGGATATTCAAGTGTGGGAAAATCCTTTAGGGTGTTCAATAGGAGGACTTTGGTGGTGGAAGAAACAACCCATGTAGTGTTTGATGAATCTGATCCTAAGGAGTCTAGATCTGAAGTAGAAGATGAAGAGATTATTGAGGTTACCCAAGGAGTTGGAAATACAAATTTGGAGGAAAGGGTAGAACCTCAAACCGAGTTGCCTAGAGATTGGAGATATTCTTCGAGTCATCCTAAAGAACTGATCTTAGGAGACCCTTCTGAAGGTGTTAGGACTAGGCATGGACTTAGGAAGGAAGTAAACCATTCTGCCTTTATCTCAATGACTGAACCCACCAACATCAATCAAGCCCTGTCGGATGAATTTTGGATTTTAGCTATGCAGGAAGAATTGAATCAATTTGTAAGGAATGATGTTTGGGAGTTAGTAGAAAGAACTAAAAATCAAAGTATTGTGGGAACCAAGTGGGTCTTTAAGAATAAGATGAATGATTTTGGTGTGGTGGTGAGAAATAAGGCAAGATTGGTGGCTAAGGGGTATAATCAGATAGAAGGGATTGATTTTGAGGAGACTTTTGCCCCTGTAGCTAGATTGGAAGCCATTAGAGTGCTACTAGCCTTTGCCTGTTATAAGGGATTTAAGCTGTTTCAAATGGATGTTAAGAGTGCCTTTTTAAATGGGGTAATTAAAGAAGATGTTTTTGTAGAACAACCCCCAGGTTTTGAGAGTTTCCAATATCCAAGTCATGTCTATAAATTAAAAAAGGCCTTATATGGATTGAAACAGGCACCCAGAGCTTGGTATGAGAGGCTTAGCACATTCCTGTTAGAAAGAGAGTTTGTTAAGGGGAGCGTAGACACCACCCTTTTTCTGAGGAGATTAGGGGATGACTTACTCATTGTCCATATCTATGTTGATGATATAATTTTTGGATCTTCTAATAAATATTTATGTGAAGATTTTTCTAAAACGATGAGTAAGGAGTTTGAGATGAGTATAATGGGAGAATTGTCCTACTTTTTGGGGTTTAGCATAAGGCAAACGGATGATGGAACCTTTCTCAATCAATCAAAATACACTAAGGACATTTTGAAGAAATATGAAATGGACAAAGCCAAGCCAATCAATACTCCCATGCCCTCCTCAGTTCAGTTAGATAAGGATTCAAATGGAAAATCTATGATCAGAAGAAGTATAGAGGGATAATAGGTTCACTGCTTTACCTGACTGTTAGCCGACCTGATATTATGTTTAGTGTCTGTCTTTGTGCTAGGTTTCAGGCTGATCCTAAAGAGTCCCACCTGACTGCTATTAAGAGAATTCTTAGATATCTTTTAGGAACCCCAAACCTAGGAATTTGGTACCCTAGGCACAGCACCTCTTTTGAGATCATTGGATATTCTGATTCTGATTTTACGGGGTGTAGGGTGGATAGGAAGAGTACTTCTGGGACTTATCAATTCATAGGACAGTCATTAGTCTCCTGGTCCAGTAGAAAAAAGAACTCAGTTGCACTTTCCACTACCGAAGCTGAGTATATTGCCTTAGGGAGTTGTGTGGCCCAAGTTCTTTGGTTAAAGCAACAAGTCTTGGATTTAGGAGTACCTGTTGGCACAATTTCTATTCTGTGTGATAATACTAGTGCTATCTATATCTCTAAGAATCCAATCCAACATTCTAGGACCAAACACATTGATATTAGGCATCACTTCATTAGGGACCATGTTACAAAAGGGGACATTGAGCTACATCACGTAGCAACTAAAAATAAACTGGCTGACATATTCATTAAATCACTGGCCTTTGACTCATTCAGCATTTTGAGAACCAGATTAGGAGTGATTGATATAAATGCTTGATTCTGATGACTGCTGATTTATGATTGTTCTGATTAGTATTCTGATTTCTGTTAGTTAGTTTTGGTATTCTGATTTCTGATTTCCGTTAGTTAGTTTTTGTATTTTGATTTCTGATTTCTGTTAGTTAGTTTTGGTTGGATTATTTGCTTTCAGTTGATTTTATTTCTTCTGCTGATTTCTGTGTTAGCCTTACTATTAGTTTGATTTGAGTATTTACCTTGCTGTGATTTTCTACCTATTTTTATTTACTGGTTCATATCTTGCACTTACTGTTTTATGCTTTTCAAGATCTGATCACCGCTCACTACTTCTGATGATCTGAATTTTTGACTGGGAGTTTTTACCTTGTTTTGGTTTGGAAGCTGGTAAGCAGTGATTGACTTCGCTGAATCTGTTAAAGGGAAGAAACATTGATAATTGTTTCTCTTCCTCTAACTCCTTTACTGGTGTGTAGTTTCTTTTGAATAAAAATCCTCTTCAAAATTAAAATGTTAGTTTTTAAAATAGAGATTATTTTATCTTCCTATAGTAATCTGCCTCATATCAATAGTGTTTTTCAAAGTCTTAAGTCATTAGTTTGATTTTCTAAACCAAGTGATTGCATTTATCATATGTTATATGGCTTTTATTTTGTGAGTCGTTCTTCCTTACTACAGAGAGTCATCTCCTATGTCTGGAAGATAATCTCACAGCTGAGACTCTTTATTGATTATGAAAAGGAGAAAGCTTATAAAAGATGCGCAATGCACCAGATAATTTGAAAAAGAGGCATAAAATGAGCCCAAAACTGAAAAGATGCGAAATTGCCAAATTGGATACACAAAGTGTATCAAAAATCAAAAGATGCGCAAAGCGCCAACCAATTTGAAAAAGAGGCACAAAATGAGCCCAAACCAAGCTTTCTTCCTTTTCAAATTATTAAATGTCTTAGAAAAATCTGTGCGCCACTTAATATTTTCAAAAGCTTGAGTCTTGAAAATCCTGATTTCTGATTTTTTACTTTGTAACACTGTTATATCAGATATTTTTCTGGAACGAGGCTTGAAAGGATTTCTTTTCAAATCTAATGTCTTTTATTCTGAATCGGATTTTTGTTTTGAAAGAGGTTTGCATCGATAAGGTGCCCGGGGTCGGAGCTACGAACGTTGATTATTTCCAACCTTTTCTGGATTTCAGCACTGTCAATCGTCCTGTCATTGGTTTTCGAATCTAAAGTCAAGGAAAAAATTCTGATTTTCTTGAGCAGCTTAATCAAAAAAAAAAAATGCTTCTATGTGTTTTTGCGGTCAGTTTTATTCGTCTTTTTGTTATTTTGATTTCATGGTTGTGTTTTTGGGATCCTGATCGATCATCTTCATCCTTCATCCTTTTCTGCTTTTCTTCACATCGTCCTAGACGATACACCGATCGTCCTGGATGATCCTCTTCATCCTGGACGATCCAAAAATCATCCTGGACGATTCATTCAAAATCATACCCACTGCTCCTGCTGCTGAAACTATCCCAATTATTGGTGATCGTCCTGGACGATCCTTACATCGTCCTGGACGATATGATCCATATCTTCCTGATCTGATCAAATGGCTGACATTGCACCAATTGTTGCCCATCGTCCTGGACGATCCACCTCATCGTCCTGGACGATCCATGTGTCAGCCGCTGGACGATTGGAATTCGGCCCGTCCGACATATTTATTGCATATTGTCCCGGACGATCCACCTAATCGTCCTGGACGATACTTTTCATCAACGGTCGTCCAGCCTGACTCCTCGGGACGATCGCCTGTGTCTAATCGTCCTGGATGATCTCTGATCATCCTGGACGATCGGACAGCCTTTTTGACCAATCGTCCAGGACGTCATAAATGGCCACATCGTCCCAGACGATCCCACGATCGTACGGGATGATCAGTCCATTTTCTATTTAAACAGCAGTTTTCTTAATGTTTTTCACATCGTTTTTCCTCCACTTTCCTTCTCCTTTCCTCCTCTTTGGGTTCCTAATGGCTGGTGGCAAAAGATCTCGTCAAAAGGGGGCCAGTTCGTCCCGGGGACATGTCGATCCTCACTTCCCGAATGCCGCCGATCAGGCGGCTTTCGAATGCTATCGTAATGTGGGGATCACGCACTCCAAGATTGTCAATCCCCGCACTCTCATGTATCCCATCTTGGATTTGTTCGCACACACCTCCCTCACCTTCATTCTGACCTTAGCCTTTCCCTTCAATCTGGAACTCCTTCAAATCTTCTTTGCCAACTTACGCATTTCCGCGGACTATTCCACCCTTCGCTCCTACGTAAATCAACGCCCCGTGGAACTCACGACCCATGATTTTCACAATATCCTCAACTTGTCTGTCACTGGCGACAAAATTCACACGCTTATCACCGATCCGGACTATGATTGGAGTGTCGCCAATCACTTCCTTCGCAATACCAACGCACCCTATCACGACAATGCTTGCACTTCCCTTCTCAAGGACGCCCGGACCATTCAGCACGTCCTTCGCTCCTCCGTCATTCCAAAGGTAGGGGATCAGATTCACATTACCCCGCTCCTGTCCTTGACCACCTACTACATCATGGCCTGTCGAGAATTTAATGCCTCTGATCTGATCATCTGATATATAGAACACCTCACCACCATTAGAGATCCGGGCCACAGGCGTCGCCCAAATCTAGCTTTAGGTCATCTTATTCACTATGCCTTAGAGAATAAATATGACCTTCAGTATCCTGTCCCTCCTGATGTCCCTCCTTCCTTCTTCATAAACAACTCATTCCACGTCCTACACAGCACCCGCCTACATTAGGAGCCCGCCCCGGATGTTGAGGAAGAAGAGGAAGAGGCTACTCCAGTTCCTGCTGCACTAGAGGCACCTGCACCCCTTCACATTGCCTCTCCCCTTGACCACCTGGTGCAGCGCTTCGACCAGTGGGAGGCCCGTTTTGACTCCTACGTTGTTGCCCAGGAGCAGCAGCACAACGAGGACATCCAACGCTTCGCGGACTATGCTGCGCAGCAGCAGCAGCAGCACGACCAGGACATGGCCTGGTTTGGAGCTCACTTTCAGGCCATTCACCATTACTTCTACCCTCCACCGCCACCTCCTTCTTCCGATCAGGATCCGCCTCAGTTTTAGTTTTCTATCATGTAGTTGTTCTATTTATGTTTTATTTTATATTTTATTTCCGTGTTATGTTTTTCCCTCCTCCTTTTTGTGATGTCAAAAGGGGGAGTCAGTTGTAGCGTGTCTGTTTCTGTTTTATGAGTCATGGTTCCTGTATTGTGCTAATTGTTAAATGAAAATTTAAAAAATGTTTGTTTGTTTGATCTCCTAGTTTACTTTTATTTTTCAGACTACTTTACAAATGTTTGCCATCATAAAAAAGGGGAGATTGTTACAAATCTGGTTTTGATGATGACAAACATGTTTCCAGTGTGTTTTGCTTGGCTAATCTGTTTCAGGCACAAAAGACCACGAGCCACTCAAGCCAACTCAAGATCGGGTCCAAGTGTGTCAAATATATGATTTTTCTTTTTATTGAGTCAATTGTAATGTAACTGATTCCCTAGCTAAGTAACCTTACACACACACACTCAGGGAGAGAGATTGAGTGAATTAGAGTTTCTGTTAAAATTTTGTTCAGATCATCCTGGACGATCTCCACATCGTCCCGGATGATCCAGTTAAAACAAAAACCCTAATTAGGGCGACTAAGTTAAGAGGGTCTGATTGAGCAGATCGTCCTGGATGATCTCCGGATCATACGGGATGATATGCCCAAATCAAAAATTCTCAGCCGCCAGATCAAGTTAGGCAAGTTCTTATTTTAATATACTTGGTCTGATCATCCCGTACGATACGTGTATCATCCCGGACGATCCAGTACAATCATGCCTAATTTAATCTGGTAATTAAGGAAAGCAATTTATTTTTGGTTGATACGATCATATCGTCCTGGACGATCGCATGATCATCCCGGACGATCATGATCGTTTAGTGCAATTCAGCTGTACGACCCGAACTGTGTTCAGGACGATTTGGGGCCTTTTTGAACTAATCGTACTGGACGATGACCCTATCGTCCGGGACGATCAAGTCATTTTTTGGTCGTCCAGCACAGATTTCTCTGGACGACCCGAACTGTCTTCTGGACGATTTCCCTCAATTTGCACTAATCGTCCCGGATGATCGCAGGATCGTACGGGACGATATGAACTACTTTTTCTACTGATCGTCCAGAAGAGCCTAATCGTCCAGGCTGAAACAACTGAATTTGAACTGATCGTACAGGACGATCTACCGATCGTCCTGGACGATCTACCGATCGTCCTGGACGATCTTGGCCGACCAGTTGAGATTTAGGGCAAATTTTAAGCCCTCCTTTAAAAGAACTTTTTCCAATTTTTGGAAATATCTTTTGCCACCTTCCTTCCCTGAGAAGCCCTAGAGAGAGAGAGAGTTGGGAGAGAGAGAGAAGATCTTGTGAGGGGGAGTTAGTGAGAGATTCACTAAGGTTGCTCCGAGCACGGATCATAGTCGTCTTCTCCGCTCGTCGTCTTTCGTCTAGTCCGTGTTCGTTGTGGGAGGATCATTTGCAAGAAGATCCGGGGTTCTCTGCCCGCTTCAGGTGGAAGCAAAAGGAGTTCGAAAGTTCTCTGCCTGCTTCAGGAGGAAGCGAAAGGAGTTCGAGGGTTCTCTGCCTGCTTCAGGAGGAAGCGAAAGGTGGTCGGGTTCTCTGCCTCACCGTGTGGTGAAAAGGAGGTTTTTGTACAGGCTTCTCCGCCTTGCTGTGGGAGCAAAAGGAGAGACACTTTTGTTTAGTGCAATACCCGGAGGGGAGGCTCCGGGGAGTGGACGTAGGTCAAGTTGATCGAACCACTATAAAATCTGGTTTGCTTTTCTGATTCAGTTTTGCACTTTACTTTTCTGATATTAACTGCTTGGGTGAATATCTTTGGTTGATCTTTTTATCGTTGTTTTAATTTGTTTCCGCTGCACGTTATAAAAAGATTTTTATTATTATCGTGAAATTTTTAAATAACCAATTCACCCCCCCTCTTGGTTAGCCTCGGGACTAGTTCACTAGGGCTTAACATCCCTATCGAACTTTCACTAAAGGTATAGTGTTGAAGTACTGGAGAAAACAGGCTTTTGGTGACGCTATGGAGATTCTCAACATTAAATTCAAAAGAGTCTTAAGGGCCCTTCATTTTTGGAGCAAAGCAAAGCTGAAGAACTTTATGGATTTGAAAAACTCCATACAAGAGGAGATTAAAAACCTGCAGTTGGAGGAGGCGAATGGCAATGGATTATCCAATGTTAAGCTTATTCTTTTGAGATCCAAAATCCATGAATTCAATGTTACATTGGCGCGGATCAACTCTTGGTGGAGACAAAGAGCAAAGGTGAATTGGATACAAGATAATGATTTAAATTCAAAATTTTTTCATGCTTTTGTAAATGGGAGGAAGAGTGGAAACTTCATACATCAACTCAAAGATGAGGATGGAATTCTTACTGAAGATCTATCCAAAATTGAAGAAATTTTTGTTAATTTCTTCAATAATAAGTGGGGGAGAAGGGTGGTCTGTTTGGACAGGTGGCCTCCGGCTTTGAACAAATTAAATGAATAGGATTTGATGTTGCTGCAAGCTGACTTTTCCTTAGATGAGTTGGAAGCGGTTATCAAGAATCTGGGAAATAATGTCGCGCCGAGGCTGGATGGCATTACTTATTCCTTCTTCAAAAGTTATTGGAAGGTGATTAACAATGATGCTTGGTTGGCTGTTCAACAATTCATTGACACTGGTAAGCTATGTCCCAAATGGAAAGAAGCTTTGGTTATTCTCATTCCTAAAGTATCAAATCCTAGTTCTCCTTCTCGTTTCCGTCCCATAAGCTTGTGTATGTCTATTTACAAAGTTATAGCAAAATTGTTACTCAATAGACTATTGAGGGTAATCCAAGGGTTGATTTCTGAAGTTCAAGTAGCTTTCTTAAAAGGGAGATCCATGTCTAATCATATTCTTTTAGCTCAAGAGCTCTTCCATAAATTAAGATTTTCTAAATCTAAGAAGGGGATGGTTGCAATAAAATTAGATATGGAAAAAGCTTATGATAGTTTGGCTTGGGACTCGCTTAGGAAGGTTTTGGAATACTATGGCTTTCCTAGCAAGTTTTCTAGTCTTCTCTTGGAGTGTGTGGAAGATCCTCAATTTTTTGTCATGATCAATGGTAAAATTTCTAATGGGATTTTAGCTAATTGCGGGTTAAGGCAAGGTTGCCCCTTATCTCCATATTTGTTTATCCTTTGTTCTCAATTGTTGACAAATGCTTTAAGCCTTAACGGGAAGAATTTGGGTATTAAAATTGCTGCTTCTGGGCCTCAAATTTCTCATCTTTTGTATGCAGATGACATCCTTTTGTTTTCGGAAGCTAAAATCAGGTCAATAAAGAAGCTTAGAAGGATCATTCTAGCTTATTGTGGTTGGACAGAGCAATGTATAAATAAGTCCAAGTCTTCTATGGTTTTTGGGAAGGTGGTGACAAGGAGAAATTGCTTCTTTATGGGGTTATAAGGTGGCTCAGGAGACGGAGTATCTTGGGGTTAAATTGGTGTTGAGAAGACTAGTAGCTTTGGATTTCTCAAACCTTATTCAGAGAGCAGTCAACAAGCTGAATTTATGGGGTAATCAGTTCATTTCTTTAGCTGGAAGGATGCTGCTAGCCAAAGCTGTCTTGCTCTCTATCCCGGTTTTCTATTCAGCACACACTTTAATTCCTCTTAGTGTGTTAAAAGCTTTAGATAATGCTTGTAGGAGTTTTTTATGGGACAAGCATGGAGGGGACCTGGGAATGCACTATATTGCCTGGGAGACGTTATGTAAACCATGGGACAAGGGTGGCCAAGGGATTCACTCGGCGGTTTCAATGGCTTGCCCAGTTAGAGCTAAATTTGCTTGGAATTTCTTTAACAGAAACAATTCTTTGCTTTATATCTCATTGATTTCTAAGTATGGAGCTGATCTAAATTAGGCTGCAGGGAGAAGAAATCAGTCTACTACTATGAGAATCTTATACAAAGGAGCTCAATCCCTTATTCCAATTACTAGATGGAAGATTTCTACAGGTAAATCACTGCATATTCTTGAAGACATATGGATTTTGGATAGGAGACTTGACAAATGGCCAACTTTTATTGCAGTTGGTGATGGAGAGTTTCCCTCGATTGACTACTTTATTTGTAATGGTAACTGGAATGAGGAGGTTCTTAATAGATTCTTTGGCAAGTCATTGGTGGATCTTATTTTAAAAATTCAAATTTACCCAAATCTGGAGTATGATTGCTTGGAACTATTGAAAAGATTCTCGGGGAAGAGCATAGCAGCGTTGGCAACCAATCCTCTCAATGATGATAACCCTGAAGTTGATTATGCAAGCTGGTTGAGGAATCTTCATCTTGCACCCCGTGTGGAATGTTTTTTGTGGCGCCTATTCAACAATGCAATACCAACTAATGGGTTCCTCATGAGCCGGAAACTGCTGGAACAAAATATTTATCCTAGAGGTTACAATGAGGTTAAAGATATGGAGCATGTAATGGAAAAATGTTCCAAACTGCTGAAGGTCATTGAGTTGCTGAAGACTTGGGGGTTCCCTATTCCAATTTTCTCTTCAATGAATGATTGTAAATCAAATCTAAGAGTTCTCTCTTTGGCAAATCCGTTTATTGCAAGAATCTATTGTTCTTTGGTGTATTTTTCCTAGAGAAGTAGAAACAAATGTAATATTGGGATTCCTGATATTGTTTTAACCTTTATAGCTTCCAATGCTATTAGTTTTGCATCATTAGCTAACTCAAATCTGTTCGTGGATCACTGGGATGCCAACCAGCCCAACCAGTTGTCTTATCATTGGCAACCCCCTCCCCTTGGATGGGTTAAGGTCAATCTTGATGGTTCTTTGCTTAGAACAAATAATGGTGGTATTGGAGGTGTATTCAGAGATTGCAAGGGACGGTTCTTACTAGCTTTTGGAGTCAATTGCATTCATTGGGACAGCGGTTTACTGGAACTATGGGCATTTCACTACTTGAAGAAAATCCTCCTTGAATGGATGGTGGAAGCTAAAGGAATCATTATAGAAGGGGACAATTTCAATATTATATCCCATCTGCAAAAATCAGAAAAAAAAATAAAGGTAAAGAGGTCAACAATGAAGATTGTGAGGATCTTTCATTCTTGGAAGGATTCGACAGAGTACTCTTTCACTTTGTAAATAGGGTTTGTAATAAGGTAGCTGATTATTGTGCTAACCTTTCTTTATTAGGAGATTTCTTTTGGGAAGATTTGGATAGTAATAAGGTTCCTCCTCATTTTTTCTATTTGTTGAAGGAGGAATGTGATAGAATCTCAATCTCTTGATAGATTGTAATTTGCTTTCTTTCTAATACATTCAGCATTTCTATCAAAAAAAAAAAAACACTCCCATGAGCTCGACTGTCCAGTTAGATAATGATTTAAATGGAAAATCTATTGATCAAAAGAAGTATAAAGGAATAATTGGTTCACTGCTTTACTTGACTGCTAGCCAACCTGATATAATGTTTAGTATTTTTCTCTGTACTAGATTTCAAGTTGATCCTAAAGAATCCCATCTGACTACAGTTAAGAGAATTCTTAGATATCTCTTAGGGACTCCAAACTTAGGAATCTGGTATCCTAGACACAGCACTTCTCTTGAGATTATCAGATATTCTGATTCTGATTTTACAGGGTGTAGGGTCGATAGAAAGAGCACTTCCAGAACTTGCCAATTTATAGGATAGTCTTTAGTCTCCTAGTCCAATAAAAAATAAAACTCTGTTATACTTTTCACTGCTGAAGCTGAGTACATTGCCTTAGGAAGTTGTGTGGCCCAACTCCTTTGGTTGAAGCAACAAATTCTAGATTTTGGTTTACCTGTTGGCACAATTTCAATTCTATGTGATAACAGTAGTGCCATCTATATCTCTAAGAATCCTATCCAACATTCAAGAACCAAACACATTGACATAAGGCATCACTTCATTAGGGACCATGTTACTAAGGGGATATTGACCTACATCATGTAGCAACTGAAAATCAACTGGTTGACATCTTTACTAAACCACTGACCTTTGATTCATTTAGTAGTTTAAGGACCAAATTGGGTATGATTGACATAAATGCATGAATATGATGATTGCTAATTTTGAATTTTCTATTTTTTATTTTTCTTTTAGCTTTTGGTTGATTTGATTGTTCGTTTCTTTTTAGATCTTTTATTTTCCTGTTGATTTTTATTTATTTGATTTTCTTATCAGATTTGGTTATTTCTTTTCATGAGCTTTCCTCTTGGATTTTTCTTTATTATTTATTTTTTTTAGAATTAGATCACTGCTCACTATTACTGATAAATTGGATTTCTGGCTAAGCGTTTTGCCTTATTTTTGTTTTGAAGCTTATAAGCAATGATTGACTCCTCTAAAATAGTTAAAGGGAAGAAACATTGATGATTATTTCTCTTCCTCTAACTCGTTTAATAGAGTATTATTCCTTTTAGATAAAAATCATTTTCAAAATTAAAAAGTTCATTTTTGAAATAGAGATCTATTTTATCTTCATACAGTTATTTATCTCATATGAATAGTGTTTTCAAAGCATTGAATCATTGTTATATTTTTCTTAATCATGTGATTGCACTTATCATATGAAGTATGATTTTATTCTATGAATTACTCCTTATTATAGAGAGTGAGCTTTTTCTTCTCTTATGTTTGGTAGGTAATTTCGCAACTGAGATTCTTTAGAGATAATGAAAGGAAGCAAGCTTACAAAAGAAATAAAAAGCGGCATAAAAAGGGCCTAAAAATAATTAGATGCGCAATGACTCCAAAAAATGAAAAGATACACAGTGTATAAAAAAACAAAAGATGTGCAAAGTGTGCTAAATAAATTGAAAAAGAGGCACAAAATGAGCCCACCAAGAAATAAGCTTTCTTTCCTTTCAGATCTTTAAGTGTCTTAGAAAAATCCATGCGCCACTTAATACTTTCAAAAACTTGAGATTGAAAATTATTATTTCTGATTCCTTACTTTGTAATACTATTTTATTAGATATTTTTTTTAGAACGAGGCTTGAAAGGATCTCTTTTCAAATCTAATTTTTTTTTTCTTGTGAATTAGACTTTTGTTTGAAAGGAATTTGAACCTGCAAGGTGTCCGAGGTAGGAGTTATGAAAATCAATTTTCCAACTTTTCTGGACTTCAGCATTGTAATTTTTTTCTTATTGGCTTTTGAATTGAAAATTAAGGAAAAATTCTAATTTACTAGAGCAAATCAATTCAAAAAAAAAAATTCTTTTTGGTTTTTGTTGTTGTTTCCTCATGTTTATTTTTTTTAATTTTCTCCCTTTTACTTTGATTGTGATTTTCTTTTATATTTTTGGGTCCCCCTTTTTTAGTAGATTGGTTGCTTTTCCTGTTTCTTAGTGATGATTTTGTATTTTCCTTATCTATTTCTCTGTGATGGTTCTTTTCTATTTTTTCCACTTTTTGAGATGTCAAAAGAGGGAGTAGTTTAGGTTGTTAGTATTCTGGGTCCTTATACTTTTAAGTTTTTAGTATTCAGTATCCTTATACTGTTTGCCTGGCTAATAAAAATTGCATTCCTTAGTTTTTATAGCTCTATTTTTATTTTTTTGAATTTGAAATTATTGAAAAAATGTTTGCCATCATCAAAATGGGGGAGATTTTTGCAAATCTGGATTTAAGGATTATAATTTTGATGATGGTAAACATTTCTATTTCTTTTGAGTGCCTAACCTTTTTGGTTCACAAGATTAATTGCAATTCAAGCCAGCTCAAGATCGAGTCAGTCTATTTGTGTTTCAGGTTCAATGTAATTTTTCACCTTTCTTGAGTCAAATGTAATGTATTGGGTCCCCAAGCTAAGTAACCTTATACACACACTCAGGGGGAGAGTTTTAGTGAGTTAGAGTTTATATTCTGATTTTGTTCACATCATCCTAGATGATAGTAATATTATCCTAGATGATCCATTAAAAATAGAAACCCTAATTAGGGTAGTCATGTTAAGTCGGTCTGATTAAAAAGATCATCCTGGATGATACTCCTATCGTATAGGACGATATGCCTAAATTAGAAATTCTCAGCCACTAAGTTAGGCAAGTTTTTATTTTTAGTATTTTGGTCTGATCATCCTGGATGATTCATTACAATCATGCCTAAATTAGTTAGGTGATTAAGTAAAGTAATTAAGATTTGATTGATTCGATCATATCATTCTGGATGATCAATTAGAAATCCTGATCGTCTAGTATATTTCACTTGGATGACCCAAACTGTCTGCCAGATGATATTCTTGATTTTGAACTAATTATAAGGGATGATATCCATATGATCCTAGACGATCAAGTCATTTTGAAATCATCCAGCAAGGTTATCCTTTATGACCCAGACTATGTGCCGGATGCTTTTGGGCATTTTTGAACTAATCATAGAGGATGATATATGTATCATCCTGGATGATCAAGTCATTTTTCTTTTATTATCCAGGCTTTTCTCCTAGATGTCCCGAATTATCTATTGGACGATATTCCCGATTTACACTAATCGTCCAGGATGATCGCAGAATCATCCCAGACGATCTAAACAAACCATGTCTTTTAATTGTCTAGAAGAACCAGATCATCCAAGCTGAAAAGGGCTTATTTACACTTATTGTATAGGGCGATCGAAGGATCATCCTGGATGATCTTTGATGATAAGTTGAAATTTAGGGCAATTTTTTAGCCCTTCTATTTAAGGTCTCTTTCTTGCTTATGTGAAAATCTTTTGTCGCTATCCTTTCCTGAGAGAGTCTTGAGAGAGAGAGGGAGAGCTTGGGAGAGAGAGAATCTTGTAAGGGAGAGTTTGTGAGGTGTTCACAAATGTTACTCCAAGCAAGGATTTAAGTCATCATCTCCAGTTGTCATCCCTTGTCCCTTAGTGCTCTGAAGGAGGGATTATCTGCAAGAAGATCAAGGTTCTCTGCCTGTTTTAGGAGGAAGTGAAACAAGGGAAGGTTGTCTGCTTGCTTCAGGAGGAAGCAAAAGGAGTCCAGGTTCTCTGCCTTATCGGGTTGGTGAAAAGGAGTTTTGTAAAGGCTTCTCCGCCTTGCTGTGGGAGCAGAAGGAGAGTCACTTTGTTTTAGTGCAATACCTAGAGGGGAGGCTCCTGGAAGTGGACGTAGGTCAAGTTGACCGAACTACTATAAAATCTGGTGTGTTCTTTCTGATTATTTTTTGCACTTTACTTTTCTGTTGATGATCGTGTGATTAAAATTATTGTGTTGCTTCATTAAATAGAGATCAAAGTGAAAATTCAGAGCCGTGTAATTTTATTTTAATTTGTATTTTTGTATATATAACTAGTCACAATCCACCATAATAAATGCATTTTTTATGTGATTGTTTTTTATATTTATGCAAAGTAGAATGTACCTAGGTGATGATGTATATGAAAAGAAATAATATAAATATAAATGTTTTAGATTTTTATATAAGTAGGGTGAGTTGTAAAGTGTCAAGATTGTAAAAGATTGAAAATGATTATTTATACATATACATATAGATTCCAAAAGGAAATGATTCTTCTTCCTTTGAAGATCATTATCTTTTGGAATACTATAGAAGATCTAGCATCCAAAAGATTGAAGACCAAAAAAATAAACAAACATATTCAAGTCTACATTATATAGGCATAAAAACAAAGGCTTATTATTGGTGGAACTTGGCCACCTTTTCTTTTTTGCAGAGCCCGGGTTGTAATATGAAATTCTTAATGAATATGTTCTTTTATATACATTATTATTCATGAATCATTTCATTACACCATCATATTCATGTTGTAGGGTTATGATTATAAGGTTTTCTGAATTATAAATCATTGATTCTTAGGATAGAGCCTATAAATATTATATTCATATATAGATTGATTGTGGTTAGGATTGTTAGATGGCAGCTTAATCTAAGCAAGTGTAAGTCCAGATAGTATGTTCCACTCAGTCTCTATATATTCTTTTCCCTGTCTTATTCTTTCAAAATTCAAAATCTTATATCTAAATCTAAATTCCAAAAGCAACCATAAAATTTATAATCTAAAGCCTGTACATTGAAATCTTGTTAGCCCAATCATTTCTTTAAATCTATATGAAATTAAAAATCTTTAGACTTCACTTTAATTGAGAGTGTTCTCTGAGGAGATATAATTAACTATAAGGGCTTGCCCTTATAGGGAGTCTAGAACATAGAATAAAATAAACCTTATCTTGGTTTCTTTCTAAGGTAGGGGAAAATTTGTGATGCAGACCTTAGCTTTTAACATTAGTTTAATTTCATAATCAAAAGATAAGTGAATATTATTTTTTATCCTTAGGGGTAATTTGAATATCTATTATATATTTGATTATAAAAATAAATGATAAGTGAATATTCATTTTATCCTTAGGGATGAATTGAATATTTCTTATATAGTTTTACTATAAAAATAAATTCATTAATATACTTTCATGATTGAAATGACTAGTGAATATTCCTTTCATCCTTATGAATGAATTTAATATTCCGTATGTAGTTTTTATTATGAAAATATATTCATTGATTTAATTTCATGATTAAAATGATAGGTGAATATTCTTTTTATCCTTCTGGTGGATTGAATTTTCTCTATGTTGTGTTTGATCATAAAAATAAATTGATGGTTTCTCTTCTCAAATCGATAGTGAAATATTAGTCCATCTTTTGGGATGATATAATGTCAATCTATATTGATATTACCAAAGAAACCTAAATACAGTTTAAAGAAAATCTTGTGTGGCACAACATATAATTTGTCCACAGATTTTTTCGACGATTCCACTAGGGATAGATTTCTCTCTCCATATTTAGTAAATATTAAAATTTTTTAAAGAACAACAATAACAATAACATCAAGCCTTTGTCCTACTACATGGGGTCGGCTACATAAATCCTTTTTCTCCATTATGTCTTGTTAAAAGTCAAATTCTTATTTAAATCTAAGTCTTTTTAGGTCTACCTCTACCTTTCTTAGCATAAGTCAAATCTAATACCTCTACTTTCCTAATTGGGTCATCGGAAGGCCATCATTTCTTGTGACCAAGCCATCTAAGGTGACTCTCTCTAATCTTATTTTCCATTGGAGCTACTCCACGCTTTTCACGTATATGCTCATTTTGTATCCTATATCTAAGGGTAAAGCCACTCATCCACCTGAGTATCCTCATCTCCATAGCACTTAACTTAGTATTTTGCTTCTCTTTTAATGGCCAAAATTTAGCACCATAAAGCATTGCAGGTCTCACCACCATCTTATAGAATTTTCCCTTAAGTTTGAGGGGGACTTTTCTATCACACAACAAGCCTGATGCTTTCCTTTACTCAACCATACAACATGAATTCTACAGATAATATCCCCATCTATTTCACCATCACTCTAAACAATAGATCTAAGATATCTAAAATGTATACTCTTATTAATGTCTTGATTGCCCAAAGTCACAGTCCCCTCACTAGGTCTATTACTACTAAAATTACACTCCATATATTTTGTTTTAGATCTACTTAAGTGAAAACCTTTAGACTCTAAGGTTGACCTCCATAATTCAAGTTTACCTTCAACTCCCTCTCTAGTCGTATCGATAAGAATAATATCATTAACAAAAAGAATACACCAAGGTCCATCCTCTTATAAATGTCTAGTGATAACATCCATGACTAAAGCAAAAAGATATGGGCTTAAGGCTGATCCTTGATGTAATCCAACTGAAATAAGAAAATACTTGGTTTAACCACCTTGTGTTTGAACACATGTAATAGCTCCTGCACTAAATTTTCTTAAAATATATTTAAATTTAATTAAATGCTTGGGCTATTAGATTTGATGTAGATGCATGTTTATTTATATTTAAGTCATGTACATGCATGTTTAGTATAGTCATGTATATTCATGCTTTGTATAGCCTTATATAATCTTATTTTTCCCTGTTGTGTATTCCCAGTTCAACCTTGTATATACATACTTTATTGAGTCTTTCATACTTGTATGTTTATTTATATTTGATTCTATGCTTAAACGAGTAGGCATATTCCATTGTTACTTTGTTTCATCCTAAAAACCAAGCGGACTAGTCGAACTGAAATATTGAATTGGTCTTATGTTTAATAGGGGTGCTACTTATTTATAGTCTCAAATTTGTATGTGTATTTGTATGTTTATTTAAATTTCAAGCATTGAATCTATGCTTACGTGAGTAAGCGTATTCCATGGTTACTTGGTTTCATCCTAAAAACCAAGTGGACTAGTCCAACCAAAATATTGAATTGGTCTTAAGTCTGATAAGGATGCCACCCATTTGTAGTCTTAAATTTGCATGTGCATTTGTATGTTTATTTAAATTTCAAGAATTGAGTCTATTCTTACATGAGTAAGCATATCCCATGGTTACTTGGTTTTATATTAAAAAGTAAGCAAACTAGTTCAACCAAAATACTTTATTAGTCCTAAGTCTGGTAGGGATGCTGCCCATTTGTAGTCTCACATTTATATGTGCATTTAAATTTCAGGCATTGAGTCTATTCTTATGCAAGTGAGCATACCCTATGGTTAATTGAAATTCAAAGACATGTCCAAGAATATTCCATTTAAATTTTAATGTAAGAAGAATTGCATTTAATGAAAGATTCCTTAAATATGCTAGAGGTATTTATCAAATTACTTTTAATATATTAAAAATTAGGTGTTGAGACCATAAAGTTTTTAAAGCACTCCCTAAGAAAAATTCATAGAACCTAAGAACACTCAATTTGTAGAAGTGTGTGAAGAATTATGATTTCATAAATTCTAGAAGATTTCTTTGGAATTTATTTAAAGAACTACACCCTCAATGACTTATTGTGCACACTTTAACACATGGGGCAATTTGATTGGAAGATTAATCATTGGTCACACAATGAATCTTGAGCTTTAGTTAATAACCATTTGATCTAAGATCAAACTAAAAGTTCATGTAGGTTATTAAACTTAATAGAACTATCCTAAGGCTAATAGAGAGGGGGGTGAATTAGTTAATTAAAAAATTTCTTGGAATTTTTGAAAACAATTTCTAGAAAATTTAATCGATGATCCTAAAATTTGCAGTTGTTTGAATAGAATTATCACAAAAGAAATTCCAACCATTGTAATTAAAAGTGCAAAAAAATAAAATACAGGAAAAAGTAAAGGAAGAGAAAAACACCAAATTTTATGTTCGATCCAGCTAGACCTACGTCCACTCCCTGAAGACTCCTTCTTCAGGTATTGCACTAAATAATAGTGACTCTCCTTTTACCCCCATAGCAAGGAAGAGAAGCTGTTGCAAACATTCTTCGACAAATATGATGCAACAGAGAACTGATGCCTTTTATACTCTCTAAGTGATGGCTGCATACCATCACATCCTTTTCACCCTCCTGGTGAAGGTAGCTATTGGTGTTGAAAAGGTGATTTGCCTTACATGGTCAAAAAAAAATCTGAATTAAAATTTTTTGGGAAAATTAAAAATTAAACTTAAATCTTAATTCCAGAGTCGAATTGACCATTAGGGATAATATACCACCTTGGAAGGCAGAGATAGAATCTCCTAACAAGTTTAGACCTAGAATTGTGGATTTTCTCTTGAATATCGTAGCCTAATTTAGGAGAGAACCATATATAACCCCAAAGGGTCAGAGTAAAGTTTAGTCAAATATCATGTTACGATAATCAAGAGAAGTGATCGTTGATTTCATATTCGAATTCATCTTAACGAATGATATATCTCCCTGCTGGAAGAAGATATCATCCGTTAACGATCATTTGAACATGACGATAATGATCGTCAGTTTTAATTTTCCCAAAGAAGATTTAATTTAAATTTTATAAAGAAATTGATATCAAAGAATAACAGTAAATATTTTGTCTTAAGATTTTCTAAGAGTGATATTACAGAAGTTGGATTCTTGAATTTCAATAGGGAATGGAACAAGATTGAGCAGTTATTTTAAGGGTCAAAGGAAGAAGGGTACTTTAGGATTTTGAAAATGATTCAGAAGTGTCCCAACCAAAGCTAAGTGTTGGGGTTTAAATTTTAGATTGAGGAGAATTTTAATTTGAGTTGAATATTTTATTAGAAGATTTAGGATTATATTCCTAATGGTTGGGGGCTTATGATTTAAAATCTGCCCTAGATCCTAGATCTAAATTTGGCACCGGACCATGGTGGCCCAAACCTAACTAATGTAGTACAAAATCTTGACTTATCCTTGCCTGGATTGGGGAGCCAGCTAACCACCTAGGCGATTAATATCCATGAGTCCGATTATTTTATAAAAGATTGGTAGGGATATTTTTTATTAAGGTTTTTAGAGAGTTGGAGCCAACATCTAGAGATTGTCCTAAGTGGCCCCTTGACTTATGTTGGGTGAAAATGCTAAAAGAGAAATGCAATTAAAATTTTGACTCTTTTTAATTGGTTTCTAATCAATGCATGCTGATTAACTCGATTAAATTCACAAAAATAGAATGAAGCAGTTTTAAAAAGGCATAAAAATAGTTCTTATCCTAGGGATTGCACAGATTACTTTTGATAAATTTGCACCCTCATAGGCTCGGTGATTTACCAGAACTTATAGGCGGGGAGGCGCCTAACAAAGGAAAATGAGATGCATCAAAATGCTTAAGAGAACTCATGACGATCCCATGCTTAGTTCTTAGATCGTTAGAGTTTCTATGTTATCTTAAAAATTTTATTAAAGTTTAAGGTAAAAAAATTTTGTCATACCCTCATGAGCCTCCATGGATCTAGGCTAAAATAAAATTGGCACACAAACACCAAAAAAGTAAGAAAAGCAGGCAATATCTTATACGTAATCAAAGTAAATCAAACGAATCAGTAAATTAAACCAATTAGGTAAATGTTCATAGGCAAACTACCTTTTTATTAAAACCCAGGGTCTACAAAAATTGAAAGTCATCGGGCACCACTAACAATAATCCGAATTTTAATCCTAGTACAGATGCAAGTTACTTTGAGTGGGATACTCTTTATCTTCAACTCCTCGATCTTCACCACTTCGGACTCCTTGGATTCATTATAGCTGGATACCCAAGTGGAAAAGAAAACTCTTCCCCTGATGGGGAGGTTCTTTCCACTTTGGGTACTGAAATGATCCAAAATTTGACTTCCAAATGGAAAAGGACTATCCACCTAAGGGGTGTCCTTTCCTCTTTGGAATCCAACTTTGGATCTATATATCCCAAACTCAAAGTGCAACTTTCACAACTTGATATTTTAAATGAATTACATTAATATAAAATAAGAAAATCTACTCTCTTGTAAGGTTATCCTAAGCATTTAAATATGAAACACATCCCAGGTAGTTATATAATGAAATTAAAATTACTCATCTAGCTACACTTGGTCGTGCTCTTATTTATTTGGGGGCAAAGCACCTGAAGCGCCTGTAACATTTTATAATGATTATTATTTTTAGCCCCATTTTATTGCTTTGCATGAGCACGACCACCTATAGAAAGTTCAATGAGCAAATAGATTGATCCTAACTTAAGGGTAATCTATTCACCCATCACATCAATCCATAGAGTGCAATAAAAGTAAGCAGACATATCAATCAATTTCACTCACAACATATAATAAAATATTAGAAAACAGTGCACACGATAGTAAAGTAAACACCAGCCTAGCCTAGACTAGAGTTAGTTATCCTATCAAACCATCTAAAGTGTGTGTTAGAGGTCGTGTGGCTGGGGTCGATCCTAATCTAGGTAATTAATTTAAGTTATCTAGTGTTCAAATTTAATGAAGGCTTAAAGAAAGATTTAATTAAAGTTTAAATATTAATGTGTTAAAGCTTAATTAAGATATATTTTAGTAGTTAAATGATTAATACCTTTATTGCTCACTGAGGCCATGAAGTTTATTTCACCTTCTTTGGGGCTAAGTTAATAGTCTCGTAGGCCTAGTTTATACAGTAGCAATCAGGTTTAATTAAGTTAATTTAGTTTATTAGAAATTAAAGGTCAATTAATCTTAATTAATTTAATTAATTACCAATTTTAAAAGATTAGATTAGTTTATATTTTTTCATTAAAAGATTTATGGCATTTTGCCACCAGGCTCAAGGAACCAAGCCTCCTTAGGACACGTAGCCCAGTAGCCCGGAGTAGTCAATCCTAAAAACCTTATTGATATAGTTGAATTAAGGATTTTAATTTGGTTAAATAATTAAATTTATTTAAGTTTGATGTTTTACACTCCATTAAATTCATTTGTGGCGTTGTGCCACCAGGCTCGAGGAATTAGGCCTCCTTAGGACACTTAGCCCCGCAAACCAGAGTAGTCCACCCAATAAACTTCATCTTTAAAGTGGTTGTTATATATTAAAATGTTAGTTGAGTGTTTTATTAGTCAAATTAAAGTTTCCTGGAATTTTAAAAAACTATTGAATTTTTCAAATTTATTGGAATTATTTAATAGCATTAATTAAGGGGGCCAAAAATTAACTTCAAATTAAAGTTGATTTTGGAAGTTTTAGATTTTGAACAAATATTACTCAATTTGGAGTATTTTATAAAAAGTTATAATTTCTCAAAGTTTGAGCCTAGATTTGAACTACACTTGACCGAAAAGTTGACTTTTTGACTTTGACTTAATTTTGGAGGTTTGATATTTTTAGAAAATATTACACCTTAATTGAAGATGAATGACACTAAGTTTGGTCAATTTGAAATTTTCTATAATTAGTTATGAATTTTTAAAGTTTTCTCAAATATTTGAATTTTAAAATTATTTAATTAGGAAGGTTTTAGGAGTTTTGATCCAAATCAACTCCAAACTTCATGGAATCACCCTCAAAGGTCAGGAATAACCCGAGAAGACATTTCTAAGTGTTTATTTTTAATTAATTAATGTTATTAATTATCAATTTTTGTTAGAACTTAAATTAGTGTTAAATTAGAGGTCCAGTCAATAGGATTTTATTTTTCTTAGATAGAGAACTAAATTTTGGTCGTTTTGAGGTATTATTTATATTTTTTGGACTTCATTTGAATTTATTATCTTTTTTTTTTAATTTTTTAGTTTCCTAAAAGGGCTAAAACTTGACATGTTTAATTTTCTATCCTAATGGCCTTCAAATTCAATGAAATTTGAACCTATAGAGAAAAAAGTCATTAAGTTTACTGTGTTCAAGTTTCACCCCTACTGGGTGTATGTTCAACTCCCTAAGAATTTTCAAATTTTTTTGACCTTTTCCTAATTATTTTGCCTAGGTGTCTCTACTATTTAAATGGGTTCCAATTTTTATCCATCTAACCCTGACATTAACGTATACGCACCACAAAAATTTCAAAGCATAATACTAAAAATCTAGAGAGTTATGAAATTCAAATTATTGGGTTCAAAATGGACCCATTACCTTGAAAATTCATTTCACAGCAAACTATTGGGTATCAGACAGTAGAAAAATAAAAAAACATGCCTAAGATACCCAAAAATCTTTCACAAAAAATTGGACTCTAATCGACGACTGGATTATGAAAAAATTATAAAAAACAAATTTCAAATAAACTAGAATATCTCACAATACGGTCCCCAAATCAACTCAATTTTAATTTCAATAAATAGTACGTTAAATTCCCTTTCCAATGATACCAGGAACGTCTAATTTGGTGAAAAAATGAATTTACTGCAAATTTTCAAAGTTCTGAGCTATTAATTGAATTATTTAATTCAAATTTAATTAAAATGGTGGCGACAGCTGAGAGAGTGACACATGGCGGCACAATCTCAATTTATCAGTGTTTAAATCCAGGGTAAATGAAGCACTGTCTGGCTTATCATGAGCCGTCCGATCTTGATCAAGAGGGAATCAAACGGCTGTGGTTGATCCAGCCCGTTTTAGTTCAAAATTGAGCCAAAAATTTAAATGCTCATAACTTTAAAAATAGTCATCCAAATATAATGAAAATTGAAACATAAGCTCATGATAATCTAATCTTCCAATACCTAGAGTTTGGAGGATCCATGCATTGTAGATTTTGAACAGTTTTAAATTTAATATTTAACTAAAAGTTATGATATCTCAGCAACCAATGGATGAATTTTGATGATCTTAGGCTCATTGGAAATCTGCAGTGATCCTTTACAACTTGGATGAAGACACTAAGAGTTGGATCAAGCTGGATCAAAAGTTGTGTTAGAAAATTCTCTTTCTCTCTCTAGAATGCCCTCTCCTTACTAAAATAGTGATTTGAGGCTTCAAAAAGGTGGGGAGAAGCTTAGGAAGGCCTTAGAAACGGTTAGAGAAGATGGAGTAGGGGTTTGGAAGGTTGAGGCTAGATGAGAGTTGGGGGAGAGTGAATAATGAAGAATGAATCCCTTAGGTCAAGTTTTCCTCCACTTTACCCTTGGCTTTTGGATTGGATAGTCGAGATTCGATTTGGGGTGGTTTGGATGGGTGACAAGTGTCCCCTAAGCTGCCCAAAGTTATGGAATGGGGGTGGTATTTGAGTGCGACTTTCCATGGTCCCTGGGGAGAGGGACCACACCTTTTCCCTCATTTGGCTAAACCCAAGCCAAGCCTTATTTAAGGGGATGGTTGATGCTCCATTTGGGGAGGAAACGGGCCACTTTTCATCAGATTTGAGTAGGATTTAGACTAAGACATGGATTAACAAGGTGGCTTGGTAATGTGGCCATGATTTGGCCTCTTTTCATAGGCTTGAAATGAGTTTTTTGACTCGTTGACCTATTTACCAGTCAATGATGACTAGGATAGGCTTGAAGAGGGTCAAGAGAGCTGTAGGAATTAATCCTAAGAGATTTGCAATCAAGGGATGAGATCTTCGAGCATATACAAGCAATTGGAGAGGGTTTTGTCCTCTCCAAATGGGTTGACCAAGTCAAACCTACGGTGTTTTGACTTGAAAATATTTGGACATGAATGAAATGTCAAATTGAGTGATTTTGGAGGGTTGATTTGACTTGAAATGGATTCAAGCAATAAAATTAACAATTGTGTAAGTTAAGGGTTGATTTGGTCAACCATGGTTGACTTTATCAACCTGGTCAAACTATGGGTTGAGTTTGGGTCAAAAGGATAAAATGAGTGTTTTGAGATCAATGGAGGTGATGCCATGCATTGGTAAAGTCATTTGGTTGGAAATGGGTGTTTAAATCACTTAAGGGCATTTTGGTCAACTACAATTGACTTGATCTACCAGGTTAAACCAAAAGGTAGGTTTGGGTCCAATGTGTTCCTAAAGTCATTTAGGATCCATTGGAATGGATTTTGGAGTTTGTTATATTTAGGTCATTTTGGATTTTGAGGAAAAGACCAAAAATTCCCTTAACGGGTATTTTGGTCATTTTCTCCCCTACACAATTTTGGATCAAAATTAAATTGGGAAAAGTATAGATTATTGATTAGTAGGTCCTAATAGAGGTCATGGGTGTGATTGGAAGGTTTTGAAAGGGTCCCAAGGTCAAAATCCATTAGATGGCAAGTCTAGTGGCATAGGTTATAAATTATTGAAGGTTTTGTAGTCTTTGGGAAAATATTTAGTTTCATGGGCTAGGAGTGTTGGATTGAGCTCAAATTTAGAGAGTTACCTCTAGAGATAAGTCTTATCAATATGAAATTTATAGACTCTAAGTTAGAGGTCATCAGACTTGGTTCTAAGGGATCTGAAAATTCTATTGGAAGGGTTTTAGGACCTTAGTCCTTAGCCCTTGGATTTGGTTTGGAATTTTGGTATTGGATTGGATTTTGGATTTGGATGGTTGGAAATGACTTATCCATGTCATTAACAATAAAAGAGATGATTGTTGATGATTTGATGGGGTTGGAGTGTGATTGAAGGTTGATAAAGGGTTTAATTGGGATTGTAGTGAAAATTAAACTTGGAGGGTGAAGTTTGGATTTGAGTAGGATTGGATTGGGTCCTAAATAAGACCTATATAACTGAGTGGTTTACATCCCTCAATCATTAGGTCACCATAGGAAGACCCAAGTAGGTCCCAGTGACCTCATACAAAAAGAAGGTCAACAAATGGACCCCCAATATATATAGTAGAATAAAATTCTTTTGTACATATTGGTGTTGACCAAAAGAAAGACTGGAGTGGTTTTGTTTTTGGAAGTCTAAGGAAGGGCATCACCCAACCTTAGGTCTATAGGATGCTGATAGAAGACTTACACCTAGTAGACAGATTAACTGGGAAATAAAGGTAGGCATCACCTAACCTCAGGTCTAAGGAAGGGCATCACCCAACCTTAGGTCTATAGGATTGTGATAGAAGACTTATACCTGATAGATGGATTAACTGGGAAACCAAGGTAGGAGTCACCTAACCTCGAGTCTAAGGAAGGGAATCACCCAACCTTAGGTCTATAGGATGCTGATAGAAGACTTACACCTAATAGACAGATTAATTGGGGTAATCATTTGGGGAGGAAGCTTGCTCCATACAGAGGATCAAAACTAGGATGATGCCATAAAGGGTGTATTCCACCACTAGTGAGTGATCATATGATGGGGGTAGGAATTGGCCCATCACAGAGGATCAAAATTGGGATGATCATATGGGGATGAAGCTTGCTCCACACAGAGGATCAAAATTGGGATGATCATGTGGGGAGGAAGCTTGCTCTATACAGAGGATCAAAACTAGGATGGTGCCACAAAGGGAGTACTCCACCACTAGCGAGTGATCATATCATGGGGGTAGGAATTGGCGCATCATCAAGGATTAAAATTGGGATGATCATATGGTGATGAAGCTTGCTCCACATAGAGGATCAAAAATAGGATGGTGCCACAAAGGGCATACTCTACCACTAGCGAGTGATCGTATGATGGGGGTAGGAATTGGCCCATCATAGAGGATCAAAATTAGGATGATCATGTGGGGAGGAAGCTTACTCCACACAAAGGATCGAAACTAGGATGGTGCCACAAAGGGCGTACTCCACCACTAGCGAGTGATCGTATGATGGGGGTAGGAATTGGCCTGTCATAGAGGATCAAAACTAGGATGATCATGTGGGGAGGAAGCTTGGTCCGCACAGATGATCGAAACTAGGATGGTGCCACAAAGGGTATACTCCACCAGTAGTAAGAGATCGTATGATGGGGGTACAAATTGGCCATCACAGAGGATCAAAATTGGGATGATAATATGGGGAGGAAGCTTGCTCCACATAAAGAATTGAAACTAGGTTGGTGCCACAAAGGGCGTACTCTAACACTAGTGAGTGATCGTATGATGGGGGTAGGAATTAGCCCATCATGGAGGATCAAAACTTGGATGATCTTGTGGGGAGGAAACTTGCTCCATACAGAGGATCGAAACTAGGATGGTGCCACAAAGGGCATACTCCACCACTAGAGAGTGATCGTATGATGGGGGTAGGAATTGGTCCATCATAGAGAATCAAAACTAAGATAATTTTGTGGGGAGGAAGCTTACTCCATATAGAGGATTGAAACTAGTATGATACCATAAAGGGCGTATTCTACCACTAACGAGTCTAATCCTAAGGAAAGGAAGAATCCTAACCTTAAGGAAAAGAGGATTAAAGTCACTTGATTGGAAATTTTTTTGAATTTGATTTGATTTCTTTGGAATTGGAGAGGCGACTTTAATATTAAATTTAATACTCATCAGGTATGGTATTTATTGAAGAGCCATCCCAATGTTAAGAACACCAAGTGGCATCCTTCAAAATTGATCAATTGACATGAACCTCTTCTTAGATCATTTCCAAGGTGAACAATCCAATCAACATTGATTCAAAGTTTTCATTAGTCTTATAATGGACTAAACTAGGTCTCCAAAGGACTATAGTCAAGCCTCCTACTTGGAAAGTTCTGAGGTGACACCATTTATCAGGATCTCAAATCATACATGACTTATGCAATTTCAAATTTTATTGAGTTTGAAGACAATTTTCTTTGAGGCCTTTAAGCTCCTCTAATCAGAGTCAGGCACTCTACTCAGTTGTGACTCAATTTTAAAAAGTAATTCCTAATGATGTAAAACACACCTCTATATGAGAATAATCTTGGACCTAGCATAGAGTGTGATTTGACGGAGCAAATTTTAAAGGAAATGATGCCTATGTGTAAGGACTCATAGAAATCCCTCAAGAATGAGATTTGGATTCTTATCAGGAGTAGAAGATTCATTCTTTTTTTGAAATGTTTTCCCTTAATGATTTGGACCCAGTCGGAATGACAAGTGGCACAAATTCAAAAATATAGTGAGAAGTAGAGTGACCCCAACTAACCTGAAAAGGACTAAGGGTTTGGATTGTATTAAGCCATATCAAGTTTCATAGAAATTAAACTAGGGTTCTCCCTTGCACAAAAAATTTTAATTAAAATCATTTTCAAAAGGTTTAAGTTGGAGAGAAAAATTAATCTTTTCAATTCTCTTGCATGACTCTTTTTTATATCTGATAGACTATCCATGCACGACGATAAATCTAGATTCAAGATTTTTCAAAGTCAAGCTATTAATGGTGTTCAGGCTCTTTGAGATTTAAGGATTTGAAAAGAAGGGAGCCTCTTTCTTTCTTTTTTTTTTTGGTGACACGCTTTGTACATCTTTTGATTTTTTTTTTTTGAGTTTTGGCACACTTTACGCATCTTTTGATCTTTTTTTTTGACAAAAGGCATCATCTCCTTTAAAAATCTTAAAATGATTGCTCTTTTTTTGAAAACCAAGATTATATCGCAAGTATAAGAGAAGAAAATTCATTCTCTCATTCAAAGAAGAATAATCCCAAGATCAGACCCAATCTTTTGATAAGAAAATGAGATTGACTGGGAAAGTCATTGAATATATTTAAAGCACGCAAAAGACACCTATAAGATAGAAAATTACGAGTTGATTGAGAAGATTTTAATTTCTAAAGTCAAGTTAAGTTTGATATAGATTTTAATTCAAAAATCAAATCGACACACAAAAATGGTGGGAGGGAGGGGCCTTAAAATATCTGGTGGAGTAAACTACAACCCTCTCCTATTTTTGATTTAAAGTAGAGGTCAATTTTCATTAAAAAGGTGAATCAACTATCTTGAAAATTCAAACCCAGTACACTTGATAAATGTTATGTTTTTCTTAAGAAAAATGCAAGTCTTGGTGGCAAGACCCTACCAATATGAAATTATATTTCTACAATCTCTTAGGAGGAGGAGACTTGTTATGGGGGTCTGCACTATCCCTAGATGATGCTGCATCATTCTAATTTAAAGATCTATTACGATAGGACCCTTTTTAGAAGTTAAATTTAGATGGTGTCACTATCTGATAAGATCTCATATCCATCATTATTCCCTTCCCTAATAACTAGTGACATAATAGTTATAAGAGTGGCACCTCGAGCGATTTCTATACCTCCTCCTCTATAGATGATATAGAAGGGTATGCATAATAATGTGATCTAACATCATCTAGTAGAGTGGATGGGTTATAACCCTCAACTAAGGGCTCATGGCCTTTTGCTCGTGAATGCTCTGTTCTAGCTTGATTGATATCTTCTGTGCAGTAGTCAAAAGGGCACGGTGGAGATCATGCTACTCTTCTCACAACCTCCCTCCTTTGAGTAACAGGAGAACGGTGGAAATGGTTTCCATCGAGTTGGAACATGGAAAGAGCAACAAACTCTTGATTGGCCTCAAATTTGACTTGCTTTAGGACTTCTGACTCAGCAATCTTTCTAGCCTTAAAATTTTGCTTTCTGGCTCTTCGAAGGTAGTTCTTCTCCTGGTTCTTACTAATGAAAGGAGTGTTAGAACTTGACCCGATCTCATACTGAGATGGTAACTCTTCCATTATTAATAATTTTTGGTTCTTATCCTCCTGAGTAGAGGGTACATCAGGGAAGGGAGTGATAACCACCTCCATCTCAGAGATAGGGGAGTCAACTCCCAACCCTAAAGTAATCTCAACTAGGGGGACATCCACTTGTGTTCCAACAGATATATCCATAATTATTTCTCCATTAACTGACAACTTCAGGTTTTGAACTCCATCCCAAATTGAATTGAACTATAATAGGTAGTTCCTTCTACAGTCCTGTCTCTATTCAGTGAGAATATGAGTTTCCTAGCCATTCGAGTATGCTTGATTTCTTGGAATTAAGGAAATGTGATTTGAATTAGTTGATTTTAAAATGGAATTTGAATCTCTAATTTGTTTAGTTTTCTTCAAATTTTGAGACTCAAAATGTGTAATTTTCACCCAACATGACGGTCCACAAAATTGACAAGAAAAACTGAAGAGTTGGACTTGACTCTCCCACTCCACGAGCTAACTTGGGGTGAATTGTCAAAGCTTAGATTTGGTTGAGAAGATTTGAACTTGATGTTAAAATTGAATGGATCTTCTTCAAATTTTGAAACTGAACATGTTAGATTTTTTGTGAACATGCAGGTCTATGAAATCGATATGAAAATCCAAAAGTATGGCTTGACCCTTTCACTCCGCCAATTGATTTGGGGGCAAAAATGTCAAAGCCTGGATTGAACTTGAGATTAAAATTAGACATGAGCTTGAATTTGAGGTTGAAGTTGAGAAAATCTTTTTTAGATTTTGAAACCTAACATATTGAGTTTCACTCAAATGTGAAGGTTTGCAAAATTGATAGAAAGATCTTAAAAGTTTAGCTTGACTCTTTTGCTCCATTAATTGACATAGGGGAAAAAATGTCAAAGCTTGAATTTGGCTAGAGATAATTGAATATTAAAATCAAAATTCAAGGATCTTTTATTAGTCTTGAAACTTACCATACTGATCTTTGCTCAAATATAAAGGTTTACAAAACCTACATAGGGATATTAAAAGATTTGGCTTAACTCTTTCACCCTGCCAATTGACTTGGGGGCAAAATGTCAAAGCCTGGATTTGTTAGAGAATTCAGAATGAGAGGAGTTGAATTAGAACTTTTGAAATGAATTTGAGAAATCACAAATGATTTTGATAAGTTTGGATCATCATTGTATGTACTGAGCTACAAGGAGAAATTGCCAGGTAACACATGGTAATGATGTCCAAAATTAACTTGATCATTTTAATAGGAAATCTAAATTTAGATTTTCTTCAAGTTTTGAAACCCAACATATTGAGTTTCACTTAATAAGAAGGTTTACAAAATTGTTAAGAAAACACAAAAAATTGGGTTGACTCTTTCATCCCGCTAATTGACTCGGGGGTGAAATGTCAAAGCCCAAATTTTACTAAAGAATTTTGATTTTGAGATCGAAGGTCTTCTGTAGATTATGAAATTTAGCATACTTGAGATTTGTTTGAATATGCAAGATTGCAATATTTTTAGGAAGATTTTAAAGGATTTGGCTTGACTCTTTTGCTCTACAAATTTACTTGGAGGCAAAATATCAAAGCTCGACTTAGATAGAGGTTTCCTCGCTCATCTCTCTTTTTGACGTGTCTTTTTCTTTTTGATGTTGGACACACTCACCCAAGGGAGAAATGGGTAGAGGGACCAATGGAAGAAGGGTAGTGAAATGAATTTGAGAAATCACAAATGATTTTGAAAAGTTTGGATCATCATTATATGTACTGAGCTACAAGGAGAAATTGCCGGGTAACACATGGTAATGATGTCCAAAATTGACTTGATCATTTTGATAGGAAATCTAAATTTAGATTTTCTTCAAGTTTTGAAACCCAGCACATTGAGTTTCACTTAACAAGAAGGTTTACACAATTGTTAAGAAAACACAAAAAATTGGGTTGACTCTTTCATCCCGCTAATTGACTCGGGGGTGAAATGTCAAAGCCCAAATTTTACTAAAGAATTTTAAATTTTGATTTTGAGATTGAAGGACTTCTGTAGATTATGAAATTTAGCATACTTGAGATTTTTTTGAATATGCAAGCTTGCAATATTTATAGGAACATTTTAAAGGATTTGGCTTGACTCTTTTGCTCTACCAATTTACTTGGAGGCAAAATATCAAAGCTCGACTTAGATAGAGGTTTCCTCACTCATCTCTCTTTTTGACGTGTCTTTTTCTTTTTGATGTTGGCCACACTCACCCAAGGGAGAAATGGGTAGAGGGACCAACGAAAGAAGGGTAGTCAAAACTATTGATGCAATAAAATTTATATCGTTATTAAAGATGGAGAGAGAAATTTAGTCCGATCGGGCGTGCCATTTTTTTGTTGGTGTTGATAAGGTGATTTGCCTTGCAAGGTGCAAAACAAATTTAAATTAAATTTATTTTGGGAAATTGGAAATTAAACTTATGTTTTAATTTTGGGGTAAAGTAGACATATGGGATAATTTACCACTTTGGAAGGCAAAGATAGAATCTTCTAATAGGTTCAGACCCAGAATTATGGATTTTCTCTTGAATTTCATAGCCTGATTTAGGGGAGAACCATATATGACCTCGAAGGGTAAGAATAAAGTTCAATCAAATATTGGGTTATGATAATCAAGAGAAGTGATCGCTGATTTCACATTCAAATTCATCTTAATGAATGATATATCTCCTTGCAGGAGGAAGATATCATCTGTTAACGATCATTCGAACATGACGATAATGATCATCAGTTTTAATTTTCCCATCAATTCTCTTTCTTAAGAATTCTTATTCTAACTATTCATTTTTTTCTTCTTTTTTTTCTTGAAATTGAATTTTTTCATTTTTTTTTGATGTTTTTTCTTTCTCTTTCTTTTTTTTATATTCATATTCTCTATCATATTCATTATTCTTCATACTCATTTTTCTAATGAATAAAAAAGATTAATAAGGTGATCAATTCTATTAGAAATAGAAATTTTCAAAATGAAGATTTGGTTGCGCCATATATATCAAAGAGTCTAAAATAATGATGTATTTGGTGAATCAAATACATGGTCCAATAACGAACCCTTTTCAAATTTTCATTATTCATTAGATGATAATATTTGTTTAGTTGAGTCTTTTTTGAATTGCCAATATTTTTGTCAAAGGTTTCATTCACGCCTAATTCATATCGAGTAGACCTTGCTGTTGTGAGAATTCTTAATTCATGAGTTGTAGGGAGGGACTTATGTCACCAGAAACAGAAACTAAAGCAAGCGTTGGATTTCAAGCTGGTGTTAAAGATTACAAATTGACTTATTATACTCCTAACTACGGAACCAAAGATACTTATATCTTGTTAGCATTCCGAGTAACTCCTCAACCGGGAGTTCCTCCTGAAGAAGCGAGGGCTGCGGTAGCTGCCGAATCTTCTACTGGTACATGGACAACTGTGTGGACTGATGGACTTACCAGTCTTAATCGTTACAAAGGATGATGCTACCACATTGAGGTCGTTGTTGGGGAGGAAAATCAATATATTGCTTTTGTAGCTTATCCTTTAGACCTTTTTGAAGAAGGTTATTTTACTAACATGTTGACTTCCATTGTGGGTAATGTATTTGGTTTCAAAGCCCTGCGAGCTCTACGTCTGGAAGATCTGTGAATTCCTCCTTCTTATTCCAAAACTTTCCAAGGTCTGCCTCATGGCATCCAAGTTGAAATAGAGAAATTGAACAAGTACGGTCGTCCCCTATTAGGATGTACTATTCAACCAAAATTGGGATTATTCGCAAAAAACTACGGTAGAGCGGTTTATGAATGTCTATGGGGTGGACTTGATTTTACTAAGGATAATGAAAATGTAAATTCACAACCATTTATGTGTTGGAGAGATTGTTTCTTATTTTGTGCTGAAGCAATTTAGAAAGTGCAAGTCGAAACGAGTGAAATGAAAGGACATTACTTGAATGCAACTACGGGTACATGTGAAGAAATAATCAAAAGAGCGGTATTTGCCAGAGAATTGGGAGTTCCTATCATAATGCATGACTACTTAACTGGGTGGTTCACCGTAAATACTAGCCTGGCTCATTATTGCCCTGATAATGGTCTACTTCTTCACATCCATCGCACAATGCATGCAGTTCTTTATAGATAGAAAAATCATGGTATGCATTTTCGTGTACTAGCTAAAGCATTACGTATGTCTGGTGGAGATCATATTCACACTGGTACAGTAGTGGGTAAACTGGAAGGGGAACCTGAGATGACTTAGGGTTTTATTTATTTGTTACGTGATAATTTTCTTGAAAAAGATCGAAGTCGTGGTCTTTTTTTCATTTCACTCAAGACTTGGTCTCTATGCTAGGTGTTCTGCCTGTGGCTTCAGGGGGTATTCATGTTTGGCATATGCCTGCCCTAACCGAAATATTTGTGGATGATTCCATACTACAGTTCGGTGGAGGAACTTTAGGGCACCCTTGGGGAAATGCACCCGGTGCAGTAGCTAATCGGGTGGCTTTAGAAGCATGTGTACAAGCTTGTAATGAGGGACGTGATCTTGCTCATGAAGGTAATGATATTCTTCGTGAAGCTAGCAAATGGAGCCCTGGCTAGCTGATGTTTGTGAAGTATGGAAAGAGATCACATTTGATTTCGACCCAGTGGATAAGCTAGATAAAGAGACAAAATAAGCACGTATAATTAAGCAATTCCTGTTTGTTCTCCTAATTGATTGCAATGAAACCCAATATTTTCCTTAAAAAAAGATATATAAAGACAGGTTTCTCTCATGTAAAACTTTCAATTCTCATCAAAAAGATACATAGTTGTTTCTTCCCATAAATGAAAAATGAATTCTCGTAGAATCTCGTGTCATATAGTCAAATAAGAAAATGAGTTTTTATTACAACGGGGAATGAAAAAGATAATATATAGGATAGGAGTAGAAGGGATCCTTCCCTTGGCTTGATCTATGGATTGAAACTAAGGAATAGAAAATGATCCCCCAATCCAATCCCAAGGATCCATAATTCAGCCTATGGCTCCAACAAGAAATAATAGAATAGATAAGTTGTTTAGTCTTCCTTCGATCTTATCTTCTTATGTTTAGATTTTGTATATACTTGTATATGGTAAGGTCTGTACATAGAAAAGATATATGCAAATACACAAAGACCCTCATAGTTCATAGTATAGGATTAGTCTAAGATGTTTCTTCTTTCTTCGGCCCAATCTTTCTTTTTTTTTAGGAAAAGATTCTATCATAATCACTATCATAATATTGAAATGATTCACCAGATTCCTCAAAAGGAGAATCCTTTCTTTTCAAGACTCGCTCATTTTTCATTAACAATCTTAATGATTGGATCATATGCTTCATTTGAATTCTCATGAGAAAGAAAAAAGAAATGAAATAGGAAAATGATTTTTTCTTCATCGAATGACTATTCATCTATTAGTATTAAATTTTCAAAAAATAGGGGGCAGAAAGAATCTATGGAAAAATGTTGGTTCAATTCGATGTTGTCTAACAAGAAGTTAGAACATAGGTGTGGACTAAGTAAATCAATGGATAGTCTTGATGCTCTTGGACATACCAGTGGAAGTGAAGAACCTATTCTAAATAATGCGGAGAAAAAGATTCCTAGATGGGATAGTTATAGTTTCAGTAATATGAATTATCTAAATTCTTTATTTGATAGCAGGAATATTTAGAGTTTTATCTCTGATCATACTTTTTTAGTTCTAAATAGTAATGGTGACACTTATTCTATATATTTTTCTATTGAAAATCCTATTTTAATTTGAATTTTGAAAAGAAATTGATGTAGGTTTTAAATCTTCTATGAGCGCAAGCCCTCGTAGTTAGTTACATCATAGGAAACCAAAGTTCCTATGAAGACTCAATTAAAATAATGATAAAAATTTTGTTTAATGATTTTCTAGGAGTGATATCAAAGAAGTTGGATTCTAGAATTTCAATAGGGAATGGAAAAGATTGAGCAATTTTTTTTGGGTCTAAGGAAGAAGGGTAGGAGACACTTTAGGATTCTGAAAATGATTCAAAAGTGTCCCAACCTAAGCTAAGTGCTGTGCTTTAAATTTTAGATTGAGGAGAATTTTAATTTGAGTTGAATATTTTATTAGAAATTTGGTATTCTATTTCTGAAGGTTGGGGTCTTATGATTCAAAATCTACACCGGATCCTAGATCTAAATTGGGTGCTGGACCACGATGGCCCAAACCTAACTAATGTAGTGCAAGATCTAGACTTACCCTGACCTGGATTGGGGAGCCAGCTAATCACCTAGGCGATTAAAGTCCATGAGTCTATTCATTTTATGAAAGATTGGTAAGGACATTTTTTTATTAAGGAGTTTTGAGATTTGGTGCCAATATTTAGAGATTGTCCGAAGTGGCCCCTTGACTTATGTTGTTGAAAATGCTAAAAGAGAAATGCAATTAAAATTTAGATTTTTTTACTTGGTTTCTAATGCAATGCATGCTGATCAACTCGATTAAATACATAAAATGGAATGAAGTAATTTTAAAAAGGCATAAAAATAGTTTTTATCCTAGGGATTGTACAGATTCCTCTTGATAAGTCTGTACCCTCATAGGCCAGGTGGTCTACCAGAGCCTACAGGTAGGGAGGTGCCCATCAAAGGAAAAGGAGATGCATCAAAATTCTTATGAGAACTCCCGGTGATCCCGAACAAACTTCTTAGATCGTTAGTATTTCTATGTTATCTTAAAAATTTTATTAAAGTTTTATGTAAAAAACTTTTATTGTATCCTCACGAGCCTCCATGGATCCAGGCTAAAACAAAATCAGTATATAAACACCAAAAAGTTAAGAAAAGTAGGCAAAATCCTATACGTAATCAAAGTAAATCAAACACATCAATAAATTAAATATATTAGGTAAATATCTATAGGCAAACTACTTTTTTATTACAACTCAGGGTCTATAAAAATTGAAAGTGGCCGGGCACCACTAATAACAACCCAGATTCTAATCCTAATATAGACACAAGTGACTTTGAGTGGGATACTCTTTATCTTCAACTTCTCAGTCTTCTCCTCTTCAGACTCCTTAGATTCATCGTAGCTGGATACCCAAGTGGAAAAGAAAACTCTTCTCCCGAAGGGGAGGTTATTCTTTCCACTTTGGGTACTGAAATGATCCAAATTTAGACTTCTAAATAGAAAAGTACTATCCCCCTAAGGGGTATCCTTTCCTCTTTGGAATCCAACTTTGGATCCATATATCTCAAACTCAAAGTGCAGCTTTCACAACTCGATACTTCAAATGAATTACATTAATATGAAATAAGAAAATCTACTATACTACAAGGTTATCCTAAGCATTTAAATATAAAACACATCTTAGGCAGTTATATAATTAAATTAAAATTACTCATCCAGCCACGTTTGGACGTGCTCTTATTTATATGGGGGCTATGAAACTGAAGCACCTGTGGCATTTTATAATGATTATTATTTTTAGCCCCCTTTTTTTTCTTTGCATGAGCATTACCACCTACAGAAAGTTCAGTGAGCAAACAGAATGATCCTAACCCAAGGATAATCTAGTTGCCCATCACATTAATCCATAGAGTACAATAAAAATAAGTAGACATATTAATCAATTTCAATCACAACATGTAATAAAATCTCAAAAAATACAGCACACGATAGTAAAGTAAATACCGGCCTAGCCAAGACTAGAGTTGGTTGTCCTATCAAATCATCTAAAGTGTGTGCTAAAGGTTGTATGGCTGGGGTAGATCCTAAGTTGGGTAATTAATTTAAGTTATCTAATGTTCAAATTTATTGAAGGCTTAAAGGGAGATTTAATTAAGTTTAAATATTAATGTGTTAAAGTTTAATTAAGGTATATTTTAATAGTTAAATGATTACCACCTTTATTGCTCACCAAGACCATAAAATTTATTTCACCTTGCTTGGGGCTAAGTTAATAGCCTCGTAGGCCTGAGTTACCCACTAGCAATCGGGTTTAATTAAGTTGACTTAGTTTGTTAGAAATTAAGGGTTAATTAATATTAATTAATTCAATTAATTACTAATTTTAAAAGATTAGATTAGTTTATATATTTCTATCAATAGGTTCGTGGCGTTGTGCCACTAGACTTGAGGAACCAGGCCTCCTTAGGACACGTAGCTCCGTAGCCCGGAGTAGTCAATCCTAAAAACCTTATTGATATAGTTGAATTAAGGATTTTAATTTGGTTAAATAATTAAAGTTAGTTAAGTTTGATGTTTTACACTTTATTGAATTTATTCATGGCATTGTACGACCAGACTTGATAAACCAGGCCTCCTTAGGACACTTAACCCCACATCCCGGAGTAGTCCTTCTAATAAACTTTATCTTTGGAGTGGTTGTTGTATATTAAAATATTAGTTGAGTGTTTTATAAGTCAAATTAAAGTTTTTTGAATTTTAATAAACTATTGAATTTTTTGGATTTATTGGAATTATTTAGTTGCATTAATTAAGGGGACCAAAAATTGACTTTTCAAATTAAAGTTAATTTTGGAAGTTTCAAAATTTTAACAATTATTTGACCGTATGATGAATTGTTAAACTCTTAGTTTACTTAATTTGGAGTTTTTAATAAAAAGTTATGATTTTTCGAAGTTTGAGCATAGATTTGAACTACACCTGACCAAAAAGTTGACTTTTTGACTTTGACTTAATTTTGGAGGTTTAATATTTTTAAAAAATACTACACCTTAATTGAAGTTGAATGATAATGAATTTGTTAAATTTAGAATTTTTTACATATAGTTATGCATTTTCAAAGTTTTCTCAATTATTTGAATTTTAAAATTTTTTAATTTGGAAGGTTTTAGGAGTTTTGATCCAAATCAACTCCAAACTTCATGGAATCACCCTCAAAGGTTAGGAATGATCTGAGAAGACATTTCCAAGTGTTTAAATTTTTTTTGGTATTTTTAATTAATTTTAATTAATTAATATAATAATTATCAATTTTTATTAAAAATTAAATTATTATTAAATTGGAGGTCTAGTAAAGGGGATTTTATTTTTCCTAGATAGAGGAATAAAATTTGGTCTGTTTGAGATATTATTTGTATTTTTTGGACTTAATTTAAATTTATTATATTTTTTTAATTTTTTAGGTCCCTAAAAGGGCTGAAACTTGACATGTTTAATTTTCTATCCTAATGGCCTGCAAATTCTATGAAATTTGAACCTATAGGGAAAAATGTCACTAAGTTTACTTTGTTCGAGTTTCACTCCTATTAGGTGTATGTACAACTTCCTAGAAATTTTCAAAGTTTTCTAGACATTTTTCTTTCTATTTTCCCTAGGTGTCTCTACTATTCAAATGGGTTCCAATTTTTGTCCCTCTAACCCTAACATTAATGCATACAAACCATACAAATTTCAAAGCATAACACTAAAAATCTAGAGAGTTGTGAATTTTCAAAGTTTTGGGTCCAAAATGGACCCATTATCTTAAAAATTCATATCATAGCAAGCTACTAGGTATTAGATAATAGAAAAATCATAAAATAAGCCTAAGATAACTAAAAATATTTCACCAAAATTTGGACTCTAATTGACCCCTCGATTGTAAGAAAATTACAAAAAACCTAATTTCAAACAAACTAGAATATCTCACAATACGGTCCCCAAATAAACTCAATTTTAATTTCAATAAATAGTACACTAAATTTCCTTTCCAATGATATTAAGAATGTCCAATTTGGTGAAAAAATGAATTTAATGTGAATTTTCAAAGTTCTCAGTTATTAATTAAATTATTTAATTCAATTTTTAATTAAAATGATAGCGACAGCTGAGAGAGTGACACATGGTAGCACAATCCCAATTAACCAGTGTTTAAATCCAAGGTAAATGGACTGCGGTCTAGCTTATCATGAGCCATCTGATCTTGATCAAGAGGGAATCAGACGGCTGTGGTTGACCAAGCCCGTTTTAGTTTAAAATTGAGCAAAAAATTCAAATGCTCATAACTTTAAAATACTTGTCCAAAAATAATGAAATTTGAAACATAAGCTCATGATAATCTAATCTTCTAATGTCTAGAGTTTGGAGGCTCCATGCATTGTAGATTTCGAGCAGTTTCAAATTTAAAACTTAACTAAAAGTTGTGATATCTCACCAACTAATGGATGAAGTTTGATAATCTTTGGCTCTTTGGAAAGCAGCAGTGATCCTCTAAAACTTTGATGAAGATACCAAGAGCTGGATCTAGCTGGATAAAAAGTTGTGTTAAAAAATCCTCTTTCTCTCTCTAGAATGCCCTCTACTCACTAAAATAGTGATTTGAGGCTGTGAAAAGCTGGGGAGAAGCTTGTAAAGGCCTTAGAAATGGTTGGAAAAGATGGAGAAAGGTTTTGAAAGTTAGAGGAAGGAGGAGAGTTGGGGGAGAGTGAATAATAAAATATGTATCCCTTAGGTCAACCTTTTCCCCACTTTACCCTTAGCTTTTAGATTAAATGGTTTAGATTTGATTTAGGGTGGTTTGGATGGGTGAAAAGTTTCTCCTAAGCTGCCCGAAGCTAGGGAATAGGGTTGGTGTTTGAGCGTGACTTCCCTTGGTCCATGGAGAGAGGGACCACACCTTTTCCCTCCTTTCGTTAAACCCAAGCCAAGCCTTATTTAAGGGGCTGGTTTAGGCTCTATTAGGGGAGGAAATGGGTCACTTTCCATCAGGTTTGAGTATGTTTTAGACTAAGCCATGACCAAGTTGTCTTGGTGATGTGGCCATGATTTAGCCTCTTTCTATAGGCTTGAAATGAGTTTGTTGACTCATTGACCTATTGACCAGTTAATGATGACTGGGATAGGCTTGGAGAGGGTCAAGAGAGCTGTAGGAATTATCCTAAGAGGTTTGGAGTCAAGGGATTGGAGATTTGAGGAAATACATGCAGTTGGAGAGGGTTTTGACCTCTCCAAATGGGTTGACTAAGTCAAACCTAGGAAGTTTTGACTTGAAAATCTTTGGAGGTGAATGAAATGTCAAATTGAGTGATTTTGGAGGGTTGATTTGACTTGAAATGGATTCAAGCATTAAAATTGACGTTTATGTAAGTTAAGGGTTGATTTGGTCAACCTAGTGAAACCACAGGGTGAGTTTGGGTCAAAAGGTTCAAATGAGTGTTTTGAGATCAATGGAGGTGGTGCCATGCATTGGTAATGTCATTTGGTTGGAAATGGGTGTTTAAATCCCTTAAGGGCATTTTGGTCAACCATGGTTGACTTGATCAACCAGGTCAAACCAAAAGGTAGGTTTCAGTCCAATGTGTCCCTAAAGTCATTTAGGATCCATTGGAATGAATTTTGGAGTTTGATATAGTTAGGTCATATTGGATTTTGGGGAAAAGGCCAAAAATCCCCTTAAAGGGTATTTTGGTCATTTTCTCCCTTGGACAATTTTGGATCAAAATTAAATTGTGAAAAGTATAGACTATTGATCAGTAGGTCCTAATGGAGGTCATGGGTATGATTGGAAGGTTTGGAAAGGGTCCCAAGGTGAAAATCTATTGGATGGCAAGTCCAGTGGCATATGTTATAAATAATTAAAGGTTTTGTAGTCTTTGGAAAAAGATTTAGTTTTAGGGGCTAGGAGTATTGGATTGAGCTTAAATTTAGAGAGTTGCCTCTAGAGATATGTCTTATCAATATGAAATTGATAGACTCTAAGTCAGAGATCATCAGACTTGGTTCGAAGGGATCTAAAAATTCTATTGGAAAGGGTTTTAGGACCTTAGTCCTTAGCCCTTGGATTTGGTTTGGAATTTTGGGATTGGATTGGATTTTGGATTTGGATGGTTGGAAATGACTTATCCATGTCATTAATAATAAAAGAGATGATTGTTGATGATTCGATGGGGTTGGAGTGTGATTGAAGTTTGATCAAGGGGTTAATTGGGATTGGAGTGAAACTTAAACTTAGAGGGTGGAGTTTGGATTTGAATAGGATTGTATTGGGTCCTAAATGGGACCTATATGATTGAGTGGTAGGCATCCCTTAATCATTATTTCACCATAGGATTATTGAGGTAGGTATTAGTGACCTCATACAAAAATGAGGTCAACAGTAGAGAACTTTCATCCTTTTTCACCCTCCTGGTGAAGGCAGAGAACCTTGACATCCTTTTTCACCCTTCTGGTGAAGGTAGAGAACCGTCATCCTTTTTCACCCTTCTAGTGAAGGCAAAGAACCCTCATTATTTTTCACCCTCCTGGTGATAGTAGAGAACCTTGACGTCCTTTTTTACCCTCATGGTGAAGGCAGAGTACCCGATCTACTTTGGAAATCTTCTTTCTAGAGTTTTCAAAGAAGAAAGATAGAATTTTGAAGAAATAATAAGAGATCCTCACCTTTGGGCAACCTTTTGAATCCCTCATAATTTTCTCTTACAAGATCTCTCACTCTCCACTCCCAAACACTCTCCAAAACACACTCTCCTTTTTCACTATAAAGAGAAATTCATTGCACAGATTTTAGCAAATAGTTTCTAGGACTTATTTTATAGAAACCTAAAGAAAAAATTGACCAAAAACTAAAATTTCAATGTCAAATGAAATTAGATCGTACATTATGATCGTGGATCATCTATACGAACAATTCAAAAATCTTGGGATGAACTGGTACGAACTTTATTTTGTACACTGTTAGTTGCCTGTATGATTTTAGATCGTCTGTACAAATAGTTCAAGTTCATCTGGGCATGTTGTAAATTATTAATCCAACTAATAAATAAATTTCTTTTTTATATAAAATATTTAATTTATTTATATTGCTTCATACATTGAATTCATATGGGTGGTAATTTGCATTAATGGGTACAACCTTTTCTAGGTTTCTTTTGATGTATATGTTTTAGAATTATAGGAATATGTATACTAGTTCTAGGATAATACAATATTGGATACTATATAACCATCCCCTTTACCCAATCATACATACATGCACTCATTTTAATTTCTATAATGAATGTTAAGCCAAACTTTTATTCCCATTATAGGCAAGGTTACGGGATCTTCATTATACTTAGAGGATGGTATGCTTTCCTATGGATAGGGTCATTATGCTTACCAAAATTTCTAAGAAAATTTTATGGTTATAAAATTTAGTTAGGTAAACTAAACAAGGTATTGAGAGTAGCCTATCATGCATTACATCTAAGGTGATTGGTTGAGCACTAGGATTGTTATTTGGTAACTCACTACAAGCAAGTATTAGTCCAGATTGTAAACACCTCTTAAGTCTTTGCACATTTCTATTCAATTCTTTTAAAACTAAAAAAATGTGTAAATCTAAATTCCAAGGATAACTATAGAATTTATAATTTAGAGCTTATACATTAAGTCTTGTTAGCCTAAATATTTATTTAGATTTATATGTATTTAAAAATCTTTAGTCTTCATTTTAATTGAGAGTATTCTCTTAGGAAATGTAATTAGTTGTAGGGGCTTGCCTTTATAGAGAGCCTACAACCCAGAAAAAAATAAACACCATCTTAGTTTCTTTCTAAGGTAGGGAAAAGAATTATGGAACACATACCTAAGGTTTAAACATTAGATTAATTTCAAAATTTAAATGATAGGTGAATATTGCTTTTATCATTTGGGCTTCAATCATGAATGGAAATTTTCTCTTCTTAAATGGATAGTGAATTAAATTTTTCCACAAGGTTAAGTTATAATTTTCCACAAGGTCCTTAAGAGATATCAAGAGGACCTCTTCCGGAGTTGATACTGCCCAAGAACAAGAACTTTCACCATCTGGATATACGTATTTAGCTAACCCCAATTCATAATATTCAATTTTAAATAACTTTTTAATAATTACTTCTAGGATCTTGCAAACACTTCCCCACTCTTTTTTTTATTGTGGGGAAGCTATGTTTTAACTTTCATGGCATTTGGATCAATGTGCAAGAAGATATGAAACTTCTTCCATTTCCTTTTATTTCTATTTTTGCATGTGTAGAGTTGATTGGAGCATTTCATTTTGATTAAATGGCTTAGATCAAGCCATTTCTATCATTTGATCTGACTAATTCTTATGTGGTTGATGTATGGATCTCTTTCCAGTATGATCTGATTTATCGATTCAAAACCATGGTAATCCAATGGCTAATATATATGTTGAGTCATATAAATGAAACCACAGCTCTCTTCATGGAGCTAACACATGGATGAAGGTTGTAGGCAATCGTTGCACTGCTAACAATCATTGCTAATAATTACACCATCATGCAATCATCAATGGTTGGCTATATTTTTTATTAAATGCATGAAAATAAATCCAAAAATGCCAGAAACTTTCAAAAATTCATCTTAAATGTATTTTTTATCCAATTTTTGAGTTCCTTGGTTCATTAGAACCATCTTGATTCTAATTATATTTTAAAAATAATTTCAAACCATTTTCACCATTGTATAGAAAATAATTAAGGTTTAAATTTTTTTAATTTTCTTTAATTAATCTCTAACTAGTGGTCCAATTGAGCTCAAATTTAGATAGTGAAAAATAGGGCATGCATGTTATAAACCCTAATTTTCTTGGACCTTAATGATCAATGAATCTTACTGAATTTAATTTACAAAGGTAAGGGTCAAAAGTTGACCAAAAACTATAGAAATTCATTGCTCTTAATCTACATATAATTAAGGCTTGAATTTTCAATGGTGTGTTTATACTTACAAAAGGTTTAGAATGACACTAATTTTATCCTAATCCAAATAGTAAAGTTTCTAAATTAAATTCTCAAAAGTATAGATATAGTTACCTTGGGCGGTTGATTGTGATGTATAAGAAGTCTTTGAGGAATCAAACTTCAATGGGTTTAAAGAACAAGTTCATATAAACCTACATTTCAAATTTCTTTGCATTTGGAGTTTATTTGGTCTGTCAATTTATGAAACCAAGTTTGACATGCATAATTGACCTAACATATTCAATAATTCATAATAAATCCAAATAAAATGCTAAAAATATATTATAATCTTCATGATGCTTAGAATTAAATACTTAGTAGAGAAAAATAAAAAGCTCTTTGAAATTCATTCAAAATAAAAAGTAATTTAATAATCAAGAAAAGTAAGTAATAATTGATTAAAAAATAATAAAAAACTTAACATTTTTCCAAACACTTATAATCATCCCTGGGAGTCATCAATGACACTTAGGGAAGATTTTAAGAAGTTTAAAGTTTATATGGAGCTTAAATAAAAAATTTCCAAATTAATTAAACTAATTAATTCATTAAAATGTGTTGAACTTTTAAAAATCAAAACTAATTATAAAAAAAATCTAAATTACACAAACTCAAATGCATTAAACTCATAATTGGTATAGTATTTATGAAAAATATAAAATTCCCATAATTCAATGTAATTCAAAATTTAATATTTGGTTAAATTTAATTAATTAAATAATCTAATAAATATGAAAATTCAATAAATCATAAAAACATTTGCAAATCATCAACTCAACGAGTTAAATCAAAGTAGCTCCATTAATTGAGTTTATAAGCTAGAAACCTCAAGCTTTGGGGCAACATGTCCTGTGGAAGCTTTAATCCTCGTGCCTATTGCAATAATGCAATGAATGAATTGATAAGAAATATGTATGTGATTACAAATATTATAAATTGATAATTAATTAATTGAATTAATTACAAATTAGTAACTAATAATCAAACTTAAATAAATAAGTAATTGTTTGGTAACTTGGGCTTACGAGGCTATTTGCTTAGCCCCAAGAAGGGAGAAACAAACCACCTAGCCCTAGTTTAACAAAAGTAATTGCTATTCAATCTAAATAATAATTGAAATAAGTAATAAAATACTTAGAAACTAAAGCTTTCATACTCATGTGCTTGACTCCTTTTAGGAAGGCAAAGGTGTATTGGACTGAAAGATTTATGGATTGAAACACTTGATTAAAATATAAGGACTCTATGCAACCTTTTTACCCCATTTTTAAAGGATTGGTAGCATTACAAATAAGTGCATATATTTTGCTAATCAATGACTTTTAGCACTTCGAAGTTATTGAGTGCAATATTCTTTAAAATTTAAATGTAAATAACTTTAACAATCAAAATCTATCCTAAAATAAAATTCAAAACTTTTAAATCACTAAACACTTAAATTCAAACCATCCTTTAATAACCTTAAACAACTAAATCAACTATTGACAATTTCAAACCAATAAAGCCTACGATCGACATTTAAATTAGAAACCAACATTTATTTCCTGATTAGGGAGATAATTTTGGTAAGTATTAATTAATCGTACAGTACGATAAGTATCGTACTGTATGATCAGTACAGAAAATCAAATTCAAAAACTTACCAAACTTATTCTGGCTGCTAGGGTTTCTCAATTATATCTTATCGTACAGTACAATATTGATCATACAGTACGATTAGTTTGTAAACTTAATCATTCGAAAATTAGTCGTTAGCCTGAGTATTTTTAATTAATCGTACAGTACGATACAAAATCGTACAGTATGATTTTCTTAAAAAAAAAATTTAATCATTTAAAAAACAATTCTCCCCCTTTATGTGTGCATGGTTGCTCCTTTCACATGCATGCTTCTGTGGTAGACTCAAGAAAATAAAAATAAAGAAATAAAAATTACAGACTTTTCAACATCCTATTCTACCCGATCTGAGTCTCCAGTAATCTTGAGCAGTGTGCATCTGACCTGAAATGTTAGTGCTCATATACAAGGATTAAGCATTTCTAATCTAAAGGAAGTCTATATGGACTCAGTAAGTATTATTATCACCATCAAAAGTAAGTGCTCGGGATCCTGGATTTCAACAGTACGAACCCAACCGAGCTATTCGTACCTACGATTTGTCCTATACAGTCAAGTCATACGAATCCAATCGAGCCATTCGTACCTACGGTTCGTCCCGTACGATCAAGTCATATGAACCTAAACTTAGCCATTCGTACCTCATACTGTACAAACTGGACTTAAAAAATTTTCCAGACAAACAGGTTTGTTATAGAGGACAAATAATACAGATCATCCCGTACAATCCAATATCGTACTGTATGATCCATTTTAAAAATAAAGTTTTTCACTCCCCCATTGTGTGTGTGCACAGTTATCCAACTTATAATCACACTCTCTTAGACTCAAGAAAAATAAAAGATACAGACTTCACTCATAATAAACATTAACAAATAAACTTGAAGTCTTCAGTAGTCTGGAGTGTAAAATTTCTTGAAAAACATGTTAGTACACACAAAAAGAAACTCCAATATTTATTAGGAGAAAAATAAAACAAACAATAAGCTTTTGTAATCATAAAAAACAACTTGTATCAAAATTCACTTGAATGAACGGATTTGTACAAATCATAACAATCTCCCCCTTTTTGATGATGGCAAAATATTTATTATTTGAGTTAATAATTATACCCTCATTTCTCCTAAGCTTCCACTAAATGTAAGCTCCCCCTAAATAAATGATCTCCTAAGCTCCCCCTAAATGAAAGCTCCTACTAAAGAAATGACCTATCCTAAACAAGGGGTAAGAGAAGGTTAGATGATCTGATAAGGAATAAGCAGAGGGAAGCAGAGCAAAAGAAAAAAATAAGACAAGCAAGCACATATAAGTACATACACATGCAAAGAAAAAACACACATAACATACAATAAGTACACATACATACAATACAACAGATAATGCAACAAGTCAAACAACAAGTACACATACATATAATACAATAGATAATACAACAAGTCAAACAATACAAAACTCCCCCTTTTAACAACAACAAAAAGGGAAGATACTCGAAGGAGTTAAGGATTTAAATAATGTTAAAAGAAGATTAACTATAATATTAAAATCAAATGCAAAAAGTAAAGACTCAAAATGGTTTAGATCACAAACTATAATAAGGACAAGAGAAGTTGATCTATGGCAGTAATGTAATAGACAGATTAAGTAACCACAACTATTGCACAAATGATGAAAGAAAATTACCAAATTTCTAAGTCAAATGCGATGATCATTGAGTAGATAAATTTGAGAAATGTTAAAGGAAATAATAATTAGCGACATTGCACATCTTTTTAAATGTTTGGGCTAATTTTATTTTTCTTTATAATTTTGGTGATATTGCGCATCTTTTATTGTATGGCACACTTTATGCATCTTTTTTAATTTTTGGCTCATACTATTTTGACTAAATAAAATTCTTTCCAACAAGATAATCCCTTAATCACTAGTACAATAATAAATACATTGATATAAAAATTAAGATTAATATTAAGACATCAAATATATAATAATTTAGGCTAAGTAACATATGTCTAAAATAGTATAAAGTAAGATCTTCTAATCTACACCAAATCATAATGAAATTTAAATATTTTGAGAAATTAAATTATGCATAAAAATTTCTATTATAATCCAAATTCAGTTAACATTTTATAAATCTAATCAACTACGTTCGAGTGTTAAAGATTAGTAACTTTCTAGTCATAGTCAACAATCATAGAATATTATGTATTAAAACTGAACTTTTTCATTCATCATGATGCCAACATGGGAGCTCAGGCTGGCAGGGTGGGAGCTCGGGCGGGCAGCGGGCAGCGTAGCTCAGGCTGGCAGGGCGGGAGCTCGGGCAGTCAGTAAGTTGCATAGCTCGGGCAGGGCGGGTAGGCCTCCAATCAGGCAGCGCGGGTGGGTGGGCAGCCGAGCAGCTTATTTTTTTAATTAATTTTTTGATATTTTTCGGCTGCCTTTTTCCGCCAAAAAACCACCGAAAATATTTGCAGCCGAAAATTACCGTCGAAAAAATTTTTCCTACGCGTGTTTTACCGGAGAAAAATTTACTATCGAAAAGTCACCAAATATTTACAAAATCACTAGAAAACTGCCATTTGCTATCAAAAAATGCCACCGGTAAAACATAATTTTTCTGTAGTGTGGATTATAAGGGAAATCACCCAATATTGCCAGTCAATGGGTGATTTTTTAAGAGATATTATGCTTGATGTAGTTTGATCTTTGAATTAATAACATTTTCAAGTTTTGAATTAAGTTGACTCAATTTTGCTTAAATTTTTGAATTCCAAAATCATATTTTATTCCTCTGTGTGGAGCAAGCTTCCTCCCCACATGATCATTTACTAGTGATGGAGCACACCCGTTGTGGCACCATCCTAATTTTAAAATCCAAATTTGGTCTTTTATGCAGAGGAAGTTTTCTCTCCATAAGATCATTCACTAGTGATGGAGATGCCCTCTGTGGCACCATCATAGTTTCAAATTCTAGAATCGATCTTCTATGGGAAGCAAAATTTCCTTCCCATAAGATCCTCCAGTTCTCTTTTATTTAAGATTAGACATGAGTCATCATGCATTCTTTCCTTAGGATTAGATCTACAAGTGATGGAGCACGCCCTCTATGGCACCATCCTAATTTCAAATTATAGATCTAATCTTACGTGGAAAGCAATGCTTCCTTCCCACATGATCATCAAATTCTCTTTTTCTTATGATTTGATATGAGTCATCATGCTTTCTTGCCTTAGGATTAGATCTACTAGTGATGGAGCACGCCCTCTATGGCACCAATCTAGTTTCCTTATATGAGAATAGATTCCCCATTCAAGTTCAAATCTATTTGTGATAGAGTACATCCTCTATGGCACCATCCTAATTTCAAGCCTCAACTCAATCCTCAGTGGGAAGCAATGCTTCTTTTCTGCATGATCTTCCATCTTTCTTCTACTTAAGGTTAGATGTGAGTCATCGTGCTTTCTTGCCTTAGGATTAGATGCTCTAGTGGTGGATAACGCCCTATATGGAACCATCCTAGCTTCAAATTTCAAATTTTAAATTTGATCCTTTATAGGAAGCAATGCTTCCTTCCCATATGATCTTCATGTTTTCTTCTCCTTAAGTTTATATGTGCTTTCTTGCCTTAGGATTAGACGTTCTAGTGGTGGATAATACCCTCTGTGTCACCATCCTAGCTTCAAATTTCAAAATTTAAACTCAATCCTCTAGGGGAATCAATGATTCCTCTGCACAAGATTATCTAGTTTTCTTCTCCTTAAGATTAGATATGAGTCATCATACTTTCTTGTCTTAGAATTAGATATACTAATGGTGGATAACAGCCTCTATGGCACCATCCTATCTTTAAATTTCAAATTTCAAACACAACCCTCTGTTGGAAGAAATGCTTCCTTCCCATAAGATCTTCTAATTTCTTCTCCTTAAAGATAGATGTGAGTCATCATGCTTTCTCTCTTTACGATTGGACATTCTAGTGGTGGAGAACGCCCTCTGCGGCACCATCCTAGTTTCAAACTTCAAAATTTAGATTCAATATTTTGAGGGAAGCAATGCCTCCATCCCACAAGAACTTTCAGTCTTCTTTTCGTTAAGGATTGTTACTTCCTACCCTTAGGATTAGATCTACTAGTGGTGGAGAACACCCTTAGTGGCACCATCCTAGTTCTAATTTCAAATCCTAAAATTAATCATTCTTTTATTTAGGGTTTAGTTTATCCCTTCCCTTAGTACCAAATCTACTAGTGGTAGAGTACGTCATTCCCTGCACTACCCTAGTATCAATTCAATTTTGATTCCCTAGGGTAAAGTTTCCACTATCCCTTAAAATCAAAACTCCATACTCAATCTTTTTATTTAAGCAATGCCAATATATGCAATAGAACTTTATTCTACTATAGATATTAGGGGTCCTTTTATTGACCTCATTTTTATATGAGGTCACTAAGACCAATCCAGTCCCTAGATCTATCTAGACCCTAAGAGCTATCTAGACCCTAGATCAACTCAAACCCTAGGATCAATTCATATCTTAGATCAATCTAGATTCAAGTTAATCAAGATCTCGGATCAATTTAAACTCTAAATATATCTAAACTTCAAACCTATCCATATCTTAACTCCAGTTTAAATCTTGATCCTACCTCTAATCTAGTTTTAGTCCTATCTAATCATTTATAATCATTCAATTAATTATAATTGGTTTGGATAAATCAAATTTAAGTAATCAAATCTAGAAATCTAGCTTAAATCTAAAAATTTAGACCAAAATCTAAGGTTCAAAGGCCTTATCCTAAAAACCTATTTTATTAATTTTTCAAACACCTCAAAACACAGTCAAATGACTACCGATTCATGATCTTTAAATATCATATTAATTAGGCATGTCCTTAGGGTCTACCCTCAATATTTGATCTGAATCTGAGGCCTCTATCCCCAAAAATTAGATTGAAATCCAAAGGTTATACAACCTTGAAATATTCACGACCTATGCTACTAGACCTACCCCCTAGTGGAATTTGACCTTAGAGCCTTCTCCAAAGCCTCTAAATATATCCATGTTGCAAATCTGGGCCCAAGTACTATGATTTTGATGATAATAAATATTATTGCTTCTTTACTACTGCAATTATTGCATATTTATTTTGTTTGCCTTGCCCATTAACCTTTCAGGTCCACAAGTTCACTTGCAATGCCAATCAGCTCAAGATCGAGTATATTAGGATTAAATCTATCTGCAATTTTAATTTTAATGTACATTTTATCTTTCTTGAGTCAAGTCATGTTTCTGGTGGACCCCAAGCTAAGTAACCTTGCACACACACACTCAAGGGGGTGAGTTAGTGAGTTAAAATAAATTTCTATATTTTGAACTAATTATACAGTATGATATACATCATACAATATAATATATATCTTACTGGATGATCATTTATGTAGAAAATCCTAATTAGAGCACCCATTATTAAGTGAGATTAATTAACTAATCATACTAGATGATTCAAATTGTATAAGAAGATTAGTTATAGACATGAAAAATAGCCGCCAATCATAATTTTGGCAATTTTTTAATATACAAAATTTACTCTAATCATATAGTATGATCTATATCGTACTGGATGATTTATGACAATCATGCCTAAATTGATCCTATGATTATAGGACTAATTATGGTTAGATTGCTCAATCAGATCATACAGGATGATCTACAATGATCGTACTGGATGATTTTTTATATTTTATGGGATGATCCACCATCATCCAAGACAAAAATCATAATTTTCTTTTAATCATACAAGAAATCATACTGGACATCCTGAGGAATATATGAGACTATATTTAAATCGCTAGTCATCGTCCCATATCATATTAGACGATCAATACAGTATCTTGAACTAATCATCCTGGATGATCACAAAATTATACTATATGATCTATACAAATACTTAAACTGATCATACAGGGTAATGCTGATCGTACTAGCTAAAATGGTTATTTTGTACTAATCATATAGGATGATCTGAGGATCATACTGGACGATCAGAAGTGACATATTGAAAATTAGTGCTTCGTTAGAGGCTCTCTATTTAAGCTCTCATATTATCCTTGAATAAAATATTTTGCTGTTGAGTTGATCTCAGAAAGAGCTTAGAGAAGGGTGATAAAGTGCTTAGGAGAGAGAGAGATCCTTGTGAGGAGGAGTTATGAGGGATTCACAAAGGTTTCTCCAAGAAAAGTTTCCACCATCTTCTTTAAGCTGCTTTTCTGGTTTCTTGGTGGCTCTTGGGGAGACTTTCATCAGGATCAAATCAAGGTTCTCTACCTACTCCAGGAGGGAGTAAAAGGATTTGTAAGTTCTCTATCTACTCCAGGAGGGAGTAAAATGATTCCTAAGTTCTCTACCTACTCCAAAAGGGAGTAAAAGGATTTCCAGGTTCTCTGTCTACTCTAGGAGGGAGTAAAAGGATTTAAGGTACTCTACCTCATCAGGTTGGTGGAAAGATTTTGTAAGGGCTTCTCTGCCTTATTGTGGGGGCAAATGGAGAGACACTACTTTTAGTGTAATACCTGGAAAGGAAGTTTCTGAGGACTGGACATTGGTCAAGTTGATCGAACCATTATAATTCTTGTCTGTTCTTTCAATCTACTTTTTTGTATTTAATTTTTGCATTTTTCTATAAATTATTCTTTGTTTGAAATCTCTAAAATTTTGTTATTATGAAACTGATCTACTTCTGCATCAAGAGGTTTTAAATTTTTTCGTCTGTTAAAAAAGATTTTAGAATAACCAATTCACCCCCCCCCCCCTCTTGGTTAGCCTCGGGCTAGTTCTCAGAGGTTTAACAACCTCCATGAACTTTCAATTCAGACCCTTAATCAAGATATGTTAAGCAATAAATTATATTTTGGTGGACCCACTTTCACTTCCAGTTGACTAGGGGTCAAAATGACTAAAATGCCCCTTAAGGGAAATTTTGGAGTTTTCTATAAACTTTAACATGACCTATTCAAATCAACCCTTAAAACCTCTTTCAATGTATCCTAATCATCATTAAGAGTACATTGAACACCAGTCCTGACCCTGGTCAAACCTGGTTGACCAGGTCAACCAATTTTGATCAAATTACTTCTTAGGGGTTTGAATACTCATTTCAATCCAAATGGCCTCCTCTTTGCATGAGACCACTTCCACTAGAGTTCAAACATCAAACTAAAACATGTTAGACTCAAGCTCAGGCCTTGGGTCAATATGGTTGACCAAGTCAACCTAGGTTGACAAAAGAGGCCCTTAAGGATCCAAATAGTCAATTTGACTAAAATGATGTCCCCAGAACCTGGGACCACCTTTAACAGACTCAAAACATCAAACCAAACCTATTGAGCCAAAATTGAAACCCTTGGTTAGCCTGATTGACCAAGTCAACCATGGTAGACACAATAACTCTTTTAGGGTATAAATGGTCATTTTGATCATTTAGACCATTCTAGTTCTTGAAACTATAATCACCAGACTCCAAATATCCAATCAAACCTAAGCCCTAGGTTAACCTTGTTGACCAAACAGTCCCACAAGGGTCTAAATAGTTAATTTGACTAAAAGGACCTCCCCAAACCTTGGGACCACCTCCAATAGACTCAAAACATCAAACCAAATCCGCTGAGAAAAAACCCAGACCCTGGGTCAACTTAATTGACCAATAGCTCTTTAAGGGTCTAAATGGTCATTTAGACACTTAATATTTTTAATTAATATTTAATTAAATTACTTTCTAAAATTTAAATTTAGATTTAAAAAATATTTTAAACTTTTAGAAAAAATATTTAAAATATTTATTTTAAAATTAAATAATAATTTAAAGTATTTTTTAATATTTTAAATAATTTTAATATTTTAATATTTAATTAATATTAAAATTAATATTAAGTTAATTATCTTAAAAATCCAAAATTTTATTTTAAAAATATTTTAATTAAATTATAAAAGATATTTAAAATACTTTTAAATTAAAATTTAATTCAAAATATTTAAAATGATTTAAGTTATTTATTTTATTTAAGTACTTACGTAATTAATTAATATTTAATTAATTAAATATTTTACATTTTAAAAAATTCATAAGTTTATATTAAAATATTTTGAAAAATTAAAGATTTATTTTAAAATATTCTAATTTGAAATTAAAATTAATATGATGTATTGTCTATATTTTAAATAATTTTAAATTAATAAAATGTTTAAATATTTAATTAATATTTAATTAAAAATTAAATTCAAATAATTTTAAAATTTTAAAGAAAATTATATTAAATAATTTTAAAATTTCAAAAAACATCTTGAATTTAATTTTATTTAATTTAAATTTTTTTAATTTTAATTAAATTTATATTAATCAAATGTTTAAATATTTAATTAATAATTAATTAAAAATAAATTCAAATAATTTTCAAATTTTAAAGGAAATTAAATTAAATAATTTTAAAATTTCAAAAACATCTTGAATTTAATTTAATTTAATTTAATTTTTTTATTATTAATTAATTTTGAATTCCAAAAACATCTTGAATTTAATTTAATTTAATTTAAAATTACTAGAAAACTTCTAAAATTCAAAAAACATTCAATTTAAATTAGAAAAATACACACAAGACCTTAAAATTTTTTAGAATTTTAAATATTTTAATAAAATTAGAGAATATAATTCAATTATTTTGGAATTAAAAATTTATTTTAAATGTTTTAAATATCTTAAATAATTTGAGTTACTTAAATGTTTATATATGTATATATATATATATATATATATATAATTTTTTAAATAAAATGCATAAAGCAATTTATTAAAAGAAGCAACTAATTACACCCACATTCCTCCTTTAACATATTCACAAAGGTAGGAGGAATTTTATTACAACTAAAGTTTTCCAAAAAAAAATGAAATAAGAGCTAAGTTAGCACAAAAATTTGCTCACTTATTACATTCCCTATTAGAAAAATAAAAAAAAACTTGCTTTAAATCATTAAGGAACCCCAAATCCATCGGATTAAGGAAATCCTCCTTATCAACAGTGTTATTCAGTATTCTTTGAAAAAAATTGATAAATTAAATTTATCACCTTCAATAACAATTCCTTTTGCATCAAACATCCAATCTCGAATAAACTTCCTCAAGGAGAGAACTGATAGAATTTCCACTTGCAAGCAGTCCTAATATAGACAACTAAATCCAAAAGCACATAAGAATCTTCCTTTATAATATCTGAAGACGCCACCTATGCCAACCTTGTTTGTGCTAATCAAAGAAGCATCCACATTTGCCTTTATAAATCCAGGAGGGGGAGGAAGCCTAGAAAATTGAGATAGCTTACACAGCTGATTAGCATCCCAGTTCTCCCAAATAGAATTAGAGCGAAAAGAAGCAACCACATGATTGAAGGAATTTGCTGCTACATTGGCTGAAGAATCATCATTTCCACCATGAGTAATCTTATTTCTACCCTTCCAACAAAAAATACCACAAATCAATACAGATTTCCATCAAACAGATTAGTATTCGCAAGCTGCTTTAAGGAAATAAGACAATCTGCAAGACATTAGAAATCAGGCATAGAACAGCCCCACATGGAAAGACAATCAAATGCTTGAAAAATTTTAACATAATTCATTCAAATATGTTCACAATCTTCATCAGAATCACAACCTCTCGAGCATCCAGCAAAATCAGACAACCTTCTGTACACCAAAAAATGGTTTGATGGGATAGCATTTCTGCTCAAACGCCACCAAAATAGATCAACCTGAGGCCTTAAATTCAGTTTCTTCATCCCACTCTAGCTGCCATCTTCCATATAATCTTCATAAGATCTCCAAAGCTAAGGCTAAGATTGATTTACCCGAACACTTGTAAAGAAGCTCCATTTGATCTCCATCCAAGTCTGAATTAATAAGAACAAATAAAATCATATCCACCAAATATTGTCCAAAAAATTGCTTCAACTTCACAACATTCCAGCTTCCTTCATTGATAAAACCCAAAAGAACATTAATACCTTCATTCATATTAGCAACAAAGGTAGGCCATTTCTCAATACTCTTATCCAAGATCCAAGCATCTTTAATTGTATCATTTTTAGCACCAGTACAAACCTTCCATCTCATAATAGGATGAAGGAATTTTGCTCCATTCACAATAATATTCCATGTGGTCGAAGAATTAATCTTATAATCAGAACTCCATACATCATTACCATATTTAGACCTCAAGGTTCTGTTGAGAAGAGAGTCTGGATTAAAGATAAAATTCCAAGCAAATTTGGCCCTCAAAGGACCAACTTTCTCCACAATTGATTGCAACCCACAACCTCCTTTCGTCCTTGGCCTACACAAGACCTCCCAAGCAACATAATGGAGTCCATTACTATCATCATTCTTATGCCAAATGAAATTCCTACACATCTTATCAATCTCACTCAAAACTTAAATGTTTATATATTTACCTAATATTTAATTAAATTTCAACTCAAATATTTTTCAAAATTCTAAGAATATTATTTTAAAATATTTTTAAATTATCAAAGTATCTTCACAAATTATTTTGAATTTATTTCAAAATTATTTTGAAATTACTTTGGAATTATCTTAATTTTTCTAAAATTCAAAATTGAGTTGTTTTCTAATATAAATATTAATTTTGAAATTATATATGTTATATTTATAGAGCCTTGAGGGGAATATTGGAACTTTAAACATAGCTTGAGACTATATGAATAGAATTCATGGGGAAAGATTAGTGAATAGTTGTGTTCCAACTATTCATTAATTAAAGTATTATCTATATTAATTATCTTTAATTCTTACATATATAGGATGCACACATACAGCTAGTTTTAGGCTCTCCTAGATCTAGGATTTGATTGGTGTGATTACATTTTATTAATGTTTATCCTTTTGTTTTGAAGGAATGCAATTAGCATTAATCAGGAAAGAAAAACAAGAATAATCAGAAAAGAAAAATAACTAAAAACCGAACAACGTTACCTTCCTAACAAACAAAAGATAACTATTATTGAAAAGCAATAAGAACCTATGAATGAAATATTTGCAAAAAATGAAAAACGCATAATAGAAATAAGATCCTCTACTTCCCATTTCAAACCAGATGGGGTGGAAGGGACACCAAATATTAGACAACCCAACGAATTGGTTAGTATCCTAGAGTTACCAAATAGTTAAAAACTAAAAAATAGTAAGAATCTTATCCACCATTACTCTAATTCCATTATGCAAATAAAAAACATTACATTTAAACAAAAATCTAAGCATCCAAAAAGCTACCACTTCAATCCATGCACCAACACCATCATTGTTTGCCAAAAAAATAATCTTCATGAAACAGAACTCCCATAGCCAATGAAATTCGGCCATCTTCCATAAAACAATAATCTTTATCATCTACAATGAATGTTGAACAACAACAAATAGAGACAATGAAGCCTTCCTCACAAATGCCAATGATACAATCCCAAGAAGCCTCAGAACCGACTTCACTATCCTTCCCATCAACACAAAAAATCATTTCAGGTAATAGAAGGAGAATAATCCCCATTACTGCTATGTAATCACAAACCAACTTTCCTCCTTCTAGGTAGATTTTCCACCGGACCTAGAGATTGTAATTCCTTAAACAATTTAACTTTACAACTTGAAGAATTCACATCCATACAATTCTTCAAGCTATCCTCATTTTGTAAATTTGAATCAACATTAGACTTTGCATTAGGAATCTGAATCACACATCCTTCCAACCTAATATCCTCTTCATCTGATGAAAAATCCAGAGTAGCAACCAATCCAATATCTACTAATCCTTCACATTGAACAGCAGAACCACACACTTCAAACACTTCATCAGCACTATTCAAATTGTCTTCCTCTTCAATAATAGCAATAAAAGGCCCACTATTAGTCCCACAACCATGTTCCATACCAGCAGTATCACCGTTTGAATCTTTATTAACAACAACTTCAACAAAAGTGTTGACATCATACTCAGGAGATAATACATTAAACTTAATATTTGTTACCAAATCTTATACAGTATTATCAGATATTGCACCAAACTTATCCACAATGCCTTTAGAGTTATTACGAAGCATAAGTGAATCCTTCTCAATAGCCTTTCCATCATCAGCAACACAAGTATCCACACAGATTTGAGAATCAGATTCTATTGGAATACCACCGTCAAGGTCTTTATGAATCATAAATTTCCTTCTCTTCTTATTCTTGAATTTAACATGCACCCAAGTACCATAGAATGGCTCATTATCTAATTTCAAGATTTCCCTAATAGAATCCAACACACTTTCATGAACATCTCGAGATTTCACTTCTGCTGGGACATTAAGACAAAATAAAATTTTATGTCCTATCTTGCCACACCTGAAACATAAGGAAGATAAATTCTCATATTCAAATTGTTGGAAAAATTTTCCACACAACCCTTCAACCCAATTTCCAAAAGGAAGCTTAGTATTCAAATTTATTTGAACACAAGCTCTAGCAAATTCCCTTCTTCCCCACTTAAACATGTTTCCATCTAATAACAATGGAGTTCCTATTCATGGTACAACCTTAGTAACATTAACTTCATCCCGACAATGAAGAGGTAAATGAGGAAATCGAACCCAAAAAGGTGAAGATATTTCGTCCATAGAACGAGGAGAAAAATCAGGTGTCCATTTATCAATACCAACTATGAAACCACCCACATACCATGGACCTCCATTTAAAACTTCCTCCATAGCATCAGATGATTGAAATGAACACAAAATCCAATATAATCCAAGAGAGGTTAGATAAAAGCCCCCAAAATTTTCCCCATTGACGCCTCAAATCACGACTACAAATGGAAAAAGGCAAGTTTTTACCTAGAATTTTAACAACCAAAGATTTTTTCAAAACTTGAACATTAGCACATTCTTTATCCACATCAAGTTTAACCACATTCACATCCTCAATATTTTCATAGACTTCTTGCATAAAATTAATTTTAATATGTGGAGTTTTGATCCACACATTCCCATTATTCAAACCAACTTTCTCCAAGATAGGAGCCTTATTACAATCAACCGAAACCTTCTTGATATTATCCTCTAGCAAAGTAGAAGCTGGACATATCTCACAACTAACTAAACTAGATGAATTATTAACATCGATGTTTCCCTTATTCAATAAATTAGTAAAATGGTGTACTTTCAAATTAAAACCTGTAGAAGAAGAAGCCTCAAAATTATTTGCTTTAGGAGGACAATCGAAAAGCTTTTCCTCAAAGACTCAAATGAAAGACCTCCCAACGAAGAAGAATCAACCTTATGATCCGAACAAACCACAAAAACTACTTCTTTACCTTTTATTCCAACAGGAACATATTCATGATTGGAAGCAACTTGGCCTTCCTTAATAATCAGAGGAGTGTTCTTAAAATAAGAACAGCAAGATAACTCATGTTTGAACGAAAATCTATCATTTGTATCCAAAATTTCTTTCGGACGCATGAAAGATATTTGGGTTGAGGTATTTCGATCATCAGAGGATGACCGGCGACCATCAACCACCATAAACAGCTAAACCAGAGATTTCACAAGGAAGGAAATTTGAAAAAAGCTCTCATGCAAAACCTGGACATTCTCTCACTTCAATTTAGAAAAATGTTAAAGATTTTTTCAGCCTCATTATTCATGTTTGTTCAAAGGTTTAAGAGACATTGATTCAAACTTACCTAACCTAGGGGCCTTTAAGGATAAAAATTAAGGAGATGTCTTAGGAAATTTAGATTAATTTTAGAAATTAAGATACATGCCCATAAAGGATGAAACATTGGACACTTTAACTTAGTGACATCCTTAGCCTTAAGAAAATTTCTTGCTGATTTTAAAAATCATTAGGCTATTTAATTAATTAATTCAAAATTAATGTATTAAATAAGCCTTAAAACTTCCAAAAACTCCAATAAATCTAATTTTAATCAAAAAATTATAAATAACTTATCAAATTAATGAAAATTAAACCCTTAATCAAAGAATAATAAATACACTTTGACTAGACTTTAATTTCAAAGTTAATTTAATTTTAATTATGAATTAATATTTAATTAATTTAATTAATTAAAAATAGTAAAAAAATTCCAAAAAATTCTTCAACACTTGAGAACACATCCTTAGGTTTTTTTTAATCTTTCGAGGTAATTTCAAGAAGTTTGGAGTTCATTTGGACTCAAATCATTAAAACCCTCTAATTAAATAATTTTAATAATTCAAATAAATACCCAAACTTTGAAAAATCATAACTAATTTCAAAAAATTTCAAATTTAGCAAACTTAAAGACATTGGAATCCATTTGGGGTCTAATATTTATTAAATATAAAACCGCCAGAAATATGTCAAATTTAAAAAGTTAGCATTTTGGTCAACTATAGGTTAAAAATAGGTCAAAACTTCAAAAATTCATACATGTAGAAAAACTCAATTCCAGCAAACTTATAGTCTTATTACTCATCTTAAGGTCTAGTATTTAAGAAAAAAAATTAACTTTCCTAAAATTAATCTTAATCTAAAAGTCAAATTTAGTCCCCTTTAATTAATGCATTTAAATAATTCAAATATTTATAAAAATTTAATATTTAATTTAAAAATCTAGAAAACCTTAATCCAACTTTAAAAATAGCAACCAATAAATTCTAATTAAAATTCATCAGTATTTAAACCTTAATCAGTTTAATTCACTTAATTATACGGGTTATCACTAGGTAAATTGGGCCTACAAGGCTACTAATTTAGCCCCACGGAAGGTGAAATAAACTTCACGGCCTCGGTGAGTAACAAAGATGGTAGCTATTTAACCTTTAAAATATACCTTAAAATTATTTTTAAATCATTAATACTTAAACTTTAACTAAACTTTCACTTAAGCTTTTCAACCAATTAGAATATCAAACAACTTTAACTAATTATCCTATACAGGACATATCCAAACCATACAGCCTAGGTCATACACTTTGGATGGTTTGCTAGGACAACCAACTCTATCCTTGGGCTATGTTGGTGTTTACTTTTTTTCTATGTGCTGGGCTTTTTGAGTTTTCTTTGCATGCTGGTTGCTAGTATAAATTGATCTGATTATTTACTTATTTTTTACAATCTGTGTATTGATGTGATGGATGTTAGATTACCCTTAGGTTAAGAGTGATTTAAATGCTAATGCAATCTTATATAGTTGGCCATGCTCATACAGGGTATTCCAATTAAAGGGGGAAAATAAAAATTAAGCTTTTAATTGATAAATATTTTGCAGGTGCTATACAATGTTAAATCCCCCTTTAAATTAAAAGAGCATGGCCAAGTGTAACTGGTTTGAGCATTTTAATTTTCATATATAACTGCTTGGGATTAAATAGATTAAATAACCTAAGTGTCACTTAATATTACATCCTAGGGCATGCATAAAAAGTAAAGTAATCGGGTACCACTAACAATAACCCGGATTCTAATCCTAGTACTCAAGTGACTTTGAGAATGGGATTCTTCTAGATCTTCACTTGATCATCCTTCTATAGGCTCCTTGGATACATCAGGTCCAGATATTCAAATGAAAAGAAACTCCCCCTCAAAAGGGGTGTTATCTTTTCCCTTTGATATTTTAAATCATCCAAATTTGGATCTCCAAATGGAAAGGAACTCTCCCCTAAGGGATGTACCTTCCTTATTGGATTCCAAATTAGATGTATAACATCCCATCTCAAAACACTTTACAACCCTTAATTACAACTCAATTATAATTAAATTACATTGAATATTAAAGTAAAAATCTACACTCAAATAACCTGTAGGGTTATCCTAGGTAATTAATATTTAAATAATCCAAGCAGTTAGATACAACAGTAACAAAAATATTAAGCCTTTGTCCCACTACATGGGGTTAGCTACATGAACCCTTTTTCTCCATGGTATCCTATTAAAAGTTAAATTCTAAATTAAATCAAATAAAGAAAGATCATTTCTAATATTTTCTAACCAAGTCCTTTTAGGTAGAGGTAGACCTAAAAAGATTTGGTTAGAAAATATTAAAAATGATCTTTCTTTATTAGATTTAAATGAGAATTTAACTTTTAACAAGACACAATAGAGAAAAAGGATTCATGTAGCTGACCCCACATAGTGGGACAAAGGCTTGATGTTGTTATTGTTGTTGTTGGATATAATTACTTGGGATTATTAAAAGTTAATTATCTAGGATAACCCTGCAAGTTATTTAAGTCTAGATTTTTATTTTAATATTCAATGTAATTTAATTGTAATTGAGTTATATTAAGCATTGTAAAGTGTTTTGAGATGGGATGTTATACATCTAATTTAGAATCCAATGAGGAAGGAACATCCCTTGGGGAGAGTTCCTTTTCATTTAGAGGTCCAAATTTGGATGATTTAAAATATCCAAAGGGAAAAGATAACACCCCTTTTGAGGGGGAGTTTCCTTTCATTTGGATATACGGACCTGATGGATCCAAGGAGACCACAAAAGGATGAAGAAGTGAAGATCGAGAAGAATCCCATTGTCAAAATTACTTGAGTCCTAGGAATAGAATTCAAGTTGTTGTTAGTGGTACCTGGCAACTTTACTTTTTCTACCAACCCTATGATATAATATTAAGTGGCACTTGCCACATAGATGTTGAATTTATTTAAAAAATTTAATTTTATTTGATTTATTTGTTTACTCTGCTTACGATTAGGATTTCTTAGTTTTCTTAATTTTTTTTATACCAATCTTTGAAAATTCAAAATAAAATTTTTGCCCTTATTTTAATTGATAGTATTCGTAGGAGACTTTGGTTTCTTACGATGTAATTAACTATGAGGGCTTGCACTCATAAGAGATTTAGAAACCCAGTTTAAATTTTTAAAAATCAAAATTTCAAAACATCAATTAATTTTCTTTGGGAAAATTAAATTCAACGAGTGTTATCATCATATTCAAATAATTGATGATAAATGATATCTTCTTTTCTCAGGAAGATATATCATTCTATTATCATGACTTTGATTATGAAATTAATGATCCCTTATCCAGATTATTATAGTCAAATGTTTGATTAAACTTCATTTTGACCCTACAGGGTCATATGTGGTTCTTCCTTCAGTTTAATTACCATAATCAGGATGAACTCAAAATTTTGTAATTCGAACTCATTAGGGAACGATATCTTTGCCTTTCGAGGTGATATGTCATTCATAATGATGTGTTTGATTTCAAAACTAAATTTCCAAAAAATTAACCTTTTCCAAAGAAAATTACCTCTTCAAAACTCACCACTTTTTTTAATCAGACAACGATTTGAGCAAAGGATCTACTAAATGTGTAATTGGTGAGCCTTCTGCACCCTCTTCGATTTTAAAATTTTCCCTCTTCTATTTTAAAATTTGATGATGATTAGCTTGTTATGTTATTCCATTCTTCTAAAAGGTTTCTCAGTAAATCTTATCATTCACTTATTTAGGTATCTCCAAGAGAACAAAATCTCATAAAGGTTTATCAAGCAGCTCTTAAGGAAGTTCAAAATAAAACTCAGACCAAAGAGTCCAAGAAAGTGTGATCAATCAAGATTTTTTAGTCTCAAAGGAGGAGGAAAATAAGAGTAAAAGTAAAAATGTATCAGATAAAATAGTAATTTCTACAAATGGGAGGCCTAAATCCCTTGTGCAACTTACTCTGTATGACCTTTATTTTATCCTGCATAGGACCAAGAAAGTAATTAAAGAAGATTTTATGTATAATTATTTATTTCTACTGATGATGATTTGATTAGACATTCAAATAATAGAATTAAAAATAATTCTCAAGAAGCATAATTGAATTTGAATGAAGTTAAGGAATCTCTTCAATACATCTTTGATAGTGATTCCCCTGTCCATGATGGTCATGGTTATCCTATCAACATTGAGGTAGATATTTCTAATTCTGATACATCACCTGACATGAACTCAAAGGTAATCAATAATAAAGTGATAGATAATCTTATTGCTTCTTCTTCTTCTAAAGAGGTAGTTCGAGTGAATCTTCATAGTGGAAAAGTTCTGCCACCATGAGTTTCAGCTACATATAAAGAAACGTCAGTGGCTGACAATATGGAAACCTCAAATTAACCTTAACTAATACAAAATATTATGTAGTTAAACCATAGATTTCTAAATTAGATTATAATGCCTTAGCTCATCTTAGCTATAAAACTGAGTATTTATGATACCCTGGGACTTTTCAATGAAATGAGATAGGCTTTAATCAAAGATTTACTTAATATAGAGATCTATATGGTTCAGCTAGCATCAATACAATTTAAAGAAGCATTATACTTTGAAGAGGTTCAAGAAATAACATTCTTAGAGGAATACTTGCTGTTGGGAATGGTTGATCATAATCACCCATTATATATTTCTAAAAATGTTAATCACTTTAAGTTGTATCATGTCCTTATTGATTTGGGTGCATCAATCAACATAATGACTCTTAGAACTCTAAATTATTTAGAAGTGGACACTAACAAACTTAGCATTGATAAAATGATGTTATGAGGATTCAATGAAAAAGGTGAGAGAGCTTTGGGCTCAATAACACTTCTTCTTAAAATGGAAAGGCTAAAAACTAAAGATAAATTCCATATAATAGATTTGCAAGTTTCTTTTAATCTGCTTTTGGGTAGACCATAGCTCTATGAATATAAAATGGTTCCTTCCACCCTACATCATTGTATCAAATACTCCCATGAGGAAGTTAAACATTACATAAAGGTGATTTGTAACCATTCATAATTCATAAAGTATGTATATATGAAGAAGCTTCAAATTATATATCTAAAAAGTAGACAGTCTTCTCTAAGAAGTTCAAACTTGCTAAACTAAAAGAAAAGGAAAAGAAATAAAAAAAAAAGAAAAAGAAAAAGGAAAAAAAATCATCCTAATCTTGAACACAATATTCATTGGTGCCTTTCTCCTTCATAAAGAGGTGGTAGAATGGCTCAAAGATTTAGAAGGAGAGGTAGAGGATGGTAAAGTTGAAGAGTAAAAGAATATAAAAAATAGTATATACAAATAAATGTCCCTTTAATACATATCAATTTGGAATCTAGTTTAGAAGATGAATCATATGTATTTGAGAAAAATAAAAAAAGTGATGCAGAATATAGGAATATTATCGGATATATAAAGTTTAAAATTTATATAGAAGTGGATAACAATGAGGATATGGTCCAAGTCACTAGGAAAGATAATTTAGATATGTTGACCATGGAAAGGTTAAAAAAGTATGTTGAGAACATTAATCCGAAAATTATGTTACAGGGTTGGCAGTGAAAGTTTCTCCTGCAATGAATCCAAATTATAGAGCCAATACTTATGTACCCTCCACTAATTAAAATATAGAAACTAATGTAATGTTTGATGATCCATTTACCAATGAAATAATAAAACTATCATTTGACTGGTACTCCAATTTTGTAAATAAAATTGCTAAGCAAGATCTAACACAATCAACTTGAATTAGACATGAAGCTTAATAGTTTGAAAAGTGTGGAATACAAAATATTACAAATCAAAATCAAAAGTTAGTGTTGGCTTTTATACACTTTGTCCCTATAATGATGCTAAATATTGCTCATTTATGACCAATAGTTTAGAGTCTAATAGTCTTTTTATAAGGGATGTTAACTCTCTTAAAATACTTTATTTAGAGACTTCAGATGATCTAGATGACTCTAAAGTTAGGAATTTCCCCCCTAAACTTGAAGAGGAGATTAAATTTATAGTTAATGAACTTAAGGAATAAACATGGGTAATGATGGAGACCCTAATTCTATCTTTATAATTTCTTTATTGAATAAGGATGAGACAAGTAAAATGATCGAGTTACTTATAGAATTCAAAGAATTTTTCCCCTTGCATTATGAAGAAAAGCATGAATTATCTCTAGACATAGTATACCACAAGTTAAAAATTCAACCTAATATAATTCCAGTAAAATAAGCACCCCGACATATGTGACTCAAAATTTAATAATAAGTAGTAGCTGAAGTTAAGAAATTGAAAGAAGCTAGTTTCAAAAGAAATATATGACTTTGTTAGCCAGTATTATACCCCTAAAGAAGAAAAGTGGTATTTATGGAAGAAATGAATGTTTTATGAAATGGATTTCTAAATTGAAGCTCAAGCCAAAGGTGCAATTTTTTTGGTGGAGTGTAAGTAAGGATGCACTTCTTACAAATGAATACCTCAATCATAGAAAACTTATTCAAAATACTTCTTGTCTTAGAGGTTGCCATGAAATTGAAAATATTGTTCATATTACTATGCATTGTAAGTATCTCATTGAGATTATTTTCAAGCTTAGAGAATGGGGTTTTATTGTTCCAGTTTTTCATTCTATAGAGGAAGGTATTGCTGGACTTAGAAGGTTGTCAAAAACTAATCCAAGTTCTATCCAGATGTATCTTACTGTAGTGTTCTTTTCGTGGAAAAATAGGAATGATGCTAAGCATGGTGCTCCAATGCCATCTGTTTCGTTTACTGCTTCAAATGTTTTGATAACAGCAGTGCAACTGAGGTGTAATGTAATGCTAGTGGACTTGGATGCTAATCTCCATTTGAAGTTTTTAAATTCTTGGCATCCCCCACCACTAGATTGGATCAAAATCAATGTTGATGCATCTTTATTAAGTTTGAATCTTGGAGGTATTGGAGTTATTAGGGATCATAAAGGTGGATTATTACTTGCCTTTGGTAAACAAATAAAGCATTGGGATGTCATCCAATTGGAACTTCAAGCTATTTTATTCATTAGAGAAAATTTGCAAGATTGGTTATTTGATTACAAAGGAGTTTTTGTTGAAGGGGACAATTCAAATCATCAAGATGACATGTGATTCTATGAAGTCTTCTAATTGAAAGAAGGATGGATTTTGGAATAAGGATTTTTTATTTTTACATGAATTTGAAAATGTTGTTTTTCATTTTGTTCCTAGAGTTTGTAATAAAGTGGTGGATCTTTGTGCCACTTTTGCTTTTCATAATAATTTCCTTTGGGACTGTTTTTCTTTTGGTAACATTCCTTCTTTATTGGTTACTTTGTTAATGGAGGAATGTGATGATTGTTCATATTTTAGTAGTTTGTAATAGCTTTTTTTATTAATGCAATTTGAAATCTTCAAAGAAGAAGAAGAAGAAGAAGAAGAAGAAGAAGAAAAATGGTCATATTCACATTTGTATTGACAAGAGAGATTTAAACAAAGCTTGCCCTAAAGATGAGTTTTTGCTTCCTATACCAGAACTCATGGTAGATATTTCCTCATCACATGCAATATTCTCCTTTATGGTTGGCTCATCTAATTATAATAAAATAAAAAAAGGCCCTAAAAGATAAAATTTATATAAATTTCATAGCATGTATAGGATATTGCTACAAAGTTATGTTATTCAGATTAAAGAATGCTAGTACAACATACCAGCAAGAAATGATGAAGATTTTTTATAAAATTATACACCCATAGGTTGAGCTTTCTGTTGATGATCTAGTCATTAAAAATCTTAAATGAGAAGATCATTTTTATAACATGAGAATTATTTTCAAAATATTGCACTAGTGTAATCATAAAATGAATCCTTTGATATGTTCCTTTGGCATTACTTTAGGAAAATATCTAAGTTTTATGGTCCAACACAGCAAAATCAAAATTGAACCTAATAAAATCAAAGAAATCTTAGAGATCAAAAAGTTTATTTAATTGAGGTCCCTTAAAGGTTAGTTAGCATATCTAAGGAGATTCATATAAAATTTATCAAATAGAGATCAACCATTTGTAGCCTTATGTAAGAAAGATGTTTGTTTTCAGCTAGATGATAATTGTCAAAAGGCTTTTAAAAGTATTAAATAGTATTTAATGAATCCTCCAATTCTGTTTTATTCCGACCCTAGGGAAGCCATTAATCCTATATAGATCAGCTTGAAGGGAATCTCTTGGTGCCTTGTTAACTCAAGTTAACAAAGAAGGGAAAGCCAATGCACATTATTACCTGAGTAGACGATTTCTTCCAACAAATATGAATTATCCTCCAATTCAGAAGCATTGTCTAGCCTTAATCTTTGCTGCTTAGAAGCTGAGGTATTATATGCTATCTCATTAAGTAAACCTAATTTTTAGAATAAATTTATTAAAGTATTTGATGACTAATCCAACATTATTAGGGAGATCAGCTTCATGGTATATGTTCTCTTATAACTTCTTATAACTTTTATTCCCATGTGTGCTATGAAAGGATAAGTGCTAGAAGTCTTTCTAGCAGTACACCCATTTCTAAATGATTATCTAATAAATAATGAACTACCAAATGAGTAGATAATGAATTTATAATAAAAAAAATTCACCTAGGAATTTTATTTTGATGGTGCCACATATGGTCAAAAGAAGCATCACATGATACTTCTTTAGGGGATGTTACAATCAGCATAGTATTCATAACTTTAGATAAAGGCATGATGTATTACTCCTATCACTTGTTAGAACCCTATACAAATAATAAAGCTGAGTATGAGGCATTAATAACTAGTTCAGAGTTTACTATTATAAATGAAATTCAGATATTAAAATCTTTGGAGATTCATAATTATTGCCAATTAGGTTATAGTGACTATAGAGTGTTAAAGAAAAATCAAATTCCATACCACCAATGTACAATGAATCTTTAAGAAAGATCCCAAATATAACTTTGTAAATGATATCACGTGAAAGATCCCAAGGCTTGTTAAAGAATTATTAACTTATCTGGAAGAAGATTTTATTCTAGTAGAAGTTCAAGGTAAACAAGTCCTATTACCTATAGACTCTGAATATATAAACAAAAATCTCCAAACGAGCGAAAATTATTTTCATTGTAGATGATGAAGTGGTAGACTACTGATAATCCTTCATTATCTACTTATGAGAAAATAAGCTCCCTCATAATAAATCAATAATTGATCAGATTAAAAGAAGACCCCTATCTTATACCTTAATAAATGGCACACTATATTGAAGATCATTTGATTAGATATGGTAATGTTGTTTAAATAAATTAGAAGCTCAAAAGCTTATAGAGGAAGTGCAAGCCAGATTATGTGCTTCATATCAGTCTCGACCTTAAATAAAGATGAAAATTAAAAGGATTGGACATTATTGGTCATCAATGATAGAAGACTATATGAACTTTGTATATTAATACCATCAGTGTCAAGTACATAGTGTTGTCCTACATCAACTACCAAATATCCTACATTCTATAATAACTTCACGGCCTTTGAAAAGCTGAGGTATGGATATCATTGATTTGATTGATTGACAATTTTTTAGAGGTCATAGATTTATACTAGTAGTAATAGATTATTTCTTAAAATGGGTAGAAGTACTTCTACTAAGAGAAGTTAATCATATCATATTCTAAATTTTTTTAAATATTATATCATATATCAATTTTGTGTTCTTCATCGAATCATATCTGATAACAGTCCCTCATTTAGAGGTACTAAACTAAACAACTTTACCATATATCATAAGATAGATTGGAGATACTCAACTATCTAATACCCTTGAGTAAATGGATTAGTTGAGACTTTTAATCAAACGTTCATGCATATTCTAAAGAATATTTTGAATGATAATAAGTGTTAATGGCACAAAAAGTTAAGAGAAGCTTTATGGGTGTATTGAACCACATATAGCACTCCAACTCAAACTACCTCGTATGCTTTAGTACTTGGAGAAGAAGCTATTCTTTCTTATGAAGTATAGTTTCCATCAATCCTAATTACCCTAAATCATGGTATAACTTCAAAATAAAATACTAAACTCAAATTAAAAGAATTCAAAAGTTTAAAAGGGAAGTGACTACAAGCTTAATAAAACCTTGAGTTACATAAAGCAAAGGGGATTCAAGAACATGATAAGATGGTTCACCCAATAAATTTTCAAGTAGAAGATGTGGTCTTAGTTCTACGATGGACCATTCTAGCCCAATGAAAGCTAGGAGATAAATTTGAGCCAACCTGGGAAGATTTGTTCATGGTGGAGAAAGTCTATCAAGGAGGATCTTATCAACTAGTAGATTACAAAGGAAATCATCCCATATTTCTTACCAATGGATGATACCTTTAGAAGTATTATGAAGGATGATATATTAAAGAAAATTTTCAATAAATAAAGGAAAATTTGAAGCTAAAGTTATCTGTGTTGTTAAAGTTTCTCAATAAATTTGGTCTAGATGATAAGACTTGGTTTGGAGAACTATACTAAAAACTAATGAACTTTAAATTGTTCAAAGCTTATTTTAAATTTTCTATTTTTTTCTTAAGGATCTATATAAGTTTTCCCAGCAACATCCTTTCCATTTAAATTCTAATTTATTAGGTGATATGATCCCTGGTGTTGTCCTAATCTAACCCAGTAAATTTTCCCATTCATGAGTGACCTCCATTTAAGTGTCCGATAAATCTTCTCATCCAGGTGTGACCTCCCATTTGAGTATCCAGTAAATCTCCTTGTTTGATAGTGACTTTCCATTCAAGTCTAGATTTTTCTCTTTCACTATTTCAATATGGTCAGGAGAATATTAGATCCATTAAATCTTCTTCTACCTATTTTAATATGGTCAGGTGAGTATTAAATCTTCCTCTTTTAGTATTTTGATATGGTTAGGTGAATGTTGAATTTCTTAAACCTATTGTCTTGCTATTTCAATATTGTAAGACGGGTAGTAAACCTTTCAAAATTTTTTATTCACTATTTTGATATGGTCAAGAAATATTAAATCTTTCTCTTTCACTATTTCAATATGGTCACACAAATGTTGAATTTCTTAAATTTATTATCTTGTTATTTCAATAAGGTCAGTCATATAGTAAACCTATCTAAATTTTTTGTTGACTATTTTGATATAGTCAGGTGATCATTAAACCCTCTTTCTTTTATCTTTTGATATGGTCAGGCAAAGTTTAAATATTTCCCTCTTCCGACTAAACATCCACACAAATTTACTTATTTTGGATAGATCTCCCATTCAATTCATCCTTATAGCTTAAATATGCCTTCGTTCACATTTTCATCAATTAAAGTTCATCAAATCCTTTTGATCCTCTCGATCAACACCAACACATGCAATTTATTTTTCAAGTTTTTCACACATATTGGGGGTCCATTTGTTGACCTTATTTTTCACTGAGATCATTCAGAACCTAAATCCTTCAACACATCATCTTGTCTTAGATATGATGATTACTTAAGATTCTCTAGACTTAGCAATTTAACCCTAAGCTCCTTAAACTAAAGTCAAAAACTCCTAAATAGTTTCAAAACCCTGTTTCACACTCAACATACCTAAGGGGGTTGTAATCTTCATCACACTAGCTCTTTGACTTCAAACCTTACAAGAACATCTATCATAGAAGCTCCATAAACTAAATCTATCACCTCAAGCTTCGCAAGCCAAAAGTTGATCCATTTGACTTGATTAAGCTAGCCCAAGCTAGCTCAATAAGTCAAAGTCCTGGCATTAATCTTTTATAGCTCTCACCATTCCATAAAACTTCACTAAATTAAATTAAAGATCCCTATGGTTTGGACATATTTAGTCCATCTACCTTATTTAAAGTTTGGACTAGTCAACCTAACCCAAAATTGGTCAAATAAGTCTAAATTAGGTCAAACCCTTACACATGATCCATTAGACTTCTACCATTACTCAAACATAGTCTATTTAACATCCTAAATATATTTAAATCATAGCCTAATTACTCCATGGTGGGTTGACTTAGTCAACCCCCATGGAATGGTCAAACCTTGAATAATAATGGCTTTCCTCACTTAAACAACCAAACCTTAAGAACTTGACCCAATTAACTCCTAAAGGATCCCTAGGGTCTGACTCAAGTGACTTAACCATGTTGACTAGTCAAAAGGGACAAATCATGTAAAAATTAATCAACATAGTCAAACTCCACAAACATCCAAATTTTCCCAAAGCCAGCCATTTTAGTTAGCATTAAAGGGTCTCTAGAACATTCCTAGAACCCATTGTAACCAACCCATTGATTAGAAAAACAAAAACTCTACCCAAGTGATCCTTTATATGGACTGTGGGTAAATGCAAATTTGAATTATAACAATGAATGCTTAAGGATCTATCTCCCCTAAATAATGCTTAGATTTTCTTTGATATAAAGTAGCAAAATTGACTTAATATATGCAAGTATACATGTCAAATGAAGTAATAAAGTGATAGAGTAGAGTATCAAACCCACAAGAAAGTATGCCTTTTAACAATCAACTACTATTGTTTACTCTAATTATGATAATTATCCTACTCAACAAAAATGGATGTTGTGGAGATCCAATCACTAAAATAAAATTAGATAAAGATAATGAATACACTATATGGATTTAATGTTTTGGATTGATGAGTATAAATAACATATTTTTTCTAATAAATTTCTTTTAATTGTGATGCTATTCAGAGCATGTGCATCCCTAGATCTTTGTCAAGCATATAGGAACAAAAGATATACACCAACTTCCTATAATTATATGATCTCCTTAATAATTTAATACATTTCATACTCTATACATAGGTATAATGCATACTAATTCAATATTTGTGGTTATGCCTGCTTTCCCATGTCGAGGCTCCATATTACACCTAATTTTAACAATACATATAGCTACTATGTGTATTAAATAAAGATTTGCTAATATTAAAAACATCATTTTAATCATTAATGAATAAGAGAACTAATAATTACTACATATGATATTTACATCATCAATCTAAAACTTAAAAATTTATCCAAATAAAGAGTTTAATTGAAGAAAACTTATTTTAATTAATAAAATGATAGAAAGAAAATATAAGAGATTGATATCACTAGAATGGTTCAATGGATCTCCTTTATGCTCCTTCTCTTTACTTATAGATTTGCTTCCATAAACACAAGCCAAAAACTCTAACAATGGTATCAAGTACTTCTGTAAATTCCCATTATTGTCACCCTAGGAAAAATTTAGAGAAGCACTCTGCATTGTATTGAAATTATGTAAGTGACTGAACTCCTGTATAAATATAATATAGTGACTATTTTTAGAAAAACACAAATTAGGAAACTAGCACTGTGATGCCTGAAAGATTAGCAACGGTGCACCCAATAATTGAACTAACGTTGTTGTGCTACTACTCTAACTTTGTTGTGGTGCTTGCTGATGTGGATTAGTTACTTAGTAAACCATTACATCATTTTACTGATAGGTCATTTCATTGAGATGTTATAACTACTACACCGTGGCACTACTAACTTTCAAATGTTGTGACACCAAAAGAGCAATTTGGGCACCAATGAATTATAGAGTCTACCGCTGTGGCCCTGAATGATAGAGAACAAGGCACTACAAAGCTGAACTTTTGACACTGTGGCACTGTCTGATAAAGAAGTTGGCATTGCAATGTTGATATTCTGGTGCTCCAGCAGTGTCTTAGATGGTGTTGTAATGTTGTTTGTTCTGATGCCATGGTGCTATATGAAACTTAGAATTTTATGCCTTTTCTATATTTTTCTAGTATAATACAATTAAAATAATATATTTTCACTAAAAAATACATAAAATAACATATTATTTAAACTTATCAAATTCTCCCTAGCTTAAACTCTTGCTTTTCATTAAGTAAATAAATATATTATAATTTTGATTAAATTATTAACCAAAGTAAAAAAATGATAATTTAAAATTAGTAAAATATAGTATAATACATCACGGTCTATAAGGAGTAAAAATGAGAAAGATTATAATTTTAGTATAGAAAATAAAAATAATTACACTAATCAATCACCCTTATTATTACTTAATTTTAATTTACAGGTTATAGATTAATTTTTAATTTTTTAAATTTTAAAGTGAATAATATAGTTTAATGATTAGATATATTTCTTATCCTTAATTTTCATAATTCCATATGGAAATATTTTTACCACAGTGAAAGGTCTAGACCATCTAGATTTTAATTTTTTGGGGAATAACTTAAGTCTGAAATTAAATAGTAAAACTTACTATCCAAGAGTGAATTCTTTCCTAAGAAGCTTCTTATCATGCCATTTTTTAACCTTTTCTTTATAAATACTTGCATTGTCATAAGCTTCATTTTTGTTCTCTTCCAGTTAGCTCAACTGTATTAATCTTTTTTATTTTGCCATTTTAAAATTATAATTTAATTCTTTAACTACCCAAAAAGCTTTGTGTTTTAATTCTACAGGAAGGTAGCATGCCTTTCCATAAATTAATTTATAGGGAGTCATACCAATTGGAGTATGCTAAGCAGTTCTATAAGCTCATAATGCATCATCTAACTTAATTGCCCAATCTTTTCTATTTGATTTGACCATTTTTTAGGATTTTCTTAATTTCCCTATTACTAATCTTAGCCTAACCACTAGTTTGAGGATGATAAGCAGTTGCTACTCTATGATAAAATCCTTATTTCTTTAAGAGAATTTATATTACAGAAATGACTTCCTCTATCACTAATTAAAACTCTGGGCATTCCAATCTTGAGAAAATATTTTTCTTTAAGAACTTGAACACTATTTGCGCATTAGTTTTAAAAGTTTCCACACCTTCAATCAACTTTGAAACATAGTCCACAGTTGATTTTCATAGGATGGCATAAAAGGTCTCATAAAATCCAATCCCTAAATAATAAATATTTCAATTTCTATAACATAATTCAAAGGAATTTAATTTCTTTTTATAATATTCCCTATTATTTGGCATTGATTGCATTTCTTAATATATTCATTTACATCCTTAAATAAATAAGGATAAAAGAATCTTGGTTGAAGGATTTTAGAAGCAATTCAAAATCCTCCAAAATATCCTCTATAATGCAAATCATGAACTCCTTAATAATTGATTCTATTTCTTCTTTAGGAATACATCTTCTCATAATTTAATCATTGTACGATTTAAATAAAAAAGGTTCATCCTAAAAGTACAATTTGAATCATGGAAAATTTTTCTCTTTTGATTAGGATTTAAATCATAAGTATACTACTAACAATAAAATTAATAATATCTACATACCAAGGTGAATTGCTTGCATGAAGTGCAATTAATTATTCATCAGGAAATTTTCATTAATCGTATCTTTATTTAATGTATATTTTTTTAATAGAAAGTCTAGAAAGATGATCAACAATTTGATTTTCAATGCCCTTTCTATCCAAAATTTCAACATCAAATTTTTATAATACAAGAATCAATCTTACCAATCTTGGTTTAGTGTCTTTCTTTGTCATAAGATATTTGATAGCAACATGATTAGTGTAAATAATTACTTTAGTGCCGATCAAATATGATCTAAATTTATCAAAAACAAACACAACAGCTAATCGTTCATTTTCAGTTGTTATATAATTATGTTGTGTAAAATTTAAAGTATTTCTAGCATAAAAAATGACATGAAAATTCTTATCTTGCTTTTGTCCTATAACAGCACCCACAACAATATCATTAGCTTCACACATTACTATAAAATGCAAGGACCAAGCAAGAGCAATAATTAATGGAGTAGTAATTAAATATTTATTTAATACATTAAAACCTTTAAGACAAGTAGAATTAAATATATAAGGAACATCCTTCTCCAATTGTTGACATAAGGGTTTAGAAATTTTAGAGAAATATTTAATAAAACTTCTATAAAATCTTATATTACCTAAAAAACTTCTAAGGTCTTTAATTCAATTAGATGGGGGTAATTTTTCTATTACCTGTATCTTTGCAATATCTACTTCCAATCCCTCTTTAGAAACTTTATGCCCTAAGACAAAGCCATCGGTTACCATAAATTCACACTTCTCCCAATTTAACACTAGATTTATTTCTGCACATCTTTTTAAATATAGTAGTCAAATGCTCAAGATAAGAATCAAATATAGTATCAAATACTGAGAAATCATCCATAAAAATTTTAGTATCCTGCTCAATTAAGTTTGAAAAAATAAACAACATGTATCTTTAAAAAGTAGCAGGAGCATTGTAAAGACCAAAAGGCATTCTACTAAAAATGAAAGTTCCATAAGGGCTAGTGAAAGTAGTTTTATCTTGATCTTTAGGTGTAATAAGAATTTAATGATATCCTCAGTATCTATCTAAAAAACAAAAAAATTAATATCCAACCAACCTATCTAGCATCTAATCAAGAAAAGGCAAAGGAAAATAATCTTTTCTAGTGGCTTTATTTAATTTCTTATAATCTATACCAATCTTCCATCTTGAAATAGTTCTAGTGGGTAAAAGATCATTATATTCATTTGTTATAATAGTTAATCCTCTTTTTTTAGGAACATAATGAATTTTAGAAAGAGTTCTCTCAATTTTAGGATCAAATGATAATAGTTCCTTTCTAAGACTATAAAGCATGCAACTAAAAAAATATAATATACAATTTGTGATCAAAGCAACTAAATAATAATAATAATAATAATAATAATAAAAATCATAATAATAATCATAATAATAATAATAAATAAGTAGGTCTAGTAATGTAGTTAATTCAATAATATAGTTGAAATGTTGCAAAAAGCCAAATACTTCCCTAGCAATGGCTCCAAAAACTTGAATTATAACAATGAATACTTAAGGCTCTATCTCCCCTAAATAATGCTTAGATTTTTTTTAATATAAATTAGTAAACCCCACTTAATATACATAAGTATATGTGATAAATCAAGTAATAAACTGATAGAAGAGACTTTCAAACCCATAAGGAAGTATGCTTTTTAATAATAATGATCCTACTAAATAAAAATGGATGTTATGGAGATTCAATCACTAAATAAAATTAGATAAAGATAATGAATACACTATAAGGATATAATATTTTTGCTTGATGAATAGTAATTATATATTTTCTTAATAATCTCTTTTAATTGTGATGTTATTCAGAGCACATGCATCCCTAAATCTCTGTCAAGATTGTAGGAATAAAGGATATCCACCAACTTCCCATGGTTATATCATCTCCTTAAGAATTTAATACATTTCATACCCTATGTTTAGGTATGACACATACTAATTCAATATTCCTGATTATGCCTTCTTCACTACGTCGAGGCTCCATATTAAACCTAATTTTAACTACATATATGGCTACTATATATATTAAAATAAGATCTGGTAATATTAAAAATATCATTTTAATTATTTAAGGAATAAGAGAGCCCATTAGTGTTACATATAATATTTACATCATCAATTTAAAACTAGAGAATTTATCCAAACATGGAGTATAATTGAAGCAAACTCATTTTCATTAATAATATGATACAAAGAAGATACAAGAGATAGATATCACCAGAATGATTTAATGGATCTCCTCTACACTCCTTCTCTTTACTTATAGATTTGCTTCCACAAAAATGAACTAAACACTCTAATGATGGTATCAAGTACTTCTCTAATTTTTTTTAGTTATCATGATAAGGGAAATTCAAAAAAGCACTCTGAATTATACTAAAATTATCTAAGTGATCGAACTCCCCTATAAATATAACATAGTGACTATTTAAAGAAAAATAATTAGGTAACTAGTGTTGCGACGCTTAAAAGGTTGGTGTCACTATGCCCAATGATTGACTAATGCCATTGCACTGCTGCTCTGGCTCCGTTGCAGCACTTGCTGATGTGGATCAATTACTTAGTGAACTGTCATGTCATTTTTTTATTGATGAGTCATGTCCTTCAAAAGTTACAATTACTATGTCGCAGTACTGCTGACCTTCAAAAGTTGTGGCACCGGAAGAGCAATATGAGCACCGAGGCAATATAGAGTGTTCAGCCGCAACACTTAATGACAAAGAACATGGTGCTGTAAAGCTAAACTTTTGATGCCATGGCACTATGCAACAGAAAAGTTGGTGCTACAATGTCAATTTTTTTATGCTCCGATGGTGTATTTGATTGCGCCGCGGTGTTGTTTTTTCGACGCTGCGATGATATTTGAAACTTAGAATTTTATGTCTTTTCTATGTTATTTCTACACAATACAACTAAATAATATATTTTCATAGAAAATATAACACATAAAATAATATATTATTTACACTTATCAATCCCTCCTTGAAAAGGACCCCAAGTCATTTTCATCTTGCCATGCCACTTCCCTTCCTAGAAGCTACTCCCTAATGACCTCTACTACTTAGCAATCATTTAGGGAGTGATTCTGATGAGTCCAAGCCATTGATTTGGCTTATAATGGTCAGAATAGGGCAATATGTCCTAATCATTCATTCAAAAATTATTCCCTACCCAGTGCTTCTCCAACCACAATCTCTTTTCATTTGGCTATCTTAGGAGTTACTCTACACTTCTATAAAGAGATCGTACCATTAGGAGGCATCTGGCAAAGATAAGCACTAAGGTCTAAGCAACCTTCTATCCCAAGCATCCACACTCTCAATCCAGACTTCCTCTAGTCATTAGTTCTTTACATAAAATTTTCCTCTAGAGCTAGGGAGTAAAACTAGCCTAAAACCTAGCTTTAAAATATCCTTTAAATAGATAAAACTTAAACCCTATTCTCTACCCTAAGTTTTAAAGTAGCTTGTATATATCATTGTATGAAGCTCTTAAACTTCATATAATGGTAGTTTAGACCCTTAAGAATATCCATGAATGATTGTTCCTATTGAGATGCATTTTATGAATAGTTTAAGCCAACTAAAAATATAGGTTTTCATCTATCTAGAGATAGGAGATGTAATATGGATCATTCATCTCATGTATACTCAGTTAGACAGCCTAGATTGTGTCATATGGAAGCCCTATGCTACCCCTCCAAACTATACAATCTCTTAAATCCAATTTTTTTCGATCAATACCATGTGAGATTGAATGGCCGAGATGATTTCTTGCATGGATAAGTGGCTAACCACCACCATTCCACATGCCAAATGGCATGCTGCAAACATGCAAAGCCCTTGCCCCGTGAGCGTCGCTATTCTTCTTAGCTTAAATTGATTTTTAAAAAAAATTTTAATGCCCAAACTTTAGAAATTCAAAAAAATTTAGTCACTGAACCATTTTGCACATTTTGGAGCTCTATAGATTTAGATTAAATCCTCTTTCATTTAAAAATAAAATTAAATGAATTTGATGAGTATTTGTGGAGTAATTTCATTTTGAATGGCTGCTATTTTTTCTTAATGACTACCTAAATACTTAGTCAATTTAGCTCAAATTTAGCTGAGTGATGTTAGGTGATGTTGCCTACATCCCCCATATGTCTCAAACACATTTGAACTTCCCATTATCTACACTTGAATTTTTGAAAGCATAAGCCATTATTTTACCTAGGCATTTAGAAATTCATTGTGTTCAATCCATAGAGCAATCGAACTTGATTCAGGGGTTAATTGTTTACTCTTATACAATGGTTAGATGACACATGATTGCATATCTAAATTAACATTAGGGATAACTTAGTAAATCAACCTAGTGTTATGTCTAGCTAACATAGAAAATTTAATTTGAGATATCACTAATTCAAACCAAACATACTTAGTGATATTATGAACTCTAGGAATTAATTTGACATTAATTAAAGTTCATTAAGTTTCTTAAATTAAAAAAAACCCCAAACCTTTCCCCTATTTTAGGGTTAAAAATTTTAAAATTAAAAAATAATTAAATAAAAACCATAAAAATGTAAAATAAATTAAATTAAATCACAAATTTAAAGTACAATCAAGAAAAAATAAAAGCCATATCCAAATTTAATTAAAATAATGTAATTAAACATTAACACTTAATTAAACTTTAATTAAATAAAATCATATAAAATTAATCTTAGATCCAATTTGCCCTAAAATTTCAATGAATGGTTTTTAGGTTATCCCTAAGCTATGACATCAATCACTTAATCATTTGAGACCAATTGATCAATTAATTACACATATAAATTTCCTTCTATAAGCAAGGAGATTTAATAAATTACATAAACTTTAAATAAATCAAATATAAAATAAAAATTAAATTAAATCATTTAAGTTAAATAAACAAAATAATTAATTAAAAATTCAAAGAAATTCTACAAATTAAATAAAATAAGGAAAAGAATCATAGAACATTCAAACAAAATTATATCATCTAAATTTAATAAAATTAAATAATTAATTAAATTAAGTTTAATCTAATTAAATTAAACAACTTCAATTAAATTTAAAAGATCAATTAATTAATAAATATTTAATTAATACTCAAGGCATTTATGCATATTCTTGATTTTTGTGGGAGGGCACAAATGCATTATATTATTAGGCCTAGGATGTGTTGGTTGAATATTTCAAAGCAATTTGGAGTCTTTAGTTAACATATTCTTTGAAATAATTATTGATAAATTATTTAATAAACTCAAAGGACTCTATGCAATCATTTATCCTATATGGGGCCATAAATGCATTATAAGTATGAGTCCAAGGATTTGATGATTATTAGTCTCATACTTTACTTGGGATTATTAATTATCGTGATTCTTTATAACTAGTTTATACTTTACTTTCCATTATAAATAAATGAATAAAGTTTTTATTTATACATTGCTTCATAATTCATTCATCATGCATTGTGTTAGTTAAGTACATTTGCATATTAAAAAGTTCTGATTAAATTATGAACCAAAACATTGATTCCAATTAAATAAAGAACTTTCTATATTACCTTCATAAGATGTTTAATGGTGCTTAGTTTGTTAGATGGGAGCCCACTCCAAGAAGACATAAATCAAAATTGTATACACACCCTCAAACAGAAAAAAGTAAATCTTAAAGCATTTTTAACCATTCAATTCAATAAATTAATCTAAACTTAAATCTTTGATCAAATCCTTATAAATCTAAAAATTCTTGTCTCCACTTTAATTAAGTTTTTTTTTCTCAAGACTTGTCCTGAGATGTAATTAATTATAGTGGTTTACCTCTATAGAGAATCTAAAATCCAGTAAAAAAAATAAACCTTATTTTAGTTCTCTAAAGTAGAGGATAAATCTTTGGACGCACAATAAAGCTCTATTCCTTGGTTAGTTTCATTTTCAAAATGATAGGTAAATGTTACTTTTATATTTTGAGATAAATTTTATATTTTCTATGTTATGTTTGATTATGAAAGTAAACATTGTTTCTCTTTTTGAATCGATAGTAAAACTTTAGCTTCTTTTCAAGATAGTATAATGTTAGATCTATAGACTTAATTAAAGAAACATAAAGCGAATCAGTGACTATAATTTATTTGCGTACACATGCAATGGAGGCTAATCTAATGGCTAGCATCGTTCGGCTTCTTCCCTGGATGTTTACCAAGTGGCCTAGGTTATTGGAGAGCAAGGATTTAGCAGTGTAGTGGCTATAGAAGAGTGAAAATGACTTGAAGTCATTTTATATAGTGGGGACCATTCGGTCAAACCCAAGCCTAATCAGCACATGGGTTGGGTTTAAGGAGTTATAGGAAGGTTCTAGAGTCCATTCTAGCAAGCCAAATCGACTAAGCAAGGAAGAAATTGGAGTTTTTAAGGAGGTTGACCAAGCTTGACCATGCAATGGATTTTGACCCGTTGGACAAGTCAAATATGTTCAAGCCACCTCAAACAAACCATGCGGAGTCCTTAAAGGCTAATTGATTCAAGTTTTAGGGTTTTATTTAACGAATTTAAGGATTACAATGGTGAGACCCATGTTAGCCAAGGTTTGACCATTTCATGTGGGTTGACAAAGTCAACTCACCATGAATGGTCTAAGATAAAACTTAGGTGTAATTTGGAAGTAAAATGGACTAGGTTTGAATAATGAGGCAAGTCTAATTGATCACATGGAAAGATTTGACCCAAGATAGGCTAGTTTGATCAGTTCTGGTCTAGGTTGACTAAGTCAACTTTTGACTCAATGGAGTATACCAGACATGTCCAATCATTTAGTGGCTTTCATTAGTTTAAATGGGCAAAGTTTTATTGAATAATGCATGATATAAAAGCTCTATGTAAGGTTTTAAACTATTAGGCTAGTTTGACCTAGCTCAAGTAGGTTAAATGGGTCAACCCATAGCTCAGGGAGCTAGGGTTGATGAGTTTAGGGTATGAAACTCTTAAGGTAAATGTTTGGGCAAGTTTTGATGTTAATAAGATAGTTTCATGCATGTTTCAATCTACTAGGTAGGTACAATATAGATTAGGGTTTATCCCATTGCTCTTTGGTCAACCATGGTATGATTTAGTGTTGCATTTTAGATTTCAAATCTATTTTTTTATATCATATGAGTTTTTGATGATACCAAAATATTATTGTGTTGATTATTATTTTCTCCTAACATATATTAGATATATTTGGTTTGTGTTATTTGTGTGTACTAACATTTTAAAAAAATCATACTCCATACTGCTCAAGACTTTAAGACAAATTAGATTAGATTAGGGGTTGGTGTAATTAGAGTCTGTATTTTTTTTTTTTGAGTCTGAGAGAGTGTGATTGTAATTGGGTAGCTGTGTACACACACTCTGGGGGAGTGAAACAAAGCTTGCATTTTTTAAACTAATTATATTATATGATTTCAATATCATACTGGATAATTTGTCCTGTGTGTCCCTCCAGAACTGATCTGAATGACTCAAGTCTGGAAAAATTTTCTAAGTTTAGATCCTACTGTACGAAATGTATTCATCCTAGATGCCAATCAAAGTACAAAATCAGGCTCATCCAGTTCACCCCGTACGAATACAACAAAAATTTGAATTGATCATAGTGTATAATATAGGTTCATACAGACACTGTTCAAAGTACGAAATGGGGTTCATACACGTTCGTACTGACAAAAGTTTCATTTCTTGAACTAATCATACTATACGATATGGTTTCATATGGACACCAATCAGAGTACAAAATTGGATTCGCACAACATCATACAACACTTTTCAAACTATTCATACGTACAAAGTACTATCACACTGTATGATGCATGTCCGTCAAACTTGAAATTTTTATTTTTTTTTATGGTTATACTTGTCCTTTGTATGTAATGGTCCTAAAAACTGACTGTCTAATTAATCTTCTTCAAAAATTCTCTTGAGTGTGCCTTAGGAGTGTATTTGGGAGAGTGATTTGAGAGTAAAAAGTGAGAGATCTTATGAGAGGGATTAGTGAGGGCATTCAGTACCCATTGGTGAGGATCTCCTACTTGTTCTTCATAGTTCTTCCCTACTTCCTTGAAACCTTTTTGAGAGAAGATTTTCAAGAGAAGGTTCGGTTCTCTACCAACACCAGGAGGGTGTGAAAGGATGATCGATTCTCTACCGACACTAGGAGGGTGTGAAAGGATGAGTGGTACTCTGCTGACACCAGGAGGATGTGAAAGGATGTTTGGTACTCTGCAATCACCAAGAGGATGCGAAAGGACGGTGGGTTCTTTGCCTTCACCAGGAGGATGAAAAAGGATGATGGTTCTCTACCGCACTGGGTTGGTGGAAGAGAGGTTATTGTAAGGGCTTCTCTACGTTACTGTGAGGGCTAAAGGAGAGACACTAATGTTTAGTGTAATACGTAGAGAAGGAATCTTCGAGGAGTGGACATAGGTCTTATTGGACCGAACCACTATAAAATTTGGTGCTTTTAATTCTCTTTTATTTTCCATATTTTTATTTTACATACTTTAATATTTTGTGGTTGAAAAATTATTAGTGAAAAATCATATTCAAACAACTGCATATTCTAAGTATTAGAGATTTAATTTTCTAGAAATGGTTTTTGAAAATTCCAAGAAATTTTTAAAATTACCAATTCACCCCCCTCTTGGTTAGCCTTTGGATAATTAACTTAGGTTTAACAATCTACTAAGAATTTACAAGTGGTATCAGATTGAGCTTTCAAAAATTAAGGTTTAGATAACTTTTTTGAAATGATCATGGCTACTTTTAAAAACCATAACACACTTGAAGGATATTCAATCATAAGATTCCCATTGTTTGATAACATCCCTTTCAATTTTTGAAAAACACGAATGTCTACTTTTCTTTAATCGCTTGATTATCATATATGGATTTTAGTACAGGAAGGCTACATTAGACCAACTAGACTTGTAGATGGCGTTATAACTGAAACACCTTTCACTTACTTAACATTAGAAGGGAGAGACCTAGCTTAGTTAAATGCTAAATATTTAAATAGTTTTTTCTGTGCACTTAAATCAGAGGACTATATACGTGTCTCAACCTGTAGATCTAGAAAAGAAAATTTGGGATAGACTTTGTATTACTTATGAAGGAACTAATGAGGTGAAATAATCTAGATTAAATATTCTACTATATGATTATGAATTATTTCGCATGAAACTGAATGAGATAATTATTGACATGTATATTTATTTCACACAAATAGTCACCACATTCCATGCTTTGGGTAGGAAATTAATGAATGCTGAAAAAGTAAATAAAATTATTCATTGTTTGTTAACTGCTTATGATGCAAAGATAATTGATATAATAAAGTCAAAAGACTTAAATGTTTACTCAATTAATAATATTCTTGTATCACTAATTGCTTACGAGCAAGGAGTGACTCAAAGATAGGTTGATGCAGGTGAGAAGCGGAAGGAGAAAAATATTATATTGAATGTGGATGGCTCAGAGAGTGATCAGTCACAACCTGAGGATGAAGAAGATATTTCTCTCATAAAGAGGCAATTCAAAAGTTTCTTGAGAAAAAAGCAAAGGAGACGCCAACAGTGAAACAAGGGTAAGTTCCATAAAAATGCTAAGGCTTCTAATGATATAATTTGTTATGAATGCAGGAAGCCAGGACACATAAAAATTAATTGCCCGAATCTCAAAGCTAATCCTAGCAAGGAGAAGGTTGAGGTGTGAAGAAGGGCAAGAAGAGATTGTAGAAAGCATTTTGGGCAGATTCAGCTTCAGATTCCTTAGAAATAGAAGCAGAGGAGGAAGTCACAAACTTGTATTTAATGGCTGATAAGCTTGATCAATCAGATCAAGAAGAGTTATGTGACTTAACCTATAATAAGTTATTTAAAGTTTCTGAGAAAGTTCATACAGCATATAGGAAACTTAGAAAACTACATGCTAAGCTGAACATTCAATTTTTAGATTTATAAAAAGAGCATGAAATCATTAGAAAAGATCATGCATTAATTGATAGCAATCACATGATCTTATTGGATGACTTTGATGATTTGAACAAACATCATGAACTATTAAAATCGTCTCACACAGAACTTGAAAATGATTATAAAGATTTCTTGTAAGAAGCGGAACATAGAGAAATTGACTTGAGAATGGATATTTCTTATATTGGAAAATAGAAACTCATATCTTGAATTGGAATTAAAGACTATTAAGAAAAATAGATCGACACCCACACTTTAATAATTCTATAGTTCTAAGCAAAAGAATATGAGTTCAACACCTAGGAAGAGATATTATAACTCATATAGATTAAGAAATCCTTTTCCTAGGGTGAGATGTTTTACATGTGGAATGTTAGGACACACTCCCACACTTGCACCATTCATAGTAGAACACATCTAGTGTGGAGACCTAAGATGTATAAAATATAGCATATTACACATGCATCTAGTTTATCATTTCCAAGAGGTAAACCCAAACTTTTTTGGATTTCCAAGTCTAACATTTGATCTTTTTGTATAAACGCTCTCATACAAGACCTTGTGAGAGCATTTGGCACCTGAATAGTGAATGTTTGAAGCACATGACTAGAGATACAACTCAATTCATATCGCTGGAAGCCAAGAATGGAGGCAAGGTTATACTAGGAGATAATACCACTATGTAAGTGGTAGGTACATATATGATTAGAAACTTGAATAATTTTTCATTAAAAATATTTTGTTAGTAGATGACTTAAATCATAACTTATTGAGTTTTAATCAGCTATGTGATAAGGGTTATAGGGTAAAATTTTTTTCCACTAGCTGTATAGTAAGCCAAAATGGAACTAATATTTTGTATGAAATTAGGGTAAACAGTGTTTACATGCTTGATTTGAATTGTATTAAGTCTTTTAATGCTTTTTTTCTCAAAATAATAACTGATAAAATATGGTTATGGCATAGGAGGCTTTGTCATGCAAGTATGAAAAATTTAAGAAAATTTACCTAAAAAGAATTGATTAGAAGGATACCTAAAGTAGACTTTACTAAGGATCACCTATGTGATGCATGTCAATTAGGAAAATAGGTGAAATATTCTTTTCATTCCATTAAGGATCGTAGAACTAGTAAACCATTGCAAATCATTCATATGGATCTTTTTGGACCGGTTAGCACTGTAAGTCTAGGAGGTAAAGTGTGGATTTATGATAGTTAATGATTTTACAAGATTCACTTGGGTCAAATTCTTATCTCATAAGAGAGAATCGTTTGATGAATTTAGAGTCTTTTATACTTAGATTCAGAGGAAGCTAGGATGTGAGATTTTATCAATTCAAAGTGATCATGGAGGAAAATTTGAAAAAAATAATTTTGAAGATTTTTGTAAAGAGAAAGGACTTGAACATAATTATTTAGCACTTAGAACATCTCAGCAAAATGGGATAGTTGAAAAAAAAAGTAGAACACTGATACAAGTTACTAGAGCCATGTTGGCAGAATACTCACTTCTAAAATTTTTTTGGGCTGAAGCGGTTAGTACAGCATGTTATGTTCTGAATAGGGTGAATATTAGATCCAAGTTGAACAAAATACTATATAAACTTCTTAAGGGTAGAACACCAAATCTTTCACATTTGCATATTTTTGGATGCAAGGTGTTCAGTCATAATAATGGGAAAACTTCTTTAAGAAAATTTGATCCAAAATCTGATGAAAGAATTTTTCTTGGATATTCTAGTGTTGGAAAATTATATAGGGTGTTTAACAAGAGAGCTTTGACAGTTGAGGAGACCACACATATAATTTTTAATGAATTGGGTATTTTGGAAGAGCCAAGATTAGAAGATCATATTGAAAATATTAAAATATTTCCAGAGAAATTGAAAAGGCCAAGTTGGAAGAAAAGGTTGAGATGGAAAATCCTTTGCCTAGAGATTAGAAATTTTCTAAGAGTCACCCTAAGGAATTGATTCTAGGTGAACCTAGTGAGGGTGTTAGGATTAGGCATGGAATTACCGAAGAAGTGAATCATTCTACTATAAATCAAGCACTTTCGGATGAATTTTGGATCTTGGCCATGTAAGAAGAATTGAATTAATTATAAGAAATTATATTTGGGAATTGATTGAAAGGCCTAAGGATCAAAGTGTTATTGGGACTAAGTGGGTGTTCAAAAATAAAATGAATGATTCTGGAGTTATAATTAGAAATAAGGCTAGATTGGTGGCCAATGAGTATAATTAAATAGAAGGGATTGATTTTGAAGAAACTTTTGCCTCAGTAGCTAGACTTAAAGCAATTAGGGTTTTACTTGCCTTTACCTTTTTTAAAGGATTTAAATTATATCAAATGGATGTTAAAAGTGTCTTTCTGAATGGGGTGATACAAGAGGATGTTTATGTTGAGCAACCTCCAAGTTTTAAAAATTTTAAATTCTCTAATCATATTTTTAAATTGAAAAGGCATTATATGGACTGAAAGAGGAACCTAGGGCTTAGTATGAGAGGTTAAGCACTTTTCTATTGAAAGTTCGAAAGGGATGTTAAGCCCTAGTGAACTAGTCCTGAGGCTAACCAAGAGGGGGGGTGAATTGGTTATTTAAAAATTTCACGATAACTACAAAAATCTTTTCGATACTTAGCAGCGGAAACAAGTAAACAATAACGAAAAGATCAACCAACGATATTCACCCAAGCAGTTTATATTGAAAAGTAAAATGCAAAACTGAATCAGAAAAGCAAACCAGATTTTATAGTGGTTCGGTCAACTTGACCTACGTCCACTCCCCGGAGCCTCCCCTCCGGGTATTGCACTAAACGAAAGTGACTCTCCTTTTGCCCCCACAGCAAGGCGGAGAAGCCTGTACAAAACACCTCCTTTTCACCACACGGTGAGGCAGAGAACCTGACCTCCTTTCGCTTCCTCCTGAAGCAGGCAGAGAACCTTCGAACTCCTTTTGCTTCCACCTGAAGCGGGCAGAGAACCCACAAACTCCTTTCGCTTCCTCCTGAAGCGGGCAGAGAACCCGGATCTTCTTGCGAACGATCCTCCCATGAAGAACACCGACTAGACGACAGACGACGAGCGGAGAAAATGACTCTGATCTGTGCTTGGAGCAACCTTAGTGAATCCCTCACTAACTCCCCCTCACAAGATCTCTTCTCTCTCTCCCAACTCTCTCTCTCTCTAGGATTTCTCAGGGAAGGAAGGCAGCAAAAGATTTTTCCAAAAATTGGAAAAAGTTCTTTTAAAGGAGGGCTTAAAATTTGCCCTAAATCTCAACTTGTCAGCCAAGATCGTCCAGGACGATCGGTAGATCGTCCTGTACGATCAGTTCAAATTCAGCTGTTTCAGCCTGGATGATCTGGCTCTTCTGGACGATCAGTAGAAAAAGTTGTTCATATCGTCCCGTACGATCCTGCGATCGTCCGGGACGATTAGTTCAAATTGAAGGAAATTGTCCAGAAGACAGTTCAGGTCGTCCAGAGAAATCTGTGCTGGACGACCAAAAAATGACTTGATCGTCCCGGACGATAGGGTAATCGTCCGGTACGATTAGTTCAAAAAGGCCCCCAAATCGTCCTGTACATAGTTCTGGACGTACAGCTGAAATGAACAAGACGATCACGATCGTCCGGGACGATCCTGCGATCGTCCAGGACGATGTGATCGTATCAATTAAACATTAATTGCTTTCCTTAATTACCAGACTAAGTTAGGCATGATTGTAGTGAATCGTCCAGGATGATACACGTATCGTCCGGGACGATCAGACCAAAATACTTAAAATAAAACTTGCCTAACTTAATCTGGCGGCTGGGAATTTCTGATTTGAGAATATCGTCCCGTACGATCCAAAGATCGTCCAGGACGATCGGCTCAATCAGACCCTCTTAGCTTAGTCGCCCTAATTAGGGTTTCTGTTTTAACTGGATCGTCCAGGACGATGCAACTATCGTCCAGGACGATCTGAACAAAAATTGAACAGAAACTCTAACTCACTCAATCTCTCCCCCTGAGTGTGTGTGTGCAAGGTTACTTAGCTAGGGGATCAGTTACATTACAATTGACTCAATAAAAAGAAAAATCATACATTTGACACACTTGGACCCGATCTTGAGTTGGCTTGAGTGGCTCGCGGTCTTTTGTGCCTGAAACAGATTAGCCAAGCAAAACACACTGGAAACATGTTTGTCATCATCAAAACCAGATTTGCAACAATCTCCCCCTTTTTGATGATGGCAAACATTTGTAAAGTAGTCTGACAGTAAAAGTAAACTAGGAGATCAAATAAACAAACATTTTTTAAATTTTCATTTAACAGCTAAAACAATACAGGAAACATTGACTCAGAAAACAGAAACAGACACGACTACAACTGACTCCCCCTTTTGACATCACAAAAAGGAGGAGGGAAAAACAGAACACTGAAATAAAACATAAAATAGAACATACACAAAACAGGAAAATCAGAATTTTTCCTTGATTTTAGATTCAAAAACCAATGACAGGACGATTGACAGCGCTGAAATCCAGAAAAGGTTGGAAATAATCAACTTTCGTAACTCTGACCCCGGGCACCTTATCGATGCAAACCTCTTTCAAAACAAAAATCCGATTCAGAATAAAAGACATTAGATTTGGAAAGAAATCCTTTCAAGCCTCGCTCCAGAAAAATATCTGATATAATAGTGTTACAAAGTAAAAAATCAGAAATCGGGATTTTCAAAACTCAAGCTTTTGAAAATATTAAGTGGCGCACAGATTTCTCTAAGACATTTAACAATCTGAAAGGGAAGAAAGCTTATTTTGGGCTCATTTTGTGCCTCTTTTTCAAATTGGTTAGTGCTTTGCGCATCTTTTGATTTTTGATACACTTTTGTGTATTCAATTTGGCAATTTTGCATCTTTTCAGTTTTGGGCTCATTTTATGCCTCTTTTTCAAATTATCTGGCGCACTGCGCATCTTTTATAAGCTTTCTCCTTTTCATAATCATTAAAGAGTCTCAGCTGTGAGATTATCTTCCAGACATAGGAGATGACTCTCCGCAGTAAGGAAGAACGATTCACAAAACAAAATCCATACAACATATGATAAATGCAATCACTTGGTTTAGAAAATCAAACTAATGACTCAAGACTTTGAAAAACACTATTGATATGAGGCAGATTACTGTAGGAAGATAAAATAATCTCTATTTCAAAAACTAACATTTTAATTTTGAAAAGGATTTTTATTCAAAAGAAACTACACACCAGTAAAGGAGTTAGAGGAAGAGAAACAATTATCAATGTTTCTTCCCTTTAACAGATTCAGCGAAGTCAATCACTGCTTATCAGCTTCCAAACCAAAACAAGGTAAAAACTCCCAGTCAAAAATTCAGATCACCAGAAGTAGTGAGCGGTGATCAGATCTTGAAAAGCATAAAATAGTAAGTGCAAGATATGAACCCGTAAATAAATAAAAAATAGGTAGAAAATCATAGCAAAGTAAATACTCAAATCAAACTAACAAAAAGGGTAACACAGAAATCAGCAGAAGAAATAAAATCAACTGAAAGCAAATAATCAAACCAAAACTAATTAACAGAAATCAGAAATCAGAATACAAAAACTAACTAACAGAAATCAGAAAATAGAATACAAAAAACTAACTAATAGAAATCAGAATACCAATCATAACAGTCATAAATCAGCAGTCATCAGAATCAAGCATTTATATCAATCACTCCTAATCTGGTTCTCAAAATGCTGAATGAGTCAAAGGCCAGTGGTTTAGTGAATATGTCAGCCAGCTGATTTTCAGTTGCTATGTGGTGTAGCTCAATGTCCCCTTTTGTAACATGGTCCCTAATGAAGTGATGCCTAATGTCAATGTGTTTGGTCCTAGAATGTTGGATTGGATTCTTAGAGATACAGATGGCACTCGTATTATCACACAGAACAGAAATTGTGCCAACATGTACTCCTAAATCCAAGACTTGCTGTTTCAACCAAAGAACTTGGGCCACACAACTCCCTAAGGCAATGTACTCAGCTTCAGCAGTGGAAAGTGCAACTGAGTTCTATTTTCTACTGGACCAGGAGACTAACAACTGTCCTATAAATTGATAAGTCCCAGAAGTACTCTTCCTATCCACCCTACACCCCGTAAAGTCAGAATCAGAATATCCAATGATCTCAAAAGAGGTGATGTGCCTAGGGTACCAAATTCCTAGGTTTGGGGTTCCTAAAAGATATCTAAGAATTCTCTTAACAGCAGTCAGGTGGGACTCTTTAGGATCAGCCTGAAACCTAGCACAAAGACAGACACTAAACATGATATCAGGTCGGCTAGCAGTCAGGTAAAGCAGTGAACCTATTATCCCTCTATACTTCTTCTGATCAACAAATTTTCCATTTGAATCCTTATCTAACTGAACTGAGGAGGGCATGGGAGTATTGATTGGCTTGGCTTTGTCCATTTCATATTTCTTCAAAATGTCCTTAGTGTATTTTGATTGATTGAGAAATGTTCCATCATCCGTTTGCCTTATGCTAAACCCCAAAAAGTAGGACAATTCTCCCATCATACTCATCTCAAACTCTTTACTCATTATTTTAGAAAACTCTTCACATAAGTATTTATCAGAAGATCCAAAAATTATATCATCAACATAGATCTGGACAATGAGTAAGTCATCTCCTAATCTCCTCAGAAAAAGGGTGGTGTCTACACTCCCCTTAACAAACTCTCTTTCTAACAGGAATGTGCTAAGCCTCTCATACCAAGCTCTGGGTGCCTGTTTCAATCCATATAAGGCCTTTTTTAATTTATAGACATGATTTGGATATTGGGAACTCTCAAAACCTGGGGGTTATTCTACGAAAACATCTTTTTTAATTACCCCATTTAAAAAGGCACTCTTGACATCCATTTGAAACAGCTTAAATCCCTTATAACAGGCAAAGGCTAGTAGCACTCTAATGGCTTCCAATCTAGCTACAGGGGCAAAAGTTTCCTCAAAATCTATCCCTTCTATCTGATTATACCCCTTAGCTACCAATCTTGCCTTATTTCTCACCACCACACCAGAATCATTCATCTTATTCTTAAAGACCCACTTGGTTCCCACAATACTTTGGTTTCTAGGTCTTTCTACTAACTCCCAAACATCATTCCTTACAAATTGATTCAATTCTTCCTGCATAGCTAAAATCCAAAACTCATCCGACAAGGCTTGATTGATGTTGGTGGGTTCAGTCATTGAGATAAAGGCAGAATGGTTTACTTCCTTCCTAAGTCCATGCCTAGTCCTAACACCTTCAGAAGGGTCTCCTAAGATCAGTTCTTTAGGATGACTCGAACAATATCTCCAATCTCTAGGCAGTGTGGTCTGACGTTCTACCCTTTCCTCCAAATTTGTATTTCCAACTCCTTGGGTAACCTCAACAATCTCTTCATCTTCTACTTCAGATCTAGACTCCTTAGGATCAGATTCATCAAACACTACATGGGTTGTTTCTTCCACCACCAAAGTCCTCCTATTGAACACCCTAAAGGATTTCCCCACACTTGAATATCCTAAGAACACTCCTTCATCAGATTTGGGGTCAAATTTTCCTAAGGGTGACTTCCCGTTGTTCAGAATGAAAACCTTACAGCCAAAGACATGGAGGTGGGACAGATTTGGTGTTCTACCCTTAATGATCTCATAAGGTGTCTTGTTCAGTTTGACTCTCACATTCACCCTATTCAGCACATAACAGACAGTGTTCACCGCTTCAGCCCAAAAGTATTTTGGAAGTGAATACTCGGCAAGCATGGCTCTAGCGGCTTCCACTAAGGTCCTGTTCTTCCTTTCAGCTACCCCGTTCTGCTGAGGGGTCCTAGGAGCTGAAAAATTGTGACTAATCCCATGATCCTCACAAAAACTTCCAAATCTTTCATTTTCAAACTCCCCTCCGTGATCACTATGGATGGTAATAATCTCACATCCTAACTTCTTCTGAATCCAAGTAGAGAAAGATCTAAACTCATCAAATGACTCAGATTTGTGTGACAAAAACTTAACCCAAGTGAACCTTGAATAATCATCAACAATCACAAAACCATAGACTCTCCCCCCTAAGCTGGCAGTGCTAATGGGTCCAAAGAGGTCCATATGAAGAACTTCTAAAGGTCTAGAGGTGCTAATGTCCTTAACTGAGTGAAAAGAGGACTGGACTTGCTTCCCCAACTGACAGGCATCACACAGGTGATCCTTAGTGAACTTAAGCTTGGGCACACCTCTAACTAAGTCCTTTTGGGTGACTCTCCTAAGGGTTTTCATACTGGCATGACACAATCTCCTATGCCATAACCAAGACTCATCAGTAGCAGTTTTTAAGCAAATTGAATTATCAGATTTAATGCTACTTACATCCAGCTTGTAGACGTTGTTGATCATTTGCCCCTGCAAAACAACTTCATCATTTAAGCTTAAAATGCAGCCAGTGGGCAGGAATTTGATGCTGTATCCCTTATCACAGAGTTGACTGATGCTCAGCAGGTTGTGTTTCAGTCCATCTACAAGCAAAACATTATCAATCATAAAGTTCTTTGAATCACCAATTATACCTGTGCCTACCACCTTCCTGGTGGTGTTATCTCCAAGTGTAACCTTGCCTCCAGCTCTGGCCTCCAGCGAAATGAACCGATTTGCATCTCCAGTCATATGTCTAGAACATCCGCTGTCCAGGTACCACATGCTCTCACGAGGTCTTGTGTGAGAGCACACCTACAAAATCATCAAATGTTAGTCTTAGGAACCCAAACAGGTTTGGGTTCCTTCTTATGAAAAGAAGAATGCGATGCATGCGTGCTGTGATATGCAACAGGTAGTTTGGGTCTCCACACCCAATGTGTACTACGGTGAATAATACAAGTGTGTGATATATGTCCTAACATGCCACATGAAAAACATCTAACACCAGGAAAAGGATTAACTAAACATCGTGAGTGATAGTGCCTCTTCCTAGTAGTGTATGAAACATTCTTTGATGAACTTGCAACAGAATTTTTAAAAGGTGGCGGTGCATAAAATTGTTCAAAAGTAGGCGGTGTTTTGTTATTTTCAAAAGCACTGATTTTCACTTTCAAAAACTCAATGTGTTTGTTTAAACTTCCAATTTCAAACGTTTTTGCACTTTCAATACTTTCTAACTCAGATGCCAAATCATTCACTTTCTTAAAAGTAAGTTCTAATTCACCATGCGATGTTTTTAACAAGTTATGCTCAACAATTAAATCAGAATGCTTTTTATTCAGTTCATCAAACTCATCTAGTAAAGACATGTGATTGCTATCAATGGTGGAATGATCCTTAATCAACACTTCATGCTCTTTTTGCAAAGTCAGATAATCTAGTTTCAAACTAGCATGGGTTTTCTTAAGCTTCCTATACGATGTATGAATCTTTTCAGAAACTTCAAATAACTGATCGTAAGTAAGCTCACATACCTCTTCCTGGTCCGACTAACCAGGGTGATCATCCGCCATCAGACACAAGTTTGTTTCCTCCTCTTCAGCTTCAGTCTCAGAAGAGTCGGATGCAGAGTCTGCCCAGAACGCCTTCTGAATCCGCTTCTTGTCCTTTCTGAACTTTGGTTTCTCCTCACCCTTCTCCTTGCTTGGGTGAGCTTTAAGTGTTGGACAATCAGCCTTAATGTGTCCAGGCTTCCTGCATTCAAAACAAACCGATTCAGATGAACCCTTAAAGTTTTTATTGAACTTACCCTTGTTCCACTTCTGATAGTTCTTGTGTTTCTTCCTTAGAAAGCTTTTGAATTGCCTTATGATTAAGGCAACTTCATCGCTATCAGACCCGGAAGTGCTAGCATCTGAATCTTTGACCTTTAGTGCCACAGTCTTCTCTTTCTTGCGTTCTCCTGCATCAAGTTGCCTTTGGTTCACCCCTTGCTCGTAAGCAATGAGTGATCCAAGTAAGCTGTCAATAGAGTAAGTATTTAAATCTTTGGATTCAATAATAGCAGTAATCTTAGCATCATAAGAAGCAGGCAAATATCTAAGAATCTTGTTCACTCTTTCGTAGTTGGTAAGTTCTCTACCTAAAGCATGCAAAGAGGTAACAATCTGAGTGAACCTTGTGTACATTTCTGAAATAGTCTCACTAGGTTTCATGCGAAAAAGTTCGTAATCATGTAACAAGATGTTTAACCTAGATTGTTTGACTTCAGTTGTACCTTCATATGTTATACATAACCTATCCCAGATTTCCTTTCCCGTTGTACAAGTAGAAACACGCATATAGTCTTCAGATTTTAAAGCACAAAAGAAACAGTTCAAACATTTTGCATTCAACTGTGCTAAATCACGATCATCAAACGTCCAATCAACAAACGGCAATTCAGTTTTCACATTGTTAATCATTCGAAAAGGTGGTTTGTATCCGTCCTTAACTAACATCCACATGCGATAATAAATAGATTGCAGAAAAGTAGACATGCGTGTTTTCCAAAAATCAAAAGGAATATTGTCAAACAACGGTGGTCTAGTAATAGAATAACCTTCAGCAGTATTACGATTGTTACAATTAGCCATTGGATCAAATTCAAAAGTTTTTAAACAGAAATTTTGAATCCCGCTCTGATACCACTTGAAAGTTCGAAAGGGATGTTAAGCCCTAGTGAACTAGTCCCGAGGCTAACCAAGAGGGGGGGTGAATTGGTTATTTAAAAATTTCATGATAACTACAAAAATATTTTTGATACTTAGCAGCGGAAACAAGTAAACAATAACGAAAAGATCAACCAACGATATTCACCCAAGCAGTTTATATTCAAAAGTAAAATGCAAAACTGAATCAGAAAAGTAAACCAGATTTTATAGTGGTTCGGTCAACTTGACCTACGTCCACTCCCCGGAGCCTCCCCTCCGGGTATTGCACTAAACGAAAGTGACTCTCCTTTTGTTCCCACAGCAAGGCGGAGAAGCCTGTATAAAACACCTCCTTTTCACCACACGGTGAGGCAGAGAACCTGACCTCCTTTCGCTTCCTCCTGAAGCAGGCAGAGAACCTTCGAACTCCTTTTGCTTCCACCTGAAGCGGGCAGAGAACCCACAAACTCCTTTCGCTTCCTCCTGAAGCGGGCAAAGAACCCGGATCTTCTTGCGAACGATCCTCCCACGAAGAACACCGACTAGACGACAGACGACGAGCGGAGAAGATGACTCTGATCTGTGCTTGGAGCAACCTTAGTGAATCCCTCACTAACTCCCCCTCACAAGATCTCTTCTCTCTCTCCCAACTCTCTCTCTCTAGGATTTCTCAGGGAAGGAAGGCAGCAAAAGATTTTTCCAAAAATTGGAAAAAGTTCTTTTAAAGGAGGGCTTAAAATTTGCCCTAAATCTCAACTTGTCGGCTAAGATCGTCCAGGACGATCGGTAGATCATCCTGTACGATCAGTTCAAATTCAGCTGTTTCAGCCTGGACGATCTAGCTCTTCTGGACGATCAGTAGAAAAAGTTGTTCATATCGTCCCATACGATCCTGCGATCGTCCGGGACGATTAGTTCAAATTGAAGGAAATCGTCCAGAAGACAATTCGGGTCGTCCAGAGAAATCTGTGCTCGACGACCAAAAAATGACTTGATCGTCCCGGACGATAGGGTAATCGTCCGGTACGATTAGTTCAAAAAGGCCCCCAAATCGTCCTGTACATAGTTCTGGACGTACAGCTGAAATGCACAAGACGATCACGATCGTCCGGGACGATCCTGCGATCGTCCAGGACGATGTGATCATATCAATTAAACATTAATTGCTTTCCTTAATTACCAGACTAAGTTAGGCATGATTGTAGTGAATCGTCCAGGACGATACACGTATCGTCCGGGACGATCAGACCAAAATACTTAAAATAAAACTTACCTAACTTAATCTAGCGGCTGGGAATTTCTGATTTGAGAATATCGTCCCGTACGATCGAAAGATCGTCCAGGACGATCGGCTCAATCAGACCCTCTTAGCTTAGTCGCCCTAATTAGGGTTTCTGTTTTAACTAGATCGTCCAGGATGATGCAACTATCGTCCAGGACGATCTGAACAAAAATTGAACAGAAACTCTAACTCACTCAATCTCTCCCCCTAAGTGTGTGTGTGCAAGGTTACTTAGCTAGGGGATCAGTTACATTACAATTGACTCAATAAAAAGAAAAATCATACATTTGACACACTTGGACCCGATCTTGAGTTGGCTTGAGTGGCTCGCGGTCTTTTGTGCCTGAAACAGATTAGCCAAGCAAAACACACTGGAAACATGTTTGTCATCATCAAAACCAGATTTGCAACACCTATTAGGGTGATCATTTGTTAAAAGAAGTGTAGACACCACTCTCTTTTTAAAAAAGATAGGAGATGACTTACTCATTATTCAAGCATATATTGATGATATCTTATTTGGATCGACTGATAAAATACTTTGTGATGAATTTTCAAAAATAATCACTAGTGAATTTGAAATAAGTTTGATGGGTGACTTGAGTTACTTTCTTGGTTTTAGCATAAACCAAGGTGAGGAAGGAATATTTCTTAGTCAGTCAAAGTATGTTAAGGACATCCTCAAAAAGTATGAAATGGATAATACTAAACTAGTAACTATGCTAATGAGTTTCTTAATGTAGTTAGATAAGGACCCTAAGAGAAAATCTGTTGATCAAAAGAAATTTAGAGGAATAATTAGATCATTGCTTTATTTGACAGCTAGTAGACCAGATATAATGTTCAGTGTTTATCTGTGTGCTAGATTTCAATCTGATCCAAAGGAATCATATTTGACAACAATTAAAAGAATATTGAGATATCCTTTGGGAACTCAAAACTTAGGGATTTGGTATCCTAAGCATAGCTCTTCCTTTGAGATAATTGGATATTGTGATTCAAATTTTGTAGGATGCAGGGTAGATCATAAAAGTACTTCTGGAGCATGTCAATTTATTGAAAATTCTCTAGATTCTTAGTCTAGTAGGAAATAGAATTCAGTAGCCCTTTCTACTGCTGAAGCAGAATATATTGCTTTAGGTAATTATGTGGCACAAGTTTTTTGGTTAAAATAATAGTTGATTGACTTAGGATTTTCAATTGGCACAATTCTAATTTTCTGTGATAATACTAATTCCATTTGCATTTTAAAGAATCCTATTTAATATTTTAGAACCAAGCATATAGACATAAGGCATCACTTCATTAGAGATCATGTAGCCAAAGGAGAAATTGAAATGCATCATGTTACAACTGAAAATCAACTTGCAGACATTTTTATAAAACCATTAGCTTTTGACACATTCAACATTTTAAGAACAATGATAGGTGTGATTGATCTTAATGCTTTATTTGAAATTCTACAAACTTGATTTGTTGTGTGACCATATATTTATTTATGTTGATTGTATGTGTACTATAATTTATATGGTTTTGTTTTGTATTGTTTGTTTTTGTTTGCATTGTTTTTGATCTTTTTATTGTTAGTAATATTTTTGAATAAAAAAAATTACAAGTCATTGGTTTTAAAATGATTGGCTTTGAAAGGTTTTTTAGTTTATCATGCTTTATTTTAAGTGTTCTTTTTATACTGTACGAATTTATTTTCGTACTATATGAATTATGTGACTTAAGCATGATAATTATCTGAGTTGAGGAGTCAAAATAGAGTTTTTATGGTGTTTCATACTGTGTGATGATGTCATCATACTATACGATGTGTATAGTTTCATCTGTACGCATGGGGGTAATTTTATAGTTGATGTCAGTTATTATTATTGATCGTACATATGAATGTGTTGTTCATCTGTAAGATCCAGTTGTCAGTGTCGACTGGGGGACGAACCTAATCATCATTAAATGATTTTTAATATTCTGATCATCCCGGACAAACACATGTTCGTCGTACGATCAAATGGTCAAAAAGCCTGTCCGAAATGATGCCTCAGAAATGGCATTTTACAAAAAGCCATTTCTTTTTTAGTCTCCATTCGTATGTACGAAATAAATTTTGTCCTGTATAAAATTTTCAATCGTACGTACGATCCATATTTTGTACTATATGATGGGTTATTTTTCTTTAAATAGAAGGGTCTTTAGAGATGCTATTCATCGCCTTCTCATCCATTTCTAAACCCTCTTGAGATCTAGTTCAAGTTATGGCTAGTAGCAGCAAGCGACCCCGCTATAAGGCTTCTTCCTCTAGAACCGGTAGGGATGAAAATTTTCTTTCTAAAGAGAAAGAGGACGCTTTTATAGGTATATGGCTACAAAAATAACCCCTTCTCGTCGACTCATGCAAAACAACATTCATTTCTCTATTATGCCATTACTTGCCTCAACCCATTTTTCTTTTATCCTGACTCTTATCTATTCCTATAATAAAGAAACCTTTAATTTTTTTCTAGCCAATATGAAATTCAATCAAGACCACTCAAGGATGACTTCATTTATTTTCAAGGAAAGAGTAGAGATCACCAAGGAAGACTTAGGCACATTCCTCCACTTAAGAACCCAAGGAATGAGGGCCCATACATTATCCTCTAGGGTAGACTATTGGTTTGAAGTCAATAAGGTTCTTAGAGGAGTACCCTAAGTGAGTCATTTGCCACATGTCTATACCCTGAATCAAAATGCCAGGATCATCCAGCATATTTTGAGAACCTCAATCATTCCCAAAGTTGGTGACCGTATAAACATGACTCGTCTTCTGTCCACAGTCACTTATCTAATTTTGACAAACTAACCTATAGATGAAGCCCAATTGATCATGGATTATCTTTATACCCTTTCTAAAATTGGTCTTCGAAATAATAAAAGAAAAAAAAGTGGCTTTAGGATATCTAGTGGCCTATATCCTAAAAAAATGTATAATCTTATACATCCTGATGGTCCTACTGAACTCCCTGTCTACTTCGATGATGCCTCTTTTCATTCACTTTTTGGGAGAGAGAGTTCTAAGGGAGATGACTCTGAGGAAGAAGGAGCCCCTACTCCTACACCTGCACCTAGACCTGACCAAAATTACTATCAAAAGATGGTCCAGTTGTTCGACAGACTGGAAACTCATATTGATCAATGCTTTGATCAACTTGAGAATCACTTAACTCAGTAGGATGCAAGGTATTAGGAAGACATGGGTTGGATTCGTGGCTAGTTTGACTATATGAACACTAATATAGCCACGATCAATAGCTACTTCAATACATTCAACCCTCAGCCACCTCCTGACCAGGGTCCTTTAGATTTTAGTTATGATATTCTATTTTTAGTTTTTCTTTTGATGTGTCTGTGATGTACTTACATTTGAGTTATTGGAGAGTAGTTGTTTCTTTGTTGATCTGTGATATTAGTGATTACAGATGTTGTTTCTATATATTGTTGGATGTCTCTAGTACATGATTGATGGTGTTTGTATCTGATTATTTGTTTAATGAGAAGTTGGAATGATGTTCTATTTTAGTTTGAATTGTATCTTCCTGAATGGTTTATGCTTATATATTCAATTTTTTTGTGTTTGATCTTTAGAAGGGATTTTAAATTTAAACTGCTCTACAAATTAATTTTCTTGTAAAACTTAATCTCTCAAAATTTTAAATTACAATATGACTGAATGAAGATTAAAAGATCAAGTTCATATTTCTATAGATGAATATTACTTCGTGATAATTATTACAAAATAGATGTCTTATTTTATTTTATTTTCTTTTCAATATATGCTTTTTTGTTCATTACTAGATATTGTATTTTAGATTTATTGATATTTAGAAAGACAGAAAATATAAAAATATGCACAAAGTGCTAAACTTGAAAAGATGCATAAAGTGTGCCACATATTTGAAAAGATGTGCAATATACGCCAAAGTCAAAAGAGGCACAAAATTAGCCCAAACTAATAAGATGCACAAAGTGTGCCACAAACTATTTAAAAGATGTGCAATGTCGCCAACTAATCAATGTCTTTTCTTAATAATCTATCTTTCTTACATATCTAATTAATCAACAATAATTTTCACTATTGAATTGGAAAATAATTAATCTTTAAATTCATCATCTTTTGCAATAACTATTTTTATTTGATATGTCTAGAACGAACACTGAACCTGGTTAACTTTTCTTTATCAAAGTTATTCTTTGATTTAAAATTTTAATTTTTCTTTTTAGCATTCAAAAATTAATGTTGAGCTTTGTAATCTCTTTAGAATTTCCTTCTTTATTAACTCGATTGATTTATTCATAGCTACTCATTCATTCAGAAGAACTTCCCTTTTTGTTGTTGTAAAAAGGAGGAGTGGTATTGTTTGTGTTTTCGAATTGTTTAGTGTTATGTTGTGTTTTTGAGTTTTGTATTTTTTTTCTCAATGTTTTATTATTTGTATTTAGTTTTGAGATTTCTTTTGTTGCTATTAGTTTTCGATCTTGTTTTATTTTTGTTTATTTTTGTACTTGATTTAGGGTTCCCTTATTTTTAAATTGGTCATTCATTTAGGGGAAGCTTAGGAGAAAAATTGGCTTAAAGGTTAACTCAAACATTAAGTGTTTTGCCATCATCAAAAAGATGGAGATTATTGCATTTTAGATTTCAAATCTATTTTTAAATATCATATGAGTTTTTGATGATACCAAATATTATTATGTTGATTATTATTTTCTCCTAATATATATTGGATATATTTGGTTTGTGTTGGTTGTGTGTACTAACGTTTCAGGAAAATCATACTCCATACTGCTCAAGACTTCAAGACAGATTAGATTAGGGGTTGGTGTAATTGGAGTTTATATTTTTTATTTTTCTTGAGTCTGAGAGAGTGTGATTATAATTAGGTAACCGTACATACACACACTGGAGGAGTGAAACAAAGCTTGCATTTTTCAAACTAATCAGACTGTATGATTTCAGGATCATACTAGACGATTTGTCCAGTGTGTCCCTCCAGAACTGATCTGAATGACTCAAGTCTTGAAAAATTTTCTAAGTTCAGATCGTATTATATGAAATGTATTCGTCCTGGATGCCAATTAGAGTATAAAATCAGGCTCGTCCAGTTCGTCCCATACAAATATAATAAAAATTTGAACTGATCGTACTGTACAATATAAGTTCATAAAGATGCCATTCAGAGTACAAAATGGGGTTCGTACACGTTCGTACTGACAAAAGTTTCATTTTTTAAAATGATCGTAGTGTACGATATGGGTTCGTATAGACATCTATCAGAGTACAAAATTGGATTCGTACAGCATCGTACAACACTTTTTGAACTGTATGATGCATGTCCATCAAACTTGAAATTTTTAGTTTTTGGATGATTTTTCTTGTCCTTTGTATATAAGGGTCCTAAAAACTGACTGTCTAATTAATCTTCTTAAAAAATTCTCTTGAGTGTGCCTTAGGAGTGTGTTTGGGAGAGTGATTTGAGAGTGAAAAGTGAGAGATCTTGTGAGAGGGATTTGTGAGGGGATTCACAAAGGTATCCATTGGTGAGGATCTCCTACTTATTCTTCATAGTTCTTCCTTACTTCCTTGAAGGCTTTTTTAGAGAAGATTTTCAAGAGAAGGTCCGGTTCTCTGCCGACACCAGGAGGGTATGAAGGACGATCGGTTCTCTACCGACACCACGAGGGTGTGAAAGGATGAGTGGTACTCTGCCGACACTAGGAGGGTGTGAAAGGATGCTTGGTACTCTACCATCACCAGAAGGGTGAGAAAAGACGGTGAGTTCTCTGCCTTCACCAGGAGGATGAAAAAGGACGACGGTTCTGTACTGCACCAGGTTGGTGTAAGAGAGGTTATTATAAGGGCTTCTCCGCCTTACTGTGAGGGCTAAAGGAGAGACACTAATGTTTAGTGCAATACCTGAAGGAGTCTCCGGGGAGTGGACGTAGGTCTTATTGGACCGAACCACTATAAAATCTGGTATTTTCTATTCTCTTTTATTTTTTGCATTTTTATTTTAAGCACTTTAACATTTTGTGGTTGAAAAATCGTTAGTAAAAATCATATTCAAATAACTACATATTTTAAGGATTAGAGATTTAGTTTTCTAGAAACTGTTTTCGAAAATTCTAAGAAATTTTTAAAATTACCTATTCACCCCCCTTTTGGTTAGCCTTGGAATAATTAACTTAGGTTTAACAACCTACTGAGAATTTACATTTAGGGTTTAGACTAGCTTAGAGGTGTTTAAATTTAGTTTAAAGAGTTTAGGGTTTAATGGCTAAGTATGGATCACATAGATTAATCTTCATATCCTAGGCAAGGTACTACGAAAGGTATGGTGGTTTAACAGGCCATGGTAAGGAACCTACGACGGGGTCCCTATTTCCTTATGAAGAGATATAACACTGACAACATAGTGTTAGGCTTGAGATAGAGTTTTAAAGTTTTAGGGTTCGAATAACCTCAACTAACAATGAGGTCAACACTACAATTATTGCTTGATTTGTTATCCATCATTTCATAACCCTCAATTATAAGAGTAATTTGGACCTTTAAATCGAAGGCAATATAAAATTGTCGTGCCAAGCTGTAAATATATCCGTCATGTTGATTTGTAATTCAATATACAAATCAATTGATTCTATCAGGTTAGTTATATATTGTGTCGTGTCAATTACTTCTTTAGAAGGTAGGGAAATGATCTCTTGAATTTATTCACATTATGTTTTTAAATTTTTGACTAGCATTTTTATCGATTATCAAACAAAAATTATTGCGTTGGTTGTAACTCAATTTTCCAACAATTTGCTTTCTTCCAGGCTGACCAATGTGCTGCAGGCGCATAATTGGCTTGCAGATTTAAATGTTGCCATCAAAATATTATTTATTTTGCAAAAGTAATATATATATATATATATATATATATATATATATATATATATATAATAAATTAACAAATTATTATTTTTTATTTGTTATAATAAATTCATTAAAATTTAAATTACTTATAGAAAAAAAAATTTTGTTTTTTTATATTCTTTTACAGATTGATGATATAATTAAAAATATAAACAGCTGAACATTATAGGGCACCTACATTCAGTATTTATTGTTTTCGAATTAAATCAGGCTGATTTTGGAATTAAGCATTATTCAGTAATCAGTACCTTAATATAAGCAACTTCGCAGCAGAAACATCATCAATGCAGATTTCTTTCTAGCACTTAAGATTTTCTATTTTGTAATAAAATTTTATGAAATAATTTTATGGTTTACGATTTTTGTCATGATGTTAAAAATAACTATTAAAACAAATTAGGGGGAAAAAAATCTATCTATTGTTTCACCCAAATAATTTGCACTTGCTGTTTTGCTGAATTTTCAAGCTCAAGAATATTCATTGAAAATATATAGGCCAGTCCTAAACCCTAAATCAGAAGATTCCATTATTTTCAAAGCATCAAAGAAAGGATGAACGGCCAAGCGCCTGACAAGAAAAACCTTTGAAAAACTCTTTAAACTACAGGCTGCTTCATGTGGCTTCCAGCCTTCGCAATAATGTGGAAATCAGAATTTAATAAGAAAATATGAAAGAACAACAAAGCCAATCAAAGACGATGCAGTCAGCGCAATGACAGCATGAATTGATAACTATTATGTTTATTTATCATGTCATAATAGGATAAGAAATTTTTCAAAAAATGAGGACTCTTAAAATATAAAATCTTCAAATTTTCGAAGGTGGATGGAGTCATATTTGCCTGTTTCTACATGTTGAAAGATTCCCTTCGAACATGGCATCAATATTTATAAATTTGTACCATTCCCTCAAACAAAGAATAAATCCGCGTTTCTACAAGAGATTGTAACATGTTATGCATGTGTCCAGCAGCAACACGGCATGGATTTAATAAACACGTTCAAAACATTATAAACGGTTCTAAGAAGACTTAAACTTGTAATCACAATAATCTGAATTTGCTGTTAAAAAACTCAGATGCAAGGATCAATGTCCGAACAAAACATAAAGCCTAGAAATAGTATCACTAGTATAGAACCAGAATTACAGGAAAGTAGAGCCAAAACAATCTTCGCATGCAATCTGGACAGGACACTATCAGCAGCATAGATTATTGCTTCGCTCTTGCTCAAATCACAATATGACTTTATGCTCCTTTATGTCGAGGGAAACAAGCTGGGATTACAAGAATTTAAATGAACATGCACGTCCATTTATTTATTTATCTCTGACCATGTATTCAAAATTTTTTTTCCCTCATTCTACCCATCCATGCTCTAAAGCATGGTAAAGTTACAAAGAAAACAAGCCTAATTGTAATGCATCTACTCTGAAGGTAAAAACTCGTGTCTCTGATGACTAAGAAGACCAGTCAAAGATAATTAACCAATTAAAGATCCCATAACTTTGATTTCCATTTAGCAACCCCTATTTTTAGGCTCATCATTAAACTAATGATAAAGTTTTCAACTATACAGACCTAATATAACCATAACAAGAAGTAAATCTTCAATAAACTACCCTGCTAAGATATAAGACATGATACAATGAAATACATTTTTGGGAGTTGTCAGTTTTATGACAGATATCTCTACGCTTGCATTGAACCTGAATGAAGATGATCATCTTCGAAGACTTGGTATAGAGGTTCTGCCAATAGGCATAATCAGGACATGTTACATGGATGAAACATTGAATCATATACTTGAAAGAAAGAACTCGATGCTTAGCTGTCTTCCTTTAAAACTCAACACTTGAGATCAATATTAGTGCTTATTTATAGCTTGAAATTATAAAATGAAGATCCAACCGGTAAGCATAGGGCCTGTTTGGCATCACTTAAGTACTAGTGTTTAAAAAAAAATTTGAATAAGAGAATAAAACTGCAGCCCCTCCCTACAGACTAGTACATCGGAGATATGATGATGCCAGCGAGAGCAACTTCCCAGTGCTGAAAGATATTCCGGAGTCCAACAATGGTGGGGTTCATGGCATTGTTCAGAAAATCCTCAAAATTCCCCCTGCTACCTCTAAAAACTCAACCATGGCCTCTCGCCCTGCACCTACAATGCCAGATTCCACTCACACTACTGCAATTGCCCCTCCAATTCCTCTGATTTCCCTCAAATTTGCCCACCTTACCTAATCATCAATTGTTCCACTCATGAGGTTTCCTGTCTGCTGGACGAACTCAGATTGAAGAGTTTCTCCTACAACCACATCCTAAAAAATTTGATAATAATAGCAAGCAGCTCCCTAGTGCTGAGCTGTCTTCTGAAGTTCGATATTGGTGGAATCCATTTCACGTCTTTGCTCAGAAATCACATTACAGTTACAGCTACAACAGACGTTGTAGCCAACAGCCACGAGTTCTACTCCAGTCTCCTGCTCCAATAGCTCTCGCATCACAATGAATCTTATCAAGGATGCCACGGATGGTTTAGCGAATGCTGATGAAGAACATACCTGATGTGTTTTTTATTTTTGAAATAATAATTGTGAATGAATATCAAATATGTTATTAGTTTATATTATAACATAACTTAAAAAACAAATTAAACACAAAAAACACAAAAAAAATAAGTCGTCCCTAATGACCACTTAGTTCTTGAATTCATAATGACAGCTCATGATTAAATTCTCAATTCAACTAGCGCTAATACAAAGAAAGATCAGGTAAATATAGTTTAGATGAGGGCGTAAAAAGAAAATATGTAAAAGACAATGACACCAACCAACAGGTGGCATAAATTACCAGATAAAACCAAAAATGGACATGGTAAAAAGTTTTAGCTGTTCGGAAGCCCTTAATCATGCGGATATATAATGTGGTTTCATTGGGTAAAGAAAAAAAGTGGAAGAGAAACGAAGGGGTGGGGACATTCCTATATAAAGCATTAGAGTTAATGGATTCGCCACAAATATATCAGGGATTTAATGCAATGTTCTGGTATGAAAACCCACATGCAGAAGTTGTAAACAACTAGACAAGCACCTAAAAACGCTAACATATACACACAATCAAAAACAAGAAAGGTATAACTACAGAAAGATCACGAGGACAGCAATTAAAGAAAGAGAAACAGCTATAAAGCAGGACAAACCTCAAATCACTTCCTGTAAGTCTTTCTAAATATAATTATACAAGAACCTCAAGGAATAAGATCTGAAAAGGATTGTAAATTGGCTCTGTAGACCAAGACATGCATATTACAAAATAATGGTCAAGCTACTTTCTCCATCATTATTGAACTTAAGAAGGCTTCTAGGCAAAAGAAACAAGTTCAATACAGCTTTGCTGATGCATCTCAGATTATGCTCATCCTCACCTACCTTGACAGCCTTTGGGTAAGTTTGGGTGATGCTTCAACACAATTCGTGGATCTTTCATTTGGTGAAGTCTTTGTATTCTGAGTTTAGAATTTAGCGTTTTTCCCCCTCAGTTGTTTCTCTTTGTGATTATTGACTTATTATGTATTGTATATACAGCTTTTTGGGGTCATTTTATTTTGTTATTACTACAGCTTATCACTAGTAATTTTATAATTATAGTCAATGAAATCGGCCCCTAAAAAAAAGGCAGTTCATTACAGTCTGTCAGATGGAAGGGAAGACTAGTTCCACAACGGAACCCACAAAATCCAGCAATCCGTCAATTCGACAGTAATATGCGCAAAAGACAATCCACATTATGACATTGTATCAGCCAGGTTTTCACTTTTAACTATGTGGGGCATCTTCCGAAACTTTCATTTTTTAAAGATTTTTTTTGGCCTTTTCCTTATAACATTTTTTTTTCCTTTCTTTCTAATAGTCTTTTAGGTTTCCTTTCAACAGCCTTTTTTTATTGTCTTCTTTATAAAAAATTTTAATTTAAAAAATTTTTATATTAAAAAATTTTTATATTAAAAAATTAGCCATCCTAAACAAAGGCCAAGGCCTAGTTTGCAAATGTTTCTTTTACTGTGTTCAAGAAATTTTTGTACTAAAAAATTATTCTAAAAATAACTAAAAAAACTGTGTTAAACGAAGCCTTAGACTTTCAAGATGAAGCAGAGAATAGCATTGATTTAGAGATGAGGAAAGAGAAGTAAGAATTTAGCTGGAGGAACAACAAAAGGAAAGAAAGAAAAAAGGAAATGATATAAATTATCTGTTTTTCTATTAAAAATTCAATGAAAGAAAATAACATTATCTATGTCATTTTAATTTGGAATTGAAAGAAAAGACGGGAAAAAAGTTATAAATAATTTGACATATATAAAATTATTGTAACAAAGATGAATAAGCTAATTGGTATAAATTTTATTGATAAGGAATAAATTTTTAATTCTTTATCTGAAGCAAAGGTAATCTAGCTATTATGAAAAGTTTTTTAAGCAAATTCCTTTCCTTTCCGTTCCGTTGGTTTTGGGAAAGAAACTCTAAGCCTTATTTTCTTTCTATTCATCTCATTATAAACTCTCAAACAAAACATTCACTTTATTGTTATTTCTTTTTTTTATCTCTAATTTTTACATACAATCAAAGTGTAATTAATTAATTATAGATCGCTGTTTAAAAATTAAAATTTGCTGGCATCAGCAAATTCATGTAAGGAAAGAAAAAATGCTTCTAACAAAATAACAAGGAATTTCATGAGCTATGTCACGATTACTCACAAGACGGGAGAAAAAGCCGGTTTTCTAAATAAAAGGGTAATAATATGGAGTAATAGATATCATCAAGAGCCCCGAAACGGAAAAAAGATTGAACTATTGCATCCAACCAATCTTAAAGATAAGAACCAGAGCACAACAACTGCAATCATACAACCACAGCTAATCACGATACCAAGAAAACTGAAGTAATCCGCCTATATGAACAAAGTCACAAACAATCTAGTTTCAAAGGAAAGCATATCACCGCAGTGATCGGATAATCACCACCACCCGTACATGACCTGTGTATATCTCTCCTTAAGCCACCTAAAGCTCTTTCTGAACGAGCCCTTGACCTTGCCCTCAACCGAATAGGCCTTGTAACCTGCGACCCTCTTCTTCCTCTGGAACTCCGGATCGTTCAACCACCCGCCGCCCTTGAAGGAAGAAAATCTCTTTTCCTTTTTGAGTTTCATCTCCTTGTTGGGGAACGAAGAGGCGTGGGAAGTGCTGTAGCTCCTAAGATCATAGGAGGGAAACGGCGGGCCACGGGTGCCGTAGGGCTCTATCTGGGTCCGACTAGAAGCGTAGGATTTTGATCTGAAGTCTTCCATGGCGAATATTGAGAGGAGGAAGAGGAGCAGGAGAAAAGAATGAGCCTCGATTCAGTTTTAATGTGGTGGAGAAATTGGATAGTGGGATGCTAACAAGGACATTTTATTCTTCACATCATGGCCTTCTCTTTTGACTGATAACATTCAAACTCGATTTTTTTAATATTCGGCATAAAATTTATATTATATGATTTTCTCGAAAGAATTTCTGCGTTATGGCCCCACCATAACCCCTCACCTTAACCGTACACGAAATGAAAGTTTAAGGCGGAAGCAGAAACGAAAGAATATTATGTGGCTTTTTTTTTCTTTTCAATTCCTCTTAATTTTATGGTGGAGATTTGGAGGAGGAGCTTAATGAATAAATAAATAAGGAGAAGGAGCTCGGGCAAATAAAAATAATGAAAAGGAGTGAAAATGATCAATGATTTTTCTTAATCAAGAAGGTGTTAGTTAAATTTTCATATTTTTGAAAATATAAATTAAACATTTCTATTAATAGAATATGGAAATTTCTATTAATTCATATAATGATGGGCTCTTGGGATGAGCGAGAGAGCGTTTAGGGTTTCTTGAAAACCCTAGAGAATTTTTGCTCAATTGATCTGTTTCTTGCAGGTATTTTCTCGATCGATCTGATTATTTTCTTCTCTATTGTGTGATCAGTTTTTCATCATCTTCTCGTTTTTCCTGATGGATATCTCGAAAGATTTTCTGCCTTTAACTTCGACTAAGGTCCTGGATCCCTCATCTGGGAAACTTCCGACTTCTGCGAAAGTTTTGAATGGATTATTGACATTGAGTCAATCATTTTCCAAATCTTTTTCTGTTTCTTTTGCCCCCTCGTCTGATAATCTTGCTCACTTCTCGGATGAGGATGTCTCGGCTGCCTCGGAAAAATGGGGATTGATGCTTGTAGGGTATTTTTGGGTAAGCGTCTTTATTTTGAAGCCTTACGGCCTGTTATGCTTAAATCCTGGAAGCTTAAAGGTAATCTTACTATTCTTGCTTTAAGTGAAGGTTTTTTCTTGATGAAATTTTCTTGCCTAATAATTTTGTTTTAGTTTGGTCTGGAGGACATTGGTTCTTTTTTGGAAAACCTTTTATTATACAGCAATGGTCCCCCTAGTTTCGTCCTAAACGTGAAGAATTTGATTCTATTCCTCTATGGATTAAGCTTCTTGATCGACCTCTGGTTTGTTGGACTCCTTAAGGCATTTCTATGATGGCGAGTTTAGTAGGAATTTTTATTGCTGTAAATGCATTAACGGCTGATCAAATCAGACTCACATTTGCTAGGGTTTGTGTTTTAATTATTAAAACTTCTCCTCTTACGGAAGAGGTGAAAAATCTCTATGGTAGGTGTTGCAAATCTGGTTTTGATGATGACAAACATGTTTCCAGTGTGTTTTGCTTGGCTAATCTGTTTCAGGCACAAAAGACCGCGAGCCACTCAAGCCAACTCAAGATCGGGTCCAAGTGTGTCAAATGTATGATTTTTTCTTTTATTGAGTCAATTGTAATGTAACTGATTCCCTAGCTAAGTAACCTTGCACACACACACTCAGGGAGAGAGATTGAGTGAATTAGAGTTTCTGTTAAAAGTTTGTTCAGATCGTCCTAGACGATTTTAACATCGTCCTGGACGATCCAGCCAAAACAGAAACCCTAATTAGGGCGACTAAGTTAAGAGGGTCTGATTAAGCAGATCGTCCTGGACGATCTCCGGATCGTACGGGACGATATGCTCAAATCAGAAATTCTCAGCCGCCAGATTAAGTTAGGCAAGTTTTATTTTAAGTATTTTGGTCTGATCGTCCCGGACGATACGTGTATCTTCCTGGACGATTAACTACAATCATGCCTAAATTAGTCTGGTAATTAAGGAAAGCAATTAATATTTAATTGATACGATCACATCGTCCTGGATGATCGCAGGATCGTCCCGGACGATGGTGATCGTCTAGTGCATTTCAGTTGTACGACCCGAACTGTGTACAGGACGATTTAGGGCCTTTTTGAACTAATCGTACAGGACGATGTCCCTATCGTCCTGGACGATCAAGTCATTTTTTGGTCGTCCAGCACAGATTTCTCTGGACGACCCGAACTGTCTTCTGGACGATTTTCTCCGATTTGCACTAATCGTCCCGGACGATCGCAGGATCGTACGGGACGATATGAACAACTTTTTATTCTAATCGTCCAGAAGAGCCTAATCGTCAGGCTGAAACAGCTGAATTTGAACTGATCGTACAGGATGATCTACCGATCGTCCTGGACGATCTTGGCCGACCAGTTGAGATTTAGGGCAAATTTTAAGCCCTCCTTTAAAAGAACTTTTTCCAATTTTTAGAAAAATCTTTTGCTGCTTTCCTTCCCTGAGAAACCCTAGAGAGAGAGAGAGAGTTGGGAGAGAGAGAGAGAAGATCTTGTGAGGGGGAGTTAGTGAGGGATTTACTAAGGTTGCTCCAAGCACGGATCAGAGTCGTCTTCTCCGCTCGTCGTCTTTCATCTAGTCGGTGTTCATCGTGGGAGGATCGTTCGCAAGAAGATCCGGGGTTCTCTGCCCGCTTCAGGTGGAAGCAAAAGGAGTTCGAAGGTTCTCTGCCTGCTTCAGGAGGAAGCGAAACGAGTTCGAAGGTTCTCTGCCTGCTTCAGGAGGAAGCGAAAGGAGGTCGGGTTCTCTGCCTCACCGTGTGGTGAAAAGGAGGTGTTTTTACAGGCTTCTCCGCCTTGCTGTGGGAGCAAAAGGAGAGACACTTTTGTTTAGTGCAATACCCGGAGGGGAGGCTCCGGGGAGTGGACGTAGGTCAAGTTGACCGAACCACTATAAAATCTGGTTTGCTTTTCTGATTCAGTTTTGCACTTTACTTTTCTGATATTAACTACTTAGGTGAATATCTGTGGTTGATCTTTTTATCGTTGTTTTAATTCGTTTCCGCTACACGTTATAAAAAGATTTTCTTTGTTATCGTGAAATTTTTAAATAACCAATTCACCCCCCCTCTTGGTTAGCCTCGGGACTAGTTCACTAGGGCTTAACATCCCTATCGAATTTTCAAGTGGTATCAGAGTGGGATTCAAAATTTAGGTTTAAAAACTTTTGAATTTGATCCATGGCTAACTGTAACAATCGTAATACTGCTGAAGGATATTCTATTACAAGACCACCGTTGTTTGATAATATTCCTTTTGATTTTTGGAAAACACGCATGTCTACTTTTCTGCAATCTATTGATTATCGCATGTGGATGTTAGTTAAAGATGGATACGAACCACCTTTTAGACTGATTAACAATGTGAAAATTGAATTGTCTTTTGCTGATTGGACGTTTGATGATCGTGATTTAGCACAGTTAAATGCAAAATGCTTGAACTGTTTCTTTTGTGCTTTAAAATATGAAGACTATATGCGTGTTTCTACTTATATAACGGGAAAGGAAATCTGGGATAGATTATGCATAACATACGAAGGTACAACTGAAGTCAAACAGTCTAGATTAAACATCTTGTTACATGATTACGAACTTTTTCGCATGAAACCTAGTGAGACTATTTCAGAAATGTACACAAGGTTCACTCAGATTGTTACCTCTTTGCATGTTCTAGGTAGAGAACTTACTAACTACGAAAGAGTGAACAAAATTCTAAGATGTTTGCCTGCTTCTTATGAAGCTAAGATTACTGCTATTACTGAATCTAAAGATTTAAATACTTACTCTATTGACAGCTTACTTGGATCACTCATTGCTTACGAGCAAGGGGTGAACCAAAGGCAACTTGATGCAGGTGAACGCAAGAAAGAGAAGACAGTGGCACTAAAGGCCAAGGATTCAGATGCTAGCACTTCCGGGTCTGATAGCGATGATGTTGCCTTAATCACAAGGCAATTCAAAAGCTTTCTAAGGAAGAAACATAAGAACTATCAGAAGTGGAACAAGGGTAAGTCCAATAAAAATTTTAAGGGTTCATCTGAATCTATTTTTTTTTAATGCAGGAAGTCTGGACACATTAAGGCTGATTGTCCAACACTTAAAGCTCACCCAAATAAGGAGAAGGGTGAGGAGAAACCAAAGTTCAGAAAGGATAAGAAGCGGATTCAGAAGGCGTTCTGGGCAGACTGTGCATCTGACTCTTCTGAGACTGAAGCTGAAGAGGAGGAAACAAACTTGTGTCTTATGGCTGATGATCACCCTGGTCAGTCGGATCAGGAAGAGGTATGTGAGCTTACCTACGATCAATTATTTGAAGTTTCTGAAAGAATTCATACATCGTATAGAAAGCTTAAGAAAACTCATGCTAGTCTGAAATTAGATTACTTAACTTTGCAAAAAGAGCATGATTCTGTAGTTAAAGATCATTCCACACTTGATTCAAATCACATGTCTTTGCTTGATGAATTCGATGAGTTGAATAAAAAATATTCTGATTTAGTTTCTGAGCATGATTCATTGAAAACTACGCATGTGGACTTAGAAAGAGCTTTTAAAGAATTAGATACAATGGCATGTGAAGTAGAAAGTAGCAAGGGAACCTTGAAATTTGAAATTGCAAGTTTAAAGAAAGAAAATGAGTTTTTGAAAGTAAAGATCAGTGCTTTTGAAAAGAACAAAACACCGCCTACTTTTGAACAGTTTTATGCACAGCCACCTTTTGAAAAATCTGTTGCAAGTTCTTCAAAGCATGTTTCATATACATCTAGGAAGAGGCATTATCATCGACGTAGATTAGTTAACCCTTTTCCTGGTGTTAGATGTTTTTCATGTGGCATGTTAGGACATATTTCTCACACCTGCATTGTTCACCGTAGTACACATTGGGTGTGGAAACCCAAACTGCCTGTTTCACAGCACAGCACGCATGCATTGTATTCTTCTTTTCATAAGAAGGAACCCAAACCTGTTTGGGTTCCTAAGACTAATGTTTGATACTTTTGTAGGTGGTCTCTCACACAAGACCTCGTGAGAGCATGTGGTACCTGGACAGCGGATGTTCTAGACATATGACTGGAGATGCAAATCAGTTCATTTCGCTGGAGGCCAGAGGTGGAGGCAAGGTTACACTTGGAGATAACACCACCAGGAAGGTGGTAGGCACGGGTATAATTGGTGATTCAAAGAACTTTATGATTGATAATGTTTTGATTGTAGATGGACTGAAACACAACCTGCTGAGCATCAGTCAACTCTGTGACAAGGGATACAGCATCAAATTCCTGCCCACTGGCTGCATTTTAAGCTTAAATGATGAAGTTGTTTTGTAGGGGCAAAGGATCAACAACGTCTACAAGCTGGATGTAAGTAGCATTAAATCTGATAATTTAATTTGCTTAAAAACTGCTGCTGATGAGTCTTGGTTATGGCAATAGAGATTGTGTCATGCCAGTATGAAAACCCTTAGGAGAGTCACCCAAAAAGACTTAGTTAGAGGTGTGCCCAAGCTTAAGTTCACTAAGGATCACCTGTGTGATGCCTGTCAGTTGGGGAAGCAAGTCCAGTCCTCTTTTCACTCTGTTAAGGACATTAGCACCTCTAGACCTTTAGAAGTTCTTCACATGGACCTCTTTGGACCTGTTAGCACTGTCAGCTTAGGGGGGAGAGTCTATAGTTTTGTGATTGTAGATGATTATTCGAGGTTCACTTGGGTTAAGTTTTTGTCACATAAATCTGAGTCATTTGATGAGTTTAGATCCTTCTCTACTTGGATTCAGAAGAAGTTAGGATGTGAGATTATTATCATCCATAGTGATCATGGAGGGGAGTTTGAAAATGAAAGATTTGGAAGTTTTTATGAGGATCATGGGATTAGTCATAATTTTTCAGCTCCTAGGACCCCTCAGCAGAACGGGGTAGCTGAAAGGAAGAACAGGACCTTAGTGGAAGCCGCTAGAGCCATGCTTGCCGAGTATTCACTTCCAAAATACTTTTGGGCTGAAGCGGTGAACACTGCATGTTATGTGCTGAATAGGGTGAATGTGAGAGTCAAACTGAACCAGACACCTTATGAGATCATTAAGGGTAGAACTCTAAATCTGTCCCACCTCCATGTCTTTGGCTGTAAGGTTTTCATTCTGAACAACGAGAAGTCACCCTTAGGAAAATTTAACCCCAAATCTGATGAAGGAGTGTTCTTAGGATATTCAAGTGTGGGGAAATCCTTTAGGGTGTTCAATAGGAGGACTTTGGTGGTGGTAAAAACAACCCATGTAGTGTTTGATGAATCTGATGCTAAGGAGTCTAGATCTGAAGTTGAAGATAAAGAGATTATTGAGGTTACCCAAGGAGTTGGAAATACAAATTTGGAGGAAAGGGTAGAACCTCAAACTGAGTTGCCTAGAGATTGGAGATATTCTTCGAGTCATCCTAAAGAACAGATCTTAGGAGACCCTTCTGAAGGTGTTAGGACTAGGCATGGACTTAGGAAGGAAGTAAACCATTCTGCCTTTATCTCAATGACTGAACCCACCAACATCAATCAAGCCTTGTCGGATGAATTTTGGATTTTAGCTATGCAGGAAGAATTGAATCAATTTGTAAGGAATGATGTTTGGGAGTTAGTAGAAAGACCTAAAAATCAAAGTATTGTGGGAACCAAGTGGGTCTTTAAGAATAAGATGAATGATTCTGGTGTGGTGGTGAGAAATAAGGCAAGATTGGTGGCTAAGGGGTATAATCAGATAGAAGGGATTGATTTTGAGGAGACTTTTGCCCCTGTAGCTAGATTAGAAGCCATTAGAGTGCTACTAGCCTTTGCCTGTTATAAGGGATTTAAGCTATTTCAAATGGATGTCAAGAGTGCCTTTTTAAATGGGGTAATTAAAGAAGATATTTTTATAGAACAACCCCCAGGTTTTGAGAGTTCCCAATATCCAAGTCATGTCTATAAATTAAAAAAGGCCTTATATGGATTGAAACAGGCACCCAGAGCTTGGTATGAGAGGCTTAGCACATTCCTGTTAGAAAGAGAGTTTGTTAAGGGGAGCGTAGACACCACCCTTTTTCTGAGGAGATTAGGGGATGACTTACTCATTGTCTAGATCTATGTTGATGATAGAATTTTTGGATCTTCTGATAAATATTTATGTGAAGAGTTTTCTAAAATGATGAGTAAGGAGTTTGAGATGAGTATGATGGGAGAATTGTCTTACTTTTTGGGGTTTAGCATAAGACAAACGGATGATGGAACATTTCTCAATCAATCAAAATACACTGAGGACATTTTGAAAAAATATGAAATGGATAAAGCCAAGCCAATTAATACTCCCATGCCCTCCTTAGTTCAGTTAGATAAGGATTCAAATGGAAAATCTGTTGATCAGAAGAAGTATAGAGGGATAATAGGTTCACAGCTTTACCTGACTGCTAGCCGACCTGATATCATGTTTAGTGTTTGTCTTTGTGCTAGGTTTCAGGCGGATCCTAAAGAGTCCCACCTGACTGCTGTTAAGAGAATTCTTAGATATCTTTTAGGAACCCCAAACCTAGGAATTTGGTACCCTAGGCACAGCACCTCTTTTGAGATCATTGGATATTCTGATTCTGATTTTGCAGGGTGTAGGGTGGATAGGAAGAGTACTTCTGGGACTTGTCAATTCATAGGACAGTCGTTAGTCTCCTGGTCCAGTAGAAAACAGAACTCAGTTGCACTTTCCACTACTGAAGCTGAGTACATTGCCTTAGGGAGTTGTGTGGCCCAAGTTCTTTGGTTGAAGCAACAAGTCTTGGATTTAGGAGTACCTGTTGGCACAATTTTTATTCTGTGTGATAATACTAGTGCCATCTGTATCTCTAAGAATCCAATCCAACATTCTAGGACCAAACACATTGACATTAGGCATCACTTCATTAGGGACCATGTTACAAAAGGGGACATTGAGCTACATCACGTAGCAACTGAAAATCAGCTGGCTGACATATTCACTAAACCACTAGCCTTTGACTCATTCAGCATTTTGAGAACCAGATTAGGAGTGATTGATATAAATGCTTGATTCTGATGACTGCTGTTTTATGATTGATCTGATTGGTATTCTAATTTCTGTTAGTTAGTTTTGATATTATGACTTCTGATTTCTGTTAGGTAGTTTTGGTATTCTGATTTCTGATTTCTGTTAGGTAGTTTTGGTATTCTGATTGCTGATTTCTGTATTATCCTTACTGTTAGTTTGATTTGAGTATTTACTTTTCTGTGATTTTCTACCTATTTTTATTTATTTACTGGTTCATATCTTGCACTTACTGTTTTATGCTTTTCAAGATCTGATCACCGCTCACTACTTCTGGTGATCTAAATTTTTGACTGGGAGTTTTTACCTTGTTTTATTTTGGAAGCTGGTAAGCAGTGATTGAATTCACTGAATCTGTTAAAGGGAAGAAACATTGATAATTGTTTCTCTTCCTCTAACTCCTTTACTGGTGTGTAGTTTCTTTTGAATAAAAATCCTCTTCAAAATTAAAATATTAGTTTTTGAAATAGAGATTATTTTATCTTCCTACAGTAATCTGCCTCATATCAATAGTGGTTTTCAAAGTCTTGACTCATTAGTTTGATTTTCTAAACCAAGTAATTGCATTTATCATATGTTGTATGGCTTTTGTTTTGTGAATCGTTCTTCCTTACTGTGGAGAGTCATCTTCTATGTCTGAAAGATAATCTCACAGCTGAGACTCTTTAATGATTATGAAAAGGAGAAAGCTTATAAAGATGCGCAGTGCGCCAGCTAATTTGAAAAAGAGGCATAAAATGAGCCCAAAACTGTAAGATGCGAAATTGCCAAATTGGATACACAAAGTGTATCAAAAATCAAAAGATGCGCAAAGCGCCAACCAATTTGAAAAAGAGGCACAAAATGAGCCCAAACCAAGCTTTCTTCCTTTCCAGATTGTTAAATGTCTTAGAGAAATCTGTGCGCCACTTAATATTTTCAAAAGCTTGTGTCTTGAAAATCCTGATTTCTGATTTTTTACTTTGTAACACTATTATATTAGATATTTTTTCTGGAACGAGGCTTGAAAGGATTTCTTTTCAAATCTAATGTCTTTTATTCTGAATCGGATTTTTATTTTGAAAGAGGTTTGCATCGATAAGGTGCCCGGGGTCGGAGCTACGAACGTTGATTATTTCCAACCTTTTCTGGATTTCAGCGCTGTCAATCGTCCTGTCAATGATTTTCGAATCTAAAGTCAAGGAAAAAATTCTGATTTTCTCGAGCAGCTTAATAAAAAAAAATGCTTCTATGTGTTTTTACGATCAGTTTTATTCGTCTTTTTGTTATTTTGATTTCATGGTTGTGTTTTTGGGATCCTGATCGATCATCTTCATCCTTCATCCTTTTCTGCTTTTCTTCACATCGTCCTGGACGATACACCGATCATCCTGGACGATCCTCTTCATCCTGGACGATCCAAAAATCATCCTGGATGATTCATTCAAAATCATACCCACTGCTCCTGCTGCTGAAACTATCCCAATTATTGGTGATCGTCTTGGACGATCCATACATCGTCCTGGATGATATGTTCCATATCTTCCTGATCTGATCAAACGGCTAATATTGCACCAATTATTTGACATCGTCCCGGACGATCCTCTTATCGTCCTTGACGATCCACCTGTCAAGCCGCTGGACGATTCAACTTCGGCCCGTCCGACCTATTTATTGTAAATCATCCTGGACGATCCACCTAATCGTCCGGGATGATACCTTTTCGTCAACGGTCGTCCAGCTGACTCCTCGAGATGATCGCCTGTGTCTAATCGTCCCGGACGATATCTGATCGTCCTAGACGATCGAACCACCTTTTTGACCAATCGTCCAGGATGTCATAAATGTCCAGATCGTCCCGGACGATGTCGCGATCGTACGGGACGATCAGTCCATGTTCTTTATAAACAGTAGTTTTCTAGAGATTTTTTCACACTGATTTTCTCCACTCCACTTCTCCTCCTTACCCTCTCAATTCCTCATGGCTGGTGGCAAGCGTTCCCGTCAGAAGGGTGCCAGTTCCTCCCGGGGGCCGGTTGATCCTCGCTTCCCTAATGCAGCCGATCAGGCTGCCTTTGAGCGATACTGTGAGGTGGGGATCACGCCTTCGAAAATAGTAAATCCTTGCACTCTCACTTATCCAGTCCTTGATCTCTTCGCACACACTTCTCTTACCTTCATCCTCACCCTCGCTTTTCCCTTTAGTTCCGAACTTCTTCGCATTTTCTTTGCGAACCTGTGGATTTTTGCTGACTACTCCACTCTCCGTTCCTATGTCAATCAGCGCCCTGTCAAACTTACATATCAAGACTTTCACGACATTCTCCAACTGTCCATCACTGGCGATAAACTCCACACCCTTATCACAGACCCAGATTATAATTGGAGTGTCGCCAATCATTTCCTCCGCAATACTAAAGCCCCTTATCATGACAATGCCTGCTCCACCCTTCTTAAGGACGCCCGAACCATTCAACATGTTCTTCGTTCCTCCATCGTTCCAAAGGCGGGGGATCGCATTCACATCACCCCCCTCCTGTCCTTGACCACCTACTACATCATGGCCCATCGGGAATTTAATGCTGCCGATCTCATTATCCGGTACCTCGAGCACCTTACCACCATCCGGGATCCAGGTCATCGCCGTCGCCCAAATCTAGCCTTAGGAAACCTCATTGCCTATGCTCTTGAAACAAAGTATGACTTGTAATATCCCACAGCCCCAGATGTTCCTACCTACTTCCTCACCAACAATGCCTTTCATGTCCTCCACAGCACCCGACTACATCCGGAGCCCGCCCCGGATGGTGAGGAAGAGGAGGAAGCGGCCATTCCCGCTCCTGCTGCACCCGAGGCACCTGCTCCCCTTCGCATTGCCTCTCCCCTTGACCACCTGGTGCAGCGCTTTGACCAGTGGGAGGCCCGTTTTGACTCCTACGTGGTTGCCCAGGAGCAGTGGCACAACGAGGACCTCCAACGCTTAGTGGACTATGCTGCGCAGCAGCAACAGCAGCATGACCAGGACATGGCCTGGTTCGGAGCTCAATTTCAGGTCATTCACCATTACTTCAACCCTCCACCACCACCTCCTCCTTCCGATAAGGATCCACCTCTATTTTAGTTTCCTGCTTTTGTAGTTAGTCACTTCTATGTTTTATTTCCGTGTTCTGCTTTTTTTTTCCTCCTCCTTTTTGTGATGTCAAAAGGGGGAGTCAGTTGTAGTGTGGCTGTTTCTGTTTTATGAGTCATGTTTCCTGTATTATTTTAGTTGTTAAATAAAAATTTGGAAAAATGTTTGTTGAGTTTGATCTCCTAATTTACTTTTATTTTCAGACTACTTTACAAATGTTTGCCATCATCAAAAAGGGGGAGATTGTTGCAAATCTGGTTTTGATGATGACAAACATGTTTCCAGTGTGTTTTGCTTGGCTAATCTGTTTCAGGCACAAAAGATCGCGAGCCACTCAAGCCAACTCAAGATCGGGTCCAAGTGTGTCAAATGTATGATTTTTCCTTTTATTGAGTCAATTGTAATGTAACTGATTCCCTAGCTAAGTAACCTTGCACACACACACTCAGGGAGAGAGATTGAGTGAATTAGAGTTTCTGTTAAAATTTTGTTCAGATCATCCTAGACGATATTAACATCGTCCTGGACGATCCAGCCAAAACAGAAACCCTAATTAGGGCGACTAAGTTAAGAGGGTCTGATTAAGCAGATCGTCCTGGACGATCTCCGGATCGTACGGGACGATATGCCCAAATCAGAAATTCTTAGCCGCCAGATTAAGTTAGGCAAGTTTTATTTTAAGTATTTTGGTCTGATCATCCCGGACAATACGTGTATCGTCCTGGACGATTAACTACAATCATGCCTAAATTAGTCTGGTAATTAAGGAAAGCAATTAATGTTTAATTGATACGATCACATCATCCTGGACGATCGTGATCGTCTAGTGCATTTCAGCTGTACGACCCGAACTGTGTACAGGATGATTTAGGGCTTTTTTGAACTAATCGTACAGGACGATGTCCCTATCGTCTTGGACGATCAAGTCATTTTTTGGTCGTCCAGCACAGATTTCTCTGGACGACCCGAACTGTCTTCTGGACGATTTTCCCCGATTTGCACTAATCGTCCCGGACGATCACAGGATAGTACGGGACGATATGAATAACTTTTTCTACTGATCGTCCAGAAGAGCCTAATCGTCCAGGCTGAAACAGCTGAATTTGAACTGATCGTACAGGACGATCTTGGCCGACCAGTTGAGATTTAGGGCAAATTTTAAGCCCTCCTTTAAAAGAACTTTTTCCAATTTTTGGAAAAATCTTTTGCTGCCTTCCTTCCCTGAGAAACCCTAGAGAGAGAGAGTTGGGAGAGAGAGAGAAGATCTTGTGAGGGGGAGTTAGTGAGGGATTCACTAAGGTTGCTCCAAGCACAGATCAGAGTCGTCTTCTCCGCTCGTCGTCTTTCGTCTAGTCGGTGTTCGTCGTGGGAGGATCGTTCGCTAGAAGATCCGGGGTTCTCTGCCCGCTTCAGGTGGAAGCAAAAGGAGTTCGAAGGTTCTCTGCCTGCTTCAGGAGGAAGCGAAACGAGTTCGAAGGTTCTCTGCCTGCTTCAGGAGGAAGCGAAAGGAGGTCGGGTTCTCTGCCTCACCGTGTGGTGAAAAGGAGGTGTTCGAACAGGCTTCTCCGCCTTGCTGTGGGAGCAAAAGGAGAGACACTTTTGTTTAGTACAATATCCGGAGGGGAGGCTCCGGGGAGTGGACATAGGTCAAGTTGATCGAACCACTATAAAATCTGGTTTGCTTTTCTGATTCAGTTTTGCACTTTACTTTTCTGATATTAACTGCTTGGGTGAATATCTGTGGTTGATCTTTTTATCATTATTTTAATTCGTTTCCGCTGCACGTTATAAAAAGATTTTCATTGTTATCGTGAAATTTTTAAATAACCAATTCACCCCCCCTCTTGGTTAGCCTCGGGACTAGTTCACTAGGGCTTAACATCCCTATCGAACTTTCAGTAGGTACCATTTTTTCTTTAAAAATTGGGTATGATAGGAAACCAGCTCATTATTCTGGCCGTGGTTCTATTGTTCATTCCATTCTTTACGTCCTACTAAACCCCAGGATCAAAAAGAGAATGTAAAAGAAGATACTGTTAGAGGGTGAAGCAGGACTAGAAAGTTTTGGGAGGTATCTTCTCGTCCTTCCAAATCATCTCAACCTCCGATAGCTCAAATACAAAATTCATCACGTATGCAGGTTATTTCTGATTCTATTATTATTCCGGATCCTAATTTGCAATTATTTAAAAATTCTAATGGTATAGATTCTCGACAAGAAATCTTACCTTCTAAGCATTTTAATTTGGAAAATTTTGTGTTAGTTCTGAAAAATATTTTTTTTAGAAAATTTAGTGGTTCAAACTTCTTGTATGAAAGAAACTCTGCCTAATCTAAATTCTCCTTCACAAGAGCCTTCCTCTGATTTATTAGTTGATTCTGTTACTATTATGGTTAATTCTCATAATCTTCCTATTCAAGATGTTATATTAGATGGCTCTAATATGCAAAATAAGTTTCAAATTTTACAGAATCTGGAGGATCATTCAGTGGATTCTCTTAAAGATGTATCTATTGTAAACTTAAGAGGTAAGGATATTGCTTTACTGGCAGATTCTGCTACTGTGCAACCTATTCCTAACATTCCTTTAGCATCAGGAAAGGCTACTTGATCTAAAAATGCCAAAAAGGCACTAAACATTACTATCAAGAATTAATGTTTTTGCCTAATATTGCTTCCTAGAATGTTAGAGGTTTTCATAATATAGATAGAGTTATTACTTGAAAAAATATTGTTAAAAAATTTGATGTTGATTTCTTTTGTATTTTTGAAGCTAAGATTAAGTTGGATCAGGTCAATGATCCTTGGTTTAATGCTTATCATAGAATTTTTCATCAAAATGCAAACTTCCATAATTTTGATTTCTCATCTCCTAGAAGGATTTGGTTGAAATGGGATGCTTCTTGTATTTCATATAATAGCATTATCTCTACAAACCAATTTATTCATGGCACTGTTTCTTTCGATTCTGCTTCTCTGATTTTTATTACTATTATTTACGCCTCTAATTTAGTTGTGGATAGATTATCTCTTTGGCAGAATATCCTTAATTTAGCTTGTTATATCACTACTTCTTAAATTTTATTAGGGGATTTTAATTGTTGTAGATTTATTAATGAGAAATCTAGGGGTATTTCTCTCCCTTGTGCCAAGTTATGAGATTTTAATAATTTTATTTTTAATATTGGTTTACATTATCTTGCTTCTGTTGGTAATTTTTTTACTTGGTTTAATCAAGAAGTGGATAATCCTATTTATATTAAGTTGGATATGGTTTTGATTAATTATCATTGGTTGGATGTTCCTCCTTACTCTTACTATCATGCTGATAGTCGTATGTGCTATGATCATTCCCCTCTTATTGTTTGCAATAAAAGTTTTACTCATTGTAGGAATAGATTTCTTTTTAAGAGTTTTTGGTGTAAAAAGCCAGAATTTTGGTAATTACTTATTGATGTTTTTGCTAAGAATCCAATTAATCATTTTTATGGAAAATTGCATAAACTCAAATGTTTGATCAAAGGTAAGTCTTAGGCTTTTTGTAAAGTTGTTTCTAGATACTCTTCAAAAGCATCAAGAAGAATTACTTAAGAAAATTAAAGAGAATCCTTTAGATCATGACCTTAATTTGGCTCTTAAAGATGTTAATGGGCTGCTTTGTCTTAATTTATCTTTATGGTCTTCTTGGATCTAAATGGCTTACTTATAGTAAACATGACTTGGGTTTCCTTTATTTTAAAATTCGTTATAAGCAAAACAAGAATAAGATTCAAGTTATTTATACTAACAATGATATTATTTCTAATTATAAAGGTATTCTTTAGGCTTTTGTGAATCATTTTAAGAATTTCTTTAATTCTCCAAAGTTAGTTTTAGCCTCTTCATTTGTCATATTGATTGGTAAAAGTGTTCCTGATATTCTTATGGCTTTTCTCACTACTCTGATTTCTTTTGAAGAGATTAAAAAGGAGGTTTTTTTTTTCTAGTTCTCCTTCTTCTACTCCAGGTCCTGATGATTTTACCTTTAAATTCTTTAAAAATTCATGAGATATTATTGGATCAGGTTTTTATAAAGCGATTCTTCATTTCTTTAAAATCAGTTATATGTCTAAGGCTGCTAAAGACACTGTCATTACTCTAATTCCTAAGCATGCTAATGCCTCGCAAATTTCTAATTATAGACCTATTTCTTTATGTAATATTTTTTATAAGACTATGGAAAAAATTATGGCTAATAGGATGCAGAGAGTTATGCCTTTTATTATTCATTCTAGTTAATCCGGTTTTATTAAAAAGAGAATTTCTATGAATAATATTATACTTTGCTTTTGAAATATTAAGAGATTTTAACTCATTGGGTAAAGATAAATTCTTTTGCTCTAAATTGGATATTCATAAAGCATTTGATACTGTTTTAAGAGATTTTCTTTATAAATGAATGGCTCATAAAGGTTTTTCTCAGATTTTTATTTCTTGGATTAAAGTTTGTATTTATGATTTTTTTTTCTATTGTGCTTAACAATTTGCTTAATTTATTTTTTAGCTCTTCTTCTAGACTTCATCAAGTTTGTCCTCTTTCTCTTTATCTTTTTTGTATTATTACGGATGCTTTATCTAATCTATTAGAAGACAAGTTCAATTATGTTAACTTTGAGGGGGTTAATGTTGGTGAGAGTTTAATCTCTCATTTATTATATGTGGATGATGTTCTTATTTTTGGCAAAGCTACTCTATCTAATGCGAAAAAGTTAAATGACATTTTGGATTATTTTTCTAAGGCTTTTAAATTATTTGTTAACCAATCTAAGAGCTCTATCATTTTCTGTAAAGGTTGTGTTTTATTGAAGGATATTGGTCAGATTTTGGGTATTCATATTTCTCAAAATTCTATGAAGTATTTAGGGCTGACCATTTCTTGTAAAAGGTTAACTTTGGTGGATTTTCAAACATTTACTTAATAAAAATTTGGCTCTTCTTGCTAGGCAGAAAGTTAAACTTTTATCCTTTGTTGGAAGAATTCAATTTCTTAATTTTACTATTTCTAACATTATTTCATATTGAATTAAAGGCTTCCCTTTGCCAAAACATGTCTTAAGTTTATTAAGAAAGCTTGTTCTAATTTCCTATTTTATGGTGAAGCTTCTAGTAGAAAAGTCACATGATTGCTTAGAAAGAGATTTGCAAACCTATAAGGTTTCGGGGTCTTAGTATTTTGAATCTTAATGCTCTTGATTTTGCATATTATTGCTCTCTTATCTGGCATAATATTAATGGCAAGGGCCTTTTAGCTACTTGGGTTAAACATAAAATTTTAATGAAATTGGGCATGTTTGCTCCTAATTTTCTAAAAAAAAAAAATTAATAAATTAAAATTAAAATTATATATCCAGCTTGAATTATAAAAAGTAGTGGACATTTGGCCGGTGTTTTAATCCAATCACTTACAAATGAATGCTTCAATTAAGAATTAATTAAATTTTAATGAACATAAAACATGTATAAGTGGGCTTAAATTTTAAGAAATAATATATATATATATATATATATATATATATATATATATATATATATATATATATATATATATATATTATAAAGGTGAATAATTAATAAATAATTAAGAAGAATGAGCTTGGTTAAATAAAAGTTAGTAAAAGAAGCAAAAATGGGGAAATTAATTTTTCGTATTATATGTATTAACATTTAATTGATTTTAAATTTATATATCCAACTTAAATTGTAAAAAGCTAATGGGCATGGCTGGCAGTTCAACCCAATCACCTTGTTTATATATATTTATGCATGATTAAATAATTTAGCTTATACTATGATTTAATTAAAAGTTAATTAATTTTAAATGAATCTAAGCAAAGGACTAATTTAAATATTATCATATTAAAATAAGAAATTATTTAAATTTTAATTAAATTTTAAAAATTCATATTATGCTTAAATTTTAAAAATTATTTTTTTCTAAATTTGCAAATTAGTTATCAACATAAGTATTAAAGACTATGCATATCTCTGCCTGGATGACACCATTAGGTCTATCATCATCTCTGACTCATAAGAATATGTTCTTCGAGTAAACTCGTCAAGATACAACCTTTGTAGAGGAGGGAAAGAGCGGATTGATGATGAAGCATAAATGCAACAAAAACCTCATCGACCACCAACTAGATACACATTTGGGACAAAAGCCATTCCTCATCATAGATGTTAGGTGGACATGATTTATAATGTAAAGCACTACAAGAAAGTCAGGTATTTGCGGTGGAAAAATCCTCCTCAAATCAAGCCAAATCCGTTGTAGATTTTGCTTTGCGGTAGATTTACATCCAACAGTAAAAGCCACATCACAAAAGTATTTATGATGGACTAAATTCATAGCAACATTTTGTAGCGTATTTATGATGGATTTAGATTGAGAAAATAACATCTTCATTTTTGCAAAATGTAGCAAATTCCATTACAAATTATGGCATGTTTGCGGCAGATAATCCATCACAATTTACGGCGGAAATGCTATTGTAAATTGCAATGGGTAGGCCGCCACAAATCCACCATTATTTGCAACGGATATGTCTGTCACAAAATACAATACTCTCTTGTCGTTTCTACATTTGTGACAAAAATTCTGCCACAAATCTATCAGAAACCTGTAGTAAAAATTTATATATATTCTACAATCAGCTATTATGATTTTCAATAGTAACAATCCAAGCAGTTTAAAAAAGTATTAAATAATGCTAACAATTCAACGGATAATGATAAAATAAACATAAAAAATATAGTTTTGTACAGTTACATTCTAATTGCTCAAATAAAGAATCACAATCCATAAATTCTATAATTACAACGATATTAAAGTATTAATAGTTCTTATATATGAAAAACCCCTAAACAAATAATCTAAGCGGAATCTGTATCCTTATTGTCATGCTCGGTCGATGTAAGTACAGGCTTATTTTCGCCAAACTACTCTCTCAATCTCCGGAGCTCACCAAGTATCTAAATGTTAATGCCTGCTTGTATTTTTTTGATATTTTTTAGCTCTGCTATCAAATTAGCCAATTATTGGCTATATAAGCTCTCATGGCTGCTTGCAAAGTAGCTGGAGGTAAAAGAGGATTGTCTCTCATACGCATAAGCCTGTAGGTCTAATCCATAAAGTTATCCCTTTTGCGTTCTGCCTACCACCTACGACTTAGTGTGGTAGTTAGAAATATCTGTGAAACCAACAGATGACCATCTCCAACTATAAGCTGGTTCTCTCAAAGTCGTGTATACTCATCTTATAAAATATAACATAAGATTAATCATCATATAATAATAATTTACAATATTTTTATAAGTACAATATCCTTATATACTTATATATGCCCTCCTCGTTTGCTCATCCACCCTCTACTAGTTATCCTGGTGCTTATGAGTGTGACTATGTAACTCAACTTTAATGAAATCTTTACCAAGTACCTCCTTCTACAATATACTCGATTAGTATGCATAACCAAGGAAATTATTAAAATTTGTTAAAATTTTTTACCAATCATTGTCTGTACTCAGTGTGTGGAACCAAGCCCCCAATATGGAGGGAGCTACCCAGGCCATCGATATCAGAAGTTCAGTTCTGTCTATTTTACTCACTTCTCACCGTATAATTTGGACTGCCCCCAAGCACTATTGAGCTTGGCCCATACACCCTCTTCAATCCAAAGCAGTCGCTCGTCTGTCCTTCTAATACGAGTGAATATGTCTTGCAAGCAAGTTGCTCTGTGTTTCTTAAAATTTGTTTTGATTCAAGTACCATGCTCAGGAAACTAATAGAAATCTTACTATATACAAAAAATTAGAATAAAGAATTATCATAATAAAATATGAACATATGTTAAAAATATTGCAACTTACTAACCTCAAACTCCTTGAACCACATGTTGTATACTTCCTTTAGAATTTTCTTCCAAGAGACATATGGAGCATTAAACCTACTCCATATGATAACCTGTATCTTGTGCACAGGCTTATTTGATGGGTAAATCTACACAAAATATTTAGTTAAAAAATATTACTTCTAAAATATTTGCATAATATAAAACATACACATTTATGTATATGTCACCCTCGAGCTGACTAAGCATACACCCATTTATAGTTGATACTGCGGCAGTCTATATGGAAGGTCCAACTACAGTCAAGGTGGAAGGTCTAGCTACAGAGGGTCAAGGGGTGGTGGGTGGTAAAATGGAGGAACATATGGTGGATAGGGATAAGTAGCAGTGACCCATGTCACAAATGTTAAAACTTTAGTTCTGTTTATTTTGGTCCCTCCTCGCTGCATATTTTAAACTGCCCCAAGCACTATTGAGCTTGGATCATACACCCTCTCCAATCCAAAGTAGTAGCTCGCCTATCCTCCTAATATGAATGAATATTTCTCGCAAGCGAGTTGCTCCGTATTTCTCAAAATTTATTCTGATTCGAGTACTATGCTCAGGAAACTAATAAAAATTTTGCTGCATAAAAAAATTAGAATAAAATTATTCTTTATTAGCTAAATAAAATATAGATAGATGTTGATAATATTGCAACTTACTAACCTCAAACTCCTTGAACCACATGTCACATACTTCCTTTGGGATTTTCTTTCGAGAGATATATGGAGCATCAAACTTGCTCTGTGTAGGCAAAGGGGGGCTAGGCACGGTATGAATGACAGGCTATAAAGAGGAGGTCACCTCAGTACCTTCACCCCTACCGGATCATCCACTAGTACCCTTCTCACACCTTAAAATATTTGTGATTGACTGTCTAGGGAGATCATCACCTCAAGAAGCCATGTGTAAAAAACAAAATAAATAATGCAAGAAATAAGTAAATTAAATGCTTGAAATAAGTAGTAACTATTCCTATGCTATAAAAAATATGAGTTTATTATTACTATAATATAATAAAAAGGAACTGTTGTATGTATACTAACATGTAAAAAAATTACTAGGTGATTCATTTTTACCTCCCAACTATTAATCACTAAGTGATTCACTTCCAACTGATAAGATTATATCCTCACTACTAGCATCCTCAATGTCTAAGTCTACCTCCTCTAACTGCAACTCGATCTCATTGGCTGCTATTTAATCATCTATAACATTAGTAGGCTCTTTAAGGTTTGACATACACTCTTCTTTATGTGCTGGTGGTATTGATGCAGTATTCTGAATGACCCCTAGGTTTAGTATTAATAAGTATAAGCTAATCTTTCTTACCCCACAATCTTCCTGGATAGTTAATAAAGAAGACTTGGGTAGCCTGGTTAGCAATGAAAAATAGGTTCTATTTTCTATATCTTCTACCTCGCTTTACTTCTATAATATCATAAAGAGGATGCACTCTTGTTCCTTTATTTTGCACTGGATTAAACCAATCATAATAATAAGATATAAGTTATTCCCTTTACCAAGATATTCCAACTATAGTACCTCTTATAAGACCCAATAATACTCTTAGTCATCACCCTTATGATTATTCCCTTTCATATATATACCACAATTTTTTATTTTCTGACCTTTACATCAAGCTTTGGTTTAAAATCTATAATCGGTGATAATACAAATTAGCCAATATTTTATTACTCTTATAGGTTCCCAAGCTAGATTAATTAGTCCTTACTCTTGCCAATATCTAGCTTCATTATGGACCTAATTGGTACAAGAAGTGCAGCTATATTATTATCATTTCTACTAAGTTAATTTATTATGATATGTAAGGTTGAAGTGACTTGTTAGAATACATACCGTTTCTTCAAACTAATTTGAAAATTCAAATTCCACTATATTTTTCTTCTCTAATATTGATGTTGTAGTAAGACAATTAATGAATTTCCTATAAAAGTTTTTAATTTAGGGTTCTATGTATTAGTCTATAAATATATGAAATCTTTACTTAAACATAGTTGAGATATGGCTTGACTTTAGAACAATTGAGTAGTGTGTAGAACGTGGCAACTCTCATCTCCTTATCTATCAAATAGAGTAGTGATTTTATAAGGGCTTCTTTACCTTACTGTGGGAGCAAAAGGAGAGACACTACTTTTAATACAATACCTGAAATGGAGGGTTCTGGGGGGTGGACGTAGGTCAGGTTGGACTAACCCACTATAAAATCTAGTGTGTTCATTCTTATTATTTTCTACACTTTTATTTTTTTATGGTTTACTACGTGGTTAAAAGCCTACTACCTCACCACATTTGTTGAATACTGATATGTTACTGGTAGATTAATAGATATATGAATCATCCAAATTTTTAGGTATAATATTCCTTGTTGATTATAACTCTATGTCAAAGTAGTATGAGCAAAATTGAGTAATCTCACACATTATGTATACTTCACATATTGATCCTTCAAGATGTGCTTTGTTCTTTATAGTCTTCTTAAGTTTATTTAAATACCTAAATAATGTATGGTTATGAATTAATAACTTGCTAATAATATTTGATATATTATATTTGTAGAAAAGTATCTCTCAAAAGGATACATTCATCGATTTTGAACATGTCCACCAACTCTAGCCTTATATTATAAATGTACGGGTAGATGCTCCACGGAGTCAAAAAACCATGAAGAAAATATCTTCTCAAGATTGCACATAATGAAATGTATGTTATGCTCAATATGGACCAAATCTTCTTCATTCAATCTTGATCAGTATAAGTCCATGAACAAGATACTTATTTCAGTCAATGGATTTGAGATTGAATCTGGAAGAGAATAAAAATTAATGGGAAATAAACATTCCATGAAGCTATGATGGCTATGACTTTTCAATCGAAATAATCTCGTTGATCTGATATAAACACATCTACAGAGGTTGGAAGTATATCCAACAGGTATCTTTAGGCTTTGCACCCATTCACAAATCTTTCTCCTCTGCTCTAAAGCAAAGGTAAATAAAGCTTTTGGCTTTAGAAGTTTACCATTTCCACCTTTCTTCAACTCAAGTGTTTTTCTTCTACAAATATCCTTCAAATCAATCCTAGCTTTTACATTATCTTTAGATTTTCCCTTGATTTTCATCACTATATTGAACACATTATTAAAAATATTTTTCACTATATGCATCACATCAAAATTAGGTCTAATCAAGTTTATTATCCAATATGGCAACAACAACAACAACAACATCAAGCCTTTATCCCACTATTTGGGGTTGGCTACATGAATCCTTTTTCTCTATTGTGTCATGTTAAAAGTCAAATTCTCATTTAAATCAAATAAAGAAAGATCATTTCTAATATTTTATAACCAAGTCTTTTTAGGTCTACCTCTACCTTTCTTAACATAAGTCAAATCTAAGACCTCTACATTCCTAACCGGGTCATCGGGAGGCCGCTGTTTTAAGTGACCAAACCATCTAAGGCGACTCTCACTAATCTTATCTTCCACTGGAGCTACTCCAACCTTTTCACGAATATGCTCATTTCGTATCCTATCTCTAAGGGTAAAGCCACTCATCCACCTAAGTACCCTCATCTTTACAACACTTAACTTAGAATTATGCTTCTCTTTTAATGGCAAACATTCGGCACCATAAAGCATTGTAGGTCTCACCACCATCTTATAAAAATTTCCCTTAAGTTTGAGGGGTACTTTTCTATCACACAATATGCCCGATGCATTCCTCTACTTCAACCATCCAACTTGGATTCTGCTGATAATATCCCCATCTATTTCACCATCACTCTGAAAAATAGATCCAAGATATCTAAAATGTGTACTCTTATTAATGACTTGATCACCTAAAGTCATAATCCCCTCACTAGGTCTATTATTACTAAAATTACACTCCATATATTCCGTTTTAGATCTACTCAACTGAAAACCTTTAGACTCTAAGGTTGACCTCCTCCCTCTCTAGTCTTATCAACAAGAAGAATATCATCAGCAAAAAGCATACACCAAGGTACATCCTCTTGCAAATGTCTAGTGAGAACATCCATGACTAAAGCAAAAAGATATGGGCTTAAGGCTGATCCTTGATGTAATCCAACTGAAATATGGAAATACTTGGTCAAACCACCTTGTGTTTGAACACAAGTAATAGCTCCTGCATACATATCTTTAATGATTTGAATATAAGCATTATTAACTTCTTTCTTTTCAAGAACTCTCCATAGCACTTCTCTTGGAACTTTATCATATGCTTTTTCTAAATCAATAAATATCATATGTAAATCCTCCTTATTCTTTATATATTTTTCCATTAAACCTCTTAATAAATGTATGGCTTTCATAGTAGACCTACCCGACATGAATCCAAATTGATTTTGAGAAACATTAGTATCACGTCACAACCTATGCTCCATAACCCATTCCCATAGTTTTAAAGTATGACACATTAACTTAATTCCTCTATAATTTGCATAATCTTGTGCATCACCTTTATTCTTAAAAATAGGGATTAACACACTCATTCTCCACTGATCTGGCATCTTTTTGGTCATCAAAATAGTATTAAAAAGTTTAGTAAGCCAAGAAATTCCTTCATCTCCTAAGCATTTCCACACCTCTATTGGAATATCATCAGGTCCAACAGCTTTTCCACCCTTCATTTTCTTTAAAGCCTCTCTAACTTCGGTTTTACTAATACGTCGATAAAAACAAAAATCTTTATTTTCATTTAGGATGCTAAGATCACTACAGTCAATTATATTTTCACATTCTTCATTAAAAAGTTTAGCAAAATATCTCATCCACCTTTATTGAATATCATCTTCTAAAAAAAGTACTTTTTGATTTTCATCCTTAATACACTTCACTTGAACTAAATCCTTACTACTCCTATCTCTTTGTTGGCTAACTTATAAATATATATTTCTCCCTCCTTAGTATCTAATCTATTATATAAATCACTAATAGCTAAACTCTTTGCATTGCATATTGCTTTCTTAGATTCCTTACGTGCCTCTTTATATATTTTCCAATTATCAGAAATTTTTCAATTAAATCAATTTTTATAACAAATCTTCTTATTTTTAATCTTTTCTTGCACATTTGGATTCCACCACCAACTATTTTTACTATTAGTAGTTTTTCCCTTAAAACTCTAAGCACATCTTTTACAATATTCTTAATATCACTAGCCACGTTTTCCCACATAATATTAGCATCCTCATGCACAGATAAAATCTTAAGATCTAAAATTTTACTCTAAAAAATATTTTTGTTAATATTCCTTAAATACCTCCATCTAATCCTAGAATATTGTTTTACTTTATTTTTTATTTTTTGCCCCATTATCTTCAAGTCCAAAACTAATAAATAATGTTGGATACAAAAATTTTCACTCGAAATAACTTTATAATCTTTACAATCTAAACGATCAAATTTTCTTATAAGAAAATAATTAATCTGAGTTATACTATATCTATTTTTATAAGTAATGAGATGCTCATTCCTTTTTTTAAATAAGATATTAGCAATTAAAAAATCATAAGCTAAATAAAAATCTAATATAAACATACCACCTTCATTTATCATTCCAAACCTATAGCCACTATGAATGCTTTTAAAATCATCTATCTCTCTACCAACATGTCCATTTAAATCTCCTCCAATAAAAACTCTTTCTTCAAGAGGTATCTTTTATATTAATTATTTTAAGTCATTTCAAAATTTTAATTTTGAACTCATATCCAAACCCACTTGAGGAGCATAAGCACTTATAATGTTAACAATCTTAGCATCAACAACAATCTTTAAAGCTATAATTCTATCTCCAATTCTATTAATATTTATAACATTATCCTTCAAACTCTTATCTAAAATCATGCCTACACCATTTCTAGTATGACTCCTACCCGAATACCAAAGTTTAAATCCTAAACTATCAATCTCCTTAGCCTTCTCTCCAACCCATTTAGTTTCCTGAATACATAGAATATTTATCTTCCTAAGAATCATAATATCTATTAATTCCATTAATTTTCATGTAAGGGAACCTATATTCCAAGTTCCTATCCTAATTTTAGTTTCATGGACTAGCTTCTTTGCCCACATCCGTCCTTGATGTGGGAACCCTTACCTATTTAACACTACACTCGGGCAGCGGTGTAGCGGCCCTTACACACTTATCGTAGTATTCAGGCCATATAGGGGGTCACTTCTAGGGGATGCCCTAGCATTAATATAATTTCTTAAAGGATTCATGTCATTATTATTCGACAAGTTTTCTGCTGGCTGTCGACTACCTAACACAACCCTCCACTTTTCTCATCCAGGACTTGGGACCGTGCAACAACAGTGTTGAAATGCTCTTCTTTCTCCAATTTTGAGTAAATCCATACATGAGCACTTTGTAAATATCTAATGATGGAGAATTAATTATTATGGGTATAAAATTTACTCTTTTAAATATTTTCTCACTACTTAACCTTAGTGGAGGCAGTGTCTTCTCCACTCAATTTTTAGTGAAAGCATCCTTATTTCACCTAAATTGATGGTTTGTAGGTAAGAACATATGATGATAGTCAAACCAAGTATTTTTTTATCCATGCTTTAAAGTGAACAACTTAATATTTTTTATACAATATGGGTAAGCTAGCTTGCCTGCAGTGCTCCAACCAGAAAGCATACCATATACTAGAAAGTCAAAAATTATCTAATGTAACACCACCCTCAATATAAAAGCTTATTTGTTGGAGATATCATATATAGTAACTCCTTCATTCCATAATAAGTTTAAGCTATCGATTAAAGGTTGCAAGAACACATCTATCTTTGCCTTTGGATTATATGGGTGTAGAATAATAAGTGTAAAAAAATATGTAGGATGTAGTCATACAACTCTAGAGGAAGATTCTAAGGTATCACGGGCCAGCATGAGTAAGGTGAGGCTATTGGCAAAATAGAGTAAAACTACGTGCACATTAACATAATCTTACATTTCTTGATTCTGGAGTGAAGGTAGGATGTATACGGTCAAACTATTTCTAGGCTTCTATTTTTTATGGATGTCCTAGTGTAGCTGTGTTCCTTATGCCATCTTATATGAGTAACAGAGCTCATAGATGCATATAAACGTTGCAATCTATGAATGATGGGTAAGTAGAACAATTGATTGACTGACACATCATTCTACTTTCTTTTTTTCCTAAAATTTGGTTTAAACCGTGGCATATTTTGATGATGAAAGATAATCTCTGATAAATTATCCCCAAAGTATAACATGCATTTATTAACATAGCAATCTATTTTTATAGCTGTCAAACCAAGTTTGGAAACTAATTTTTTAGTCTGATATAAATCTATTGGAATTATATTATCTTTTGGGTTGGTCTCTTGAAGTAGACTAATAAATTAATTAAAATATTCTCTGGGTATATTGTATTCTATCTTTATTCTTAACATCTTCACAGCAATAGATAACTTGGAGTGAGTAGTGCATCAATTTTAAATTAGTTGTTGCACAACGTGCAATAAATCATAGAGATTTTGTGTCTCCTTATTTGGAGATTCTTCTATATAGTGTTGAAATTATGGCCCACTTGCATCAGAAACCAAGTCCTCAAACATCCTAACTTTGTCATTCTTAATTTTGTTGGAACTTGTAGATGGGCCGCACTGAAGTCAAAATGACTCTCGTACTCACCATGTGAAGTTCAATACTAATATTCTGGCATGAATTCTCTACGATATAGATTAATAGTAATCTTATACAGTGTGAGGTAAACTTCATTTTTATGTTTGGAATATGGACAATGAAATCTTTCTTCTGACATAAAGGAATGTAATTAACAGCCTGCCTAAATGAAATAATTCACTCTATTTCAAAAATTCATCTGTTATTGTCTTGCATCAAGGCAACAATCGGTTATACATCCAACTTCTATAGTTTCTAATATCCATAACACACTTGGGCTATAAATTCCTACAACCAAACAATGAGATTTGTATCAATTAAAAAAAAATTAAATAATGTGCAATAGTAAAAGTGGCTTGACTATGTAACTCATTTTGGTTTGTAAAGGTGGCTTGACTATGTAGCTCATTTTGGTTTGTTGGTCGGGAGCTTTGGCTACTAACCAAGAGATCTTGGGTTGCGTTTTATGTATGCAATGCGATTTTTTTTAATTGATCTAATACATCTAAAAAAAGTGGCTTGATTACTTTGATCTTTAGGCCCCTGTTTGAGTGGTCACAATCTTGATGCCCTTTTTATCCTTGCCAGATTCATGTTCTTTCATATTCTCATTTCATGTTGCATAGATAAGAGGCTTTGATCTACTCTGTATGCTGGATTTACAACTAAAAGAAATAAATTCTCTCTGAGCATCTTTCATTATGTAAAGTTTGAGATACTCATAATACTAGAAAAAAATATGCATATTGCATGAATTCACTATTCTATGCAATGATAATGTCTGAATACAAGTGTCCTGAGTTTCATAAAGAGGAGAATCAGTGTGCACTTTTTTAGTGGAGAGCTCACATCGTTAATCTTCTTTTCCACTAAGGATGACATTGGAAGAAAACTACCCTAAATGAAGCCTAAGTGTAGGGGTTAACTAAATTGGTAAAATTTAGAGCGACATGGTGGTAATTGGATTGAATTAATTACATCAAATCTAATACATCTAATTTGCCAATCGAGTCATCGGAAGGTCGCCATTTTATATGACCAAACAATCTAAGGTGTCTCTCTCTAATCTTATCTTGCACTGTACTATAACGTTTTCACGTATATGCTCATTTTGTATCATGCCTCTAAGTGTAAAGTCACTCATCCACCTAAGCATCCTCATCTCTGTAGCACTGAACATAATATTGCACTTTTATTGGACAATATTCTACACCAAAATAAAGCATTGCAGATTTCACCAACATCTTTTAGAATTTTCCCTTAAGTTTGAGAGAAACTTTTCTATCACATAATATGCCCAATGCATTCGTCCACTTCAACCATCCAACATGAATTCTACTAATAATATTTCCATCTATCACACCATCACTATGAACAATAGACTAAAGATGGATATCTTCTCAACGAGCAAGCTTCGATCGGATCTAACAGGAAGGAACGTCGTGGAAGGAGTCAAGCAAGGTCGTGGTCAGAGTTGAGACCGTGACAAGGAAGTGTCGAAGGAACGGCTAGGAACTTCAGATTTGTCAGGAAGGAACATCGTTGAAGGAGGTGAGTAACTTTTGGTGAGAGGGGAGATGGCAGCTGCTAAGACGAAGAACGTCGAGGATGTGTGACTTCGGATGCGCACGATTGCAAGGAAAGTCCTCGAAGGAGGCGATGCCAAGGGAATGTCGTCAAAGGAGCTGAGAAAAGTCGCGGGCACGGTCCAAAATAGAACAAGTGAATGAAAGAAATGGTCAGTTAGCCGGTTTAGATAGGATTGTTTGCGTCATATTTGAGGCGGATTTGTGATGTATTTGCGGTGGATTTGCAGCGAAAAATCCTCTACAAATTTGCGGTATATTTTTTGCCACGAATCAGTCATAAAAAAATACAACGACAACTTCCATCGAAGAGTCCGCCGCAAATTGTTAACTTTTCTGTAGTGAGGTTACTCTAAATGGCCAATTCTCATCTATCATTTCAAATGAAATGTAACAAAAATTTCTGCATCCTTGTTTATCGTATCTTAAGGTTTATTTTTCTAAATTTAATTGAATGTTAATTAATTTATATATATATATATATATCTTAAAATTTAAGTTGAACATATATATTATTATATTCATTTACAATTAATTAATAATGCATAAATATTTATAAACAAGGCGATTGGGTTAAACCAACGGCCAAGTCCACTAGTTTTTTACCAATTAAGCTGGATCTATTGTTTCAAAAGTAATTAAATGTTAATAAATAGAATACGTTTATATATATATATATATATATATATATATATATATATATATATATATATATATATATATATATATATATATAATTTCTTAAAATTAATGTCGACTTATATATATTTTTATGTTCATTTAAAATTAATTAATTCTTAATTGAAGCAAAATATAAACTTAATTAATTAATCATGCATAAGTGAGTGGATTAAAACACCAGTCAAATGTCCACTATTTTTTACAATTTAAGCGGTATTTATTATTTTAAATTTAATTAAATAAATTATTTGAGTACTGAAACTAAATTTTAGTTAAATTTTAATACGGAAAATTAATTCTCGTTTTCAAGAATACCAAAATTTGACTAATGCATTCTTGAATAAGGAAAACTAATTTTCGTTTTTGCTCATTTTCCTTTTTTTTATTTACCCAAGTTCCTTGTCCTTGTTTATTCATTTATACTTGATATATTATAAAAAAATTATCTTGATTGGGCACGAATCCCGAAGAAAAATCATGTTTGAAACATCAAAAATTAAAATGGAAACCATCTAAATTTTGATTTCAATAAACTTACAGTCGAACTGAATGTCTTAAAAATACGAACCCAACATCACCAACTTTGACTCAATCTGAGCCCAAATGAGTTACAATCCAAGACCTTGAGCATATTTGGAAGGTTAACAAATGGTATCCAAACATGACATGCTTATAGTCGAATGAGCGGCTCGACGAGACGAATTCAAGGAGTCCAAGACTGTCAAATTTTGATATCATTGAGATATTCAAATGTCCAATAAATGGTCCACGATCAAGGGATTCAACATCGGCCGTTCATTCAAACTGTTCCCAATTTACCCTTGATCTTCCTTCTATTTACTGGCCATGCCACTCTCAAAAAACTATAAATAGACCCCTCATTCCTCATGGAAAGGTGGAAGAAGGGACCCAAAACAACAAGAGAAGGAAGATAGTTCTCTTGCCACCAGCCTCCTCCTTGACCACTGACGCACTTCAGCCCGGCCACTAACTAACGCTAGACTTCCACCTAGCCACTTACTGACACCGGACTTATGCTCGGCCACTGACTGATGCCGAACTTCCATCCATCAGCATACTTTCGCTCGTCGCCGGATCTCTATCGATTTGTACCCGAAGCTGGACTTCTATCCATTGCCAGACATCTGCTGGTCTCCAGACTTTAACCCATCGTCAGACTTCCATCCGACACTGGACTTCCATCCATCGTTGGACTTCTACCCATCATTGGACTTTCGTTGAACTTCTGCATGATGCCGGACTTCTATCCATCGTCGAACTTCCGCTCTTCACCGGACTTCCACCCGTCGCCAGACTTCTGCCCATCGCCAAACTACTATCGAACTTCTATTCTATGCAAGACTTCTATCCATCATTGAAGTTTTGCCCGACACTGGACTTCCATTCATTACCGGACTTTTATCCTATATCGCTAGATAATGGTCCTTCTGACCTCTGTCCCCAAACTACAATCTTTCCAACCTTCTTCAACCATCAACTACGATCCGTCTGATATTTGTTGCTAGATAATGGTTCTCTCGACCTCCATCACCTGTCAACTATGGTCCTTTCGACAACCGTCACTCAAATAAAGTTTTTTTGACCTTTTTCGCTAGCCTACTATGGTCCTGCCAACCAAACGATCATATTAATACTAATTCTTCCAATTTCCACTATGTAATGTATTCTATTTGATGTATATTTGTTACATTAAGCTAAGGCCTTCCATCCAATGAAGGGTCTCACTTGTAATCAACTTTAAATACTAGTGGATTCATTCAGATTGGGCTAGGCTCCGTTGTTTTCCCCCTTTTCAGGATTTTCCATGTAAAAAACTTGGTGTCTCTTATAAATGGTACACCCTTTCTTTTTATTTGATTATTTGTTGGATCTTCGTACTAAGCCAAGACGTTAAACTTTATATTTCTCTACCATCGCCAATATTCCAGGATGCAACAATTTGGCACCATCTATGGTAACGTGGTTCCCGATTGGGGGCAATTTTTACTCGAACCTCAAAAGGTTATTCATGTCAACGTCCTAGCATCAACTATTACTGCATTAATTTTATGAGAATTAAATGTGGACTAGAGGGCAACTCCTATTATAGCCGTGGTTAAGAAGATTCCTCTAACTCTCCCAATATCCAAGATGATATCTTGGGATCATAAAGCTTCTAGCAAATACAATGATGCTTCCAATAAATTCTAAGTTTTATACAGTTCCTAGCTGGACTTTTACTCCTTGGGCAAGGTCTTAATCTCGACCTCAAAAGGTAGTAACAGTCTAAAGATAGACCATTCTTCACCTTTAATTTGGGATACACACGGTATTCCCCCTCCTAATCAAGGCAAAATTGATCCCAAGGGGATTTAATTTGACCTCTTTCATATAACTTAATGTCATCGAGCAGTGCTCTGACATACAACCTCGGATAGATCATACATCTTTGGTGAATTCTCTTGATCTCTTCCATAGAGGTTAACATCATCGAGTAGTTCTCTGATACACAACCACTGATAGGTCATACATCCTTGTTGGATTCTCTCAATCTCTTCCATATAAGTTAATGTTAATGAGCAGAGCTCTGTCATATAACCTCAGATAAGTCATATATCCTTGGTGGATTCTCTCGACCTCTTTCATATAGGTTAATATCATCAAGTAGTGCTCTAACATACAACCTCGGATTGGTCATACATCCTTGGTGGATTCTCTCGACCTCCTCTATATTGCAACCTCAAATAAGATTTTACATTCTTAGTGGATTATCTCGACCTCTTCCATAGAGGTCAGCATCATCGATTAATGCTCTTAGTGGACATCATTCTCTCTAAAAAGATTCTATAAAAGCAAGTAGCTAATTAAGTCATCACTCATATGAAGACCTTAGCAGGCTAAAAAGCCTTTAAAAGCCATATGGAGTAATATATCAAAGTATGTCTCAATGATGCATAAATAACTTAGTTTCCTATAGGGGACAAGTTCATTTTAAGTAAAAAACAAGCATCAAACTCATACAATAATCTTAACTTTATATATAATATCATTGGAGTTACATTGATTCTACATTAGGTTCAAATATATATTCATTTTGGCAAGAAGTTGAAATTAAAGTTACACCAAAATCTTCAATACAAGTTAATGTTATCAAGCAATAAGCAACTTCAAAAAGGTCAAATATCCTTGGAGGATTCTATTGACCTCTTCTCTACTACACATTGAAGCATTTCCTATAATTTTTTCTTCAAAGAAACATTATAACCTGATTATCATTAGGCTTCCACTCAATTAACAATTTTAGTATGTCGCTAGATTACTAAGATGGCACACCACTTCGACCCCTTCAATTAGAGATATTTAATGTCCGCACACATCAATATGGATGCATATTGCCTTAAAAGAATGCAACTAGACCACCGCCATCATCAACCATTTGCCTAATGTCTGCCGTCAGTCCTTAACTTCATATCAGCCATCATCGACTTCTCGCTTAACTATTGATAGTAGTACACCCTCAAACTATCTTTTTCAGCTCTCTACCCGGCCATTGACCGCCCCTGAATTTTCTCCTAACCATCGATTGCCATCAAACTTCCACCTAATCATCAATCACCATTGGACTTTTGTCCAATCATCGATCACCACCACACTTTCACCTAGCCTCCGATCGTCGCCCAATTTTTGCTTAAACATCATCAAAATTATTCCCATCTGCTCAATCATTAATTCTCCTTGCATGTACTATTACCGCACGATATTCTAAAATCACCCTCGTATACAAGACACATTTGATCTTCATCTATCAAGGATAGTTTATCAAGAGAGTAAGCTCTCATTGTGACTTCTTCTACACAAACAGTAGATGTCACCTATCTCAAATAGTGGAATGCCTTTAATGTAAGAAGAAGAACACACGAGAAGAAAAAGGAAGGAGAAAAAAATCATCTTCTACATGAAAGAGGGGCACTGAAATTTGATAGGGGATGTCGTTTATCTAAGATAGTGGAATGCCTCTAATGTAAGAAGAAGACTAGAGGAAAAGAAAAGGGAACAAGGAAAAAATCTCCTTTTACATAAAAGAGGGGCATTAAAATTTTATAGGGGATGCCACCTATCTAAGATAGTGGAATGTCTCTAATTTAAGAAGAAGACCATAGGAGAAGAAGAGGTAAGGAGGAAAAAATTCTAACTTCTACACAAGGGAGGGGCACTAAATTTGTATAGGAGATGCCACCTAAGAAAATAATGGAAAGCCTCAACTGTAAAAAAGTTAGAGGGAGAAGGGAGGAGAATAAAAGGGGTAGTTTTTCCCTTGCCCCAAAGGGGGATATTTATAGGATAAAAAGGGGGGAAATGGTTTGAAGGGGGAAGGGGGGGATTTTGCCTCTAAAATTTTGTAAATTTTTCAAAATTTCTTCTAGAGTTTTTTTTGAAATTTTTAAGATTTTTTTAGAATTTTGTTGAGTCCCTAATGATATTTTCAAAATTCTAAAAAAATGCATGGGGTCCATCTCAAAAAAAAAAAAAGAACCCAACCGTCCCTTTAGAGCCACCTCACGCGGCTCTTCAAAAATAAAAAGGGGGTAGATAGAGGAAAAAAATAAAAAAATGAATTGATGGGTGCCTATATGTGCCCCTTGAGCACACGTTGTATGCGCATGCCAGAATCATCGGCATTGGGCGATGGTTGGCCGATTCAGCCTCCTACATGTGTCCAAGCTTAATTTTTAGCCTGAACAGTCCAATTCGGATGTTTTGGTGTCTTTGAAATAATTTTTTGTCTATTTTTTCATTTTTGGACCTCAATGGAGCTTCTATAATCAATTTCGATACTTTTAAAATTTTGGAATGTAATTTTTTGCCATTTTTGTGATTTGATCAATTTAAAATGCTGTGATACATATTTTCATACTTATGGGGCTTCGACGTCTAAAAATAGGGGGCAACTGATATATCATCAAAAAATTATCTTGATTGGGCATGGATCTTGAGGGAAAATCAAGTTGGAAACTTAAAAAATTAATTCAGAGACCATCTAAACTCCAATTTTAGAAAACTTATAGTCGAACTAAACTTCTCCAAAATATGAACCCAACGACACCAAATTTGACTCAATTCGAGCCCAAATGGGTCCAAATCCAAGGCTCAGAGCATATTTTGAAGGTTCAAACCATAATTTGGATTACCAAATGGTTTCCAAATGTGACATGATTATAGTCGAATCGAGCGGCTCGATGAAATGAATCAAATGATCCCAAGACAATCAAATTCTTATGTTATTGAGACATTTAAATGCCCAATAAATGGTCTAAGATCAAGGGATCTAACATCGATAATTCATTCAACCACTCCTAATTAATCCTTGATCTTCCTCCTATTTACTAGCCATGCCACTCTAAGAAAACTATAAATAGACCCCTCATTCCTCATGGAAAGGTGGAAGAAGAAGAGAAGGAAGAGATGGAAGAGAGTTCTCTTGCCACCAAACTCCTCATTGACCACCGCCGGACTTCATCCCGGCCATCGCCTATCACCGGACTTCCGCCAGGCCACTAACTGACACCGGACTTATTCCCAGCCATCGATTGATGCCAAACTTTTATCCATCACCAGACTTCTACCCATTGCTAGATTTTTATCAGACTTCTGCCCGACGCCAGACTTCTGTACATCACCAAACTTTTATTCATCACTGGACTTCTACTCGGTGATAGAATTTTACCCGACTCTAGACTTCCATACGACATCAGACTTTTATTAGACTTATTCCCAATGCCAAATTTTTGTCCATCGCCAAACTTCCACTAGTCATTGGACTTTCGCTCTTCACCAGGATTCTGCCCATCGTCAAATTTTCATTAGACTTCTATCCAACGCCAGACTTCCATCCATCATCAAACTTCTGGCTGACACTGAACTTCTATCCTATGTAGCTAGATAATGGTCCTTTTGACTTCTGTCGCCATACTATGATTTTTTTTGCCTCATTCGCCCATCAACTACGGTCTGTCCGACATCCATTATTAGATAAGGGTCCTTCTGACCTCGATCACCCGCCGACTATAGTTTTTCTGACCTTTGTCACCCGAATACAGTCTTTTTAACCTTTGTCGCCCGTCGACTATGGTCCTGTCGAACAAACAAATATATTAATATCAATTCTTTTAATTTCCACCATGTAATGCATTCTATTTGATGTATATTTATTGCAATAAAGGCCTTCCCTCCAATGAAGGGCCTCATTTTTAATCAACTATAAATACTAGTGGATTCATTCAAACTGGGCTAGGCCACATGGTTTTCCCCCTTTTCAGGATTTTCCACATAAAAATCTTGGTGTCTCTTATGAATGTTACACCCTCTCTTTTTATCTAATTGTGTGCTGGATCTTCGTACAAAGATAAGACGTTAAACTTTATATTTCTCTACCACCATGAATATTTCAATATTCAATAATACTCAATCTCATACTCATTTTTGTGGGCTTGAAAATGGTTTTTTGGGTTGGGGCCATTGTTCATTTGTAGCCAACCCTTCATTTTTAAATGTTGGACATTAAGGTGGAATTTGAGAAAGGGTTTATTTCATTTAAGTTTTTTAATCTTCCTTTTTATTCTTAATTAAAAAATAAATATTTAAAATTGCCAGCATTAATGGAGTTCCATTTATAGTTAATCCTCTTACTGTTAATCACTCATGCCATACCATTGTGTGTGCATGTATTTAAGTTAACGTGTTGAATTTCATAAGTCAGATCTGATGTTTTGATTATTACAAATATTATTGATTAAATTATTTATTATTCTATATATTATTTTTTATATTTTACTAACATTTTATATACAACATATAATGAGCTAAGAGAAAGAAGAGAACTCAAGAAAATTATAGCAGTGAGTTTAGTAAAATTTGTAAAAGAGTCTAAATTTCTTTTTTCTTGAGTCATTAGAATTTAGATGTATGCTGAGAAGACAACCAAACTCATACTCACCCGTGAAAAAGAAAATTAAACACTTGAATTCTTTGTTAAATTGTATCGTGTGATGCTAATAGTACTATATAATTAATTGTCTTAGAAATTAACTAAGTGTTTAATTAAATTAAAATGCAACATAATGAATCATACTATAGACCCATGATTGTACTGGATAGTCAGTTATTTTGGATAATTACCTGCTCAAAATTCAAAATTTTCTAAAATAGGCCAATTTAAATTTTAAAATTTGAACTAAATGTACTGTACGAGTAGAAAGAACTTTTCTTATTTTGACCACTAGTCAAATAATGGAATTACGATCAAATTTTGATTGAAGATCATACTATACAATCTAAGTCATCTAGTATGATCTAATAGAACATTAGGTGGATGAACCTTAGTTTTTCCAAGAAAATCCTTGATATGATTTAACTAAGTGTACTGTATGATTCAAATGATACAATTTGATTTAACAGAACTCAGAATTGGGTATTGTACTAATTGGGCAGTACAATTCACACTTCATATGATTAGTCTATTTAAAATTAAAATTAGGATTTGATTTAAATAGCCTAATCTAATTCTTAAAAAAAATGTGCGGAACAAGTAGATAGAGACATTTTTTCTCTGTGAGATAGTCCATTAGAGAGCAAGAGGGAGGGGTTCTCCTTTCTTGCAAGAGTAGTCTAATCCACTTAGGAGAGAAGAAGGTGAGGTTGAGGGATTATTCAAGGGTTATGCAAGGGAGTCAAATAGTTTTCATCATCATCCTGCACCTTGTGTCCACCTGGTTATGGTTTTTGGAGCTCTTAAAAAGAGGCTCCAGGGAAGAATCCTTGGGAAAAGGATTGTGACTAGTCGAGGAGGCTAGGGGAGCAGCATCTCCACCATTGCAAGGAGCAAAAGGTGGGAGTGACATCTTCATCATTACGAGGAGCAGAAGGAGGGACTAGCATCTTTATTGTTGTAGGAAGCAGAAAGAGGGTTTAGGCTATTAGAGAGGTAGAGCTTTGTGAAAGTCATTCTTCACCTAGGAACAGAGAAGGGCTTCTCTATCTTGCTGAGGGTAGAAGGAGCATTTACTAGTAGAATTCCCAAATAGGATGACCTTTGGGGAGTGGATGTTAGTTGATTTGACTAATCTATTATAAAAATTATGGTTTGCTTTTCTTTTACTTTCACTTTATATCCTGCAACTTTTATTTTATTAGATTTTTGGTTTGATCCTATTATGATTACATTCAAAAATATTTTTCAAAATAAATCTTTCATAAGTTATTTTTTAATCAAAATATTTACTTTGAATTTCTTTTAAATTAATCTTTAGTAATTTTATTTCTCCAATAAATTAAAACAAAAAAATGTTTGGTACTTAGTGATCTAAATATTTAAAAGTTATTTACCCTTGCATATTGTTTTGTTGGCCTTTAATTAAAATTTTAAAAGAACCAATTCACCTCCCTGCCCCTTTATTTGTGTTGTAATACTTTCAAGTTGTATTAGAGAGCTGTTCTTTTTTGTTTAGTTTAATTACTACAATTAGATTCTAGCATGGAATAATTTGGCAATAGAAATACTATGAAAGGATATTCCATCACCCGACCTCCACTCATTGATAACATTTCATTTGATTTTAGAAAAAATAGAATGTCTATTTTTATACAATTAATTAATTACTACTTGTGGCATTCAATTTAAATTGGATATTCATCGCCTAATAGAATTATGAACGACACTAAGGTTGAAATACCTTTTACTAAATGGAGTTTAGAGGATCAAGATCCTACACAATTAAATGCTAAATATTTAAACTGTTTCTTTTATGCACTAAAATTTAAAGATTATATGCATGTATCCACTTGCATAACTGGAAAACAAACATGAGATAGATTATGCGTTATATATGAAGGAACAAACGATCTTAAGAAGACTAGATTGAATATATAGCTTCATGATTTCAAATTGTTTAGCATGAAATATGCATTGATATGTATACTTTTTTTATAAAAGTATGCCATCCTTGCATGCACTTAGTAAAAAGATTTTAAATGCTAAAAAGGTTAATAAGATTCTTAGATGTTTGTCTGAATCTTTGCATGCCAAGGTGATGATATTCTCTAAATCTAAGGATTTGAATGCATATTCTATTAATAATTTACTTCATTTACTAATTGTAAATGAACGAAAATAAAAATCCAAAGAATTATAGATACATATGATAGGAGAAAAGAAATGATAATTTCACTGAAGTAAAATGACTCAAAAAATAACAACTCTGAAGGATACGAGAATGAGGACATATCACAGATTACACAATAGTTTAAAAAGTTAAGGTATGTATAAAGTTTACAATGAGAAGTAGAAAGGTAAGAACAACATGTTTAACAATATTTCAACTGATGTTTTTTACTTTTAGTGTAAGATAGGTTATATATGGTCTGAATGCCCAAACCTCAAGAGCTAATTAGTTAAAGAAAAAATTTAGAATAAGGGTAATGTAAGGAAGTGCAAGAGGAGAGCTCAAAGGGCCTTTTGAGCCAATTTAGATTCAAAGTCATCTGAGATAAACACTTAGGAAGTGATCACCAACTTATGTTTAATGGACAAAGAAAGTTCAGGTGATTTAGATATGAAAGTTCGATAGGGATGTTAAGCCCTGATGAACTAGTCCCGAGGCTAACCGAGAGGGGGGTGGTGAATTGGTTATTTAAAAATTCTAGAGCAACAGTAAAAAGATTTTCTATGATATGCAGCAGAAATAAGTAAATACTCAAATGAAAAGATTAAACACAAATTTCACCCAAGCAGATAATCACAGAAAACTAAAGTGCAAAAAGTAATCAGAAAGAATACAGCAGATTTTTATAATGGTTCGCTCAACTTGACCTACGTCCACTCTCCGGAGCCTCCCCTCCGGGTATTGCATTAACTCAAAGTGTCTCTCCTTTTGCTCCCACAGGAAGGCGGAGAAGCCTTACAAAAACTCCTTTTCACCTACATGGTGAGGCAGAGAACCTAACCTCCTTTCACTTCCTCCTAAGGCAGGCAGAGAACCTCGGACTCCTTTTGCTTCCTCCTGAAGTAGGCAGAGAACCTGAACTCCTTTTGCTTCCTCCAGAAGCAGGAAGAGAGCCCAGATCTTCTTGTCGATGATCCTCCCATGAAACACTACAAGACCAGAGATGACGAGCGGAGAAGATGACTCTAATCCTTGCTTGGAGCAACCTTCGTGAACCCCTCAAGAACTCCCCCTCATAAGATCCTCTCTCTCTCCCAAACTCTCTGTCTCTCTAGGGTTTCTCTGGAAAGGAAAGTGGCAAATGATTTTTCTTATTTGAAGAAAAATATCTTTTAAAGGAGGGCTCTAAAATTGCCCTAAATCCCAATTGGTCGGCAAGAATCATCCAGGACGATCTAAATATTATCCTGTATGATTAGTTCAAAATTAGCTATTTCAGCCTGGACGATCTGGCTCTTCTGGACGATCAGTAGAAAAAATTGTTCATATCGTCCCGTACGATTCTACGATCGTCCGGGATGATTAGTGTAAATCCAGGAATTTCATCCAGAAGACCGCTCTGATCATCCAGAGGAACATGTGTTGGACGATCCAAAAATGACTTGATCGTCCAGGATGATACAGATATCATCCGGGACGATTAGTTCAAAAAGGGCCAAAATCATCCTGATGACCGCTTCTGACGTATAGTTGAAACACACTAGACGATCCTGATCATCCCGGACGATCTTGCGATCGTCCCGGACGATATGTTTGTATCAAGTAAATATTAATTACTTTCCTTAATTATTAGACTAATTTAGGCATGATTATACTGGATCATCCAGGATGATACACGTATCATCCAGGACAATCAGACTAAATATCCAAAAATAAATACTTGCCTAACCTGATCTGGAGGTTGAGAATTTTTGATTTGAGAATATCATCCCATACGATATATGGATCATCCAGGACGATCAGATTAATCAGATATACTTAACTTTTTCGCCCTAATCAGGGTTTCTATTTTTACTTGATCGTCCAGGATGATGTGAATATCATCCAGGACAATCTGAACAAAAATTGAACAGAAACACTAATTCACTCAAGCTCTCCCCCTGAGTGTGTGTGTGGAAGGTTACTTAGCTTGGGGATCAGTTACATTATAATTGACTCAAGAAAAAGAAAATAGTACATTTGGACACACTTGGACCCGATCTTGAGTTGGCTTGATTTGCTCTTGAACTTTTATACCTGAAATGGGTTAGCCAAACAAAACACAATAGAAACATATTTGTCATCATCAAAACCAGATTTACAATAATCTCCCCCATTTTGATGATGGCAAACATATGTGTAGTAGTTTAAAAAATAAAAAAACTAGGAGTTTAGAAACCAAATATCTTCAAATTTCATTGAACAACCAGAATAGTACAGGAAACAACTACAAATGATATAAACACTACAAGACAAGATCAATGCATAAACCAAAAAACTACTACTGGCTCCCCCTTTTGACATCACAAAAAGGAGGAGGACAGTAAATAGTAAAACCCATAAAATTCTAAAAACCCAAGACTTACTGCTCCCTCTTTCTTTTTTAATCAATCTGCTCTAGTAAATCAGAATTTCCCTTGATTTTAAATCCAAAAACCAATAAGAAGACGATTGACAATGCTGAAATCCAGAAAAAATTAAAAAAATTGACTTTCGTAACTCCCACCTCAGGCACCTTATAGATGCAAAGCTCTTTCAAAACAAAACTCCAATTTAGAAGAAAAGAAATTAGATTCGAAAAGAGATCCTTTTGAGCCTCGTTTCAGAAAAATATCTGATATAATAGTGTTGCAAAGTAATAAATCAGAAATCAGGACTTTCAAACTCAAGCTTTTGAAAATATTAAGTGGCGCACGGATTTTTCTAAGACATTTAACGATCTGAAAGGGAAGAAAGCTTGGTTGGGCTCATTTTGTGCCTCTTTTTCAATTTGTTTGGCACTTTATGCATCTTTTGATTTTTGATACACTTTGTGTATCTTTTAGTTTGGCAATATTTTGCATCTTTTCAACTTTGGGCTCATTTTGTGGCTCTTTTTCAATCTATTTGGTGCACTGCGCATCTTTTCTAAGCTTTCTCCCTCTCAAAATCGTTAAAGGATAAAATTACCTTCCAGACATAGGAGATGCTCTCCACAGTAAGGAAGAGTAATTCACAAAATAAAAATCATACGTCGTATGATAAGTGCAATCACTTGGTTTAGAAAATCATAATAATGACTCAAGACTTTGAAAATATTATTCATATGAGATAGATTACTGTAGGAAGATAAAATAAATCTATATTTCAAAAACTAACTTTTTAATTTTGAAAAAAATTTTTATCCAAAAGAAACAATACACCAGTAAAGGAGTTAGAGGAAGAGAAACAATCATCAATGTTTCTTCCCTTTAATAGATCCAGTGGAATCAATCATTGCTTAAAAGCTTCCAAATAAAAATAAGGTAAAACTCTTAGTCATAAATCCATTTTTTTTTTAGCAGTAGTGAGTAATGATCTAATTTTGAAAGGAATAAAATAGTAAATCAAAAAGCATGTAGGAAATCACATCAAGTTAAATACTCAGATTAACCTAACAAGACTAAAATGAAAATCAGCAGACAAATAAAAATTAACAGAAAATAGATAATCAAATCAAACAACTAACTAACAGAAATAGAATGAAAAATAGACACATTAGAAATTAGAAGTCATCAAAATCATGTATTTATATCAATCACACCTAATCTGGTGCTCAAAATGCTGAATGAGTCAAAGGCCAGTGGTTAAGTAAATATGTCAGCCAGATGATTTTCAGTTGCTACATGATATAGCTCAATGTCCCCTTTTGTAATATGGTCCCTAATGAAGTGATATCTTATATCAATGTGTTTGGTTCTAGAATGTTGGATTAGATTCTTAGAGATGCAGATAGCACTAGTATTATCACACAGAATAAAAATTGTGCCCACAGGTAACCCTAAATCCAAGACTTGTTGCTTCAACCAAAGAACTTGGGCTATACAACTCCCTAAGGCAATGTACTCAGCTTCAGCAGTGGAAAGTGCAACTGAGTTCTATTTTCTATTGGACCAGGAGACTAAAGACTGTCCTATGAATTGACAAGTTCCAGAAGTACTTTTTCTATCCACCCTACACCCTACAAAGTCCGAATCAGAATATCCAATAATCTCAAAAGAGGAGCTGTGCCTAGGGTACCAAATTCCTAGGTTTGGGGTTCCTAAAAGATATCTGAGAATTCTCTTAATAGCAGTCAGGTGGGACTCTTTAGGATCAGCCTGAAACCTAGCATAAAGACAAATACTAAACATGATATCAGGTCGGCTAGCCGTCAGCTAAAGCAGTGATCTAATTATTCCTCTATACTTCTTCTGATCAACATATTTTCCACTTGAATCATTATCTAACTGAACAGAGGAGCTCATGGGAGTGTTGATTGGCTTAGCTTTATCCATTTCATATTGCTTTAAAATGTCCTTAGTGTATTTAGATTGATTGAGAAAGGTTCCATCATCCATTTGCCTTATGCTAAACCCCAAAAAGTTAGACAACTCTCCCATCATACTCATCTCAAACTCCTTACTCATTATTTTAAAAAACTCATCACATAAATATTTATCAGAAGATTCAAAAATTATATCATCAACATAGATCTGGACAGTGCATAAGTCATCCCCTATTCTCCTTAGAAAAAGGGTGGTGTCTACGCTCCCCTTAACAACTCTCTTTCTAATAGGAATGTGCTAGGCCTCTCATACCAAGCTCTGGGTGCCTGTTTCAATCCATATAAGGCCATTTTTAATTTGTAAACATAATTTGGATAATGGGAACTCTAAAAACTTGGGGGTTATTCTACAAAAATATCCTCTTTTATTACCCCATTTAAAAAGGCACGCTTAATATCAATTTGAAACAGCTTAAATCCCTTATAATAGGCAAAGGCTAGTAGCTGGCTTCCAATCTAGCTACAGGGGTAAAGGTCTCATCAAAATCAATCCATTCAATCTGATTATACCCCTTAGCCACCAATCTTGCCTTATTCCTAACCACCACACCAGAATCATTCATCTTATTCTTAAAGACCCACTTGGTTCCCACTATACATTGATTTTTAGGTCTTTCTACTAGCTCCCAAACATCATTCCTTACAAATTGATTCAATTCTTCTTGCATAGCTAAGATCCAAAACTCATCCGAAAGGGCTTGATTGATGTTGGTGGGTTCAGTCATTGAGATAAAAGCAGAGTGGTTTACTTCCTTCCTAAGTCCATGCCTTGTCCTAACACCTTAAGAAGGGTCTCCTAAGATGAGTTCTTTAAGATGACTCGAAGAATATCTCCAATCTCTAGGCAATGTGGTTTAAGATTCTACTATTTCCTCCAGATTTGCATTTCCAACCCCTTGGGTAATCTCCTCTACCTCTTCTTCATCCTCAACTCTAGTTACCTTAGGATCAGATTCATCAAACACCAAATGTGTTGTCTCTTCCACCACCAAAGTCCTCTTATTGAACACCCTAAAGGATTTCCCCACACTAGAATAGCCTAAGAACACTCCTTCATCAGATTTTGGGTCAAATTTTCCTAAGGATGATTTCCCATTGTTTAGAATAAAAAACTTTCAGCCAAAGATATGGAGGTGGGATAGGTTTGAAGTTTTACCCTTAATGATCTTATAAGGTGTTTTGTTCAGATTTGATCTAACATTTACCCTATTCAGCACATAACAGGCAGTGTTCACCACTTCAGCCCAAAAGTATTTTGGAAGTGAATACGCAGCAAGCATGGCTCTAGCGGCTTCCACTAAGGTCCTGTTCTTCCTTTCAGCTACCCCATTCTGCTGAGGGGTCCTAGGAGCTAAAAAATTATGACTAATCCCTTGCTCCTCATAGAAACTTCCTAACTTCACATTTTCAAACTCTCCATCATGATCACTATGAATAGTTAAGATCTCATACCCTAATTTCCTCTAAATCTAAGTAGAGAAGGACTTAAACTCATCAAATGATTCAGATTTGTGTGACAGAAATTTAATCCAAGTGAATCTCGAGTAGTCATCTTCAATCATAAACCCATAGACTCTCCCCCCTAAGCTGGCAGTGCTAATGGGTCCAAAGAGATCCATGTGAAGAACTTCTAAAGGTCTAGAGGTGTTCATATCCTTAACAGAGTGAAAAGAGGACTGGACTTGCTTCCTTAATTGACAGGCATCACACAGGTGGTCCTTAGTGAACTTAAGCTTAGGGAAACCTCTAACTAAGTCCTTTTGGGTGACTCTCCTAAGGGTTTTCATACTAGCATGACACAATCTCCTATGCCACAACTAAGACTCATCAGCAGCAGTTTTTAAGCAAATTGAATTTTTAGCTTTAATACAACTTACATCTAGCTTGTAGATATTATTGATCCTTTGTCCCTGCAAAACAACTTTGTCATTTAAGCTTAAGGTGCAGGAAGTGGGCAGAAATTTGATGCTATATCCTTTGTCACAGAGTTGACTGATGCTTAGCAAGTTATGTTTCAGTCCATCTACAAGCAAAATATTATCAATCATAAAACTCTTTGAATCACCAATAATACCTAAACCTACCACCTTCGTGGTGGTGTTATCTCAAAGTGTAACCTTGCCTCCAGCCCTGACTTCCAGCAAAATGAACTGATTTGTATCTCCAGTCATGTGTCTAGAACATCCGCTATCCAGGTACCACATGCTCTCACGAGGTCTTGATCAAATGTCAGTTTTAGGAACCCAAACAGGTTTGGGTTCCTTCTTATGAAAGGAAGAATGTAATGTATGTGTCCTGTACTGTGAAACAGGCAGTTTGGGCCTCCACACCCAATGTGTACTATGGTGAATAGTGCAGGTGTGGGAAATGTATCCTAGCTTGCTACATGAAAAACATCTAACACCAGGAAAAGGGTTAACTAATCTATGTGGGTGATAGTGCCTCTTCCTAGGTTTGTATGAAACATGCTTTGATGAATTTGAATCAGATTCTACAAAACATGGAGGTGCATAAAACTGTGCAAACGTAGGAGGTATTTCATGTTTCTCAAAAGCATTGATCATAACTTTAAAAAATTCATTTTCTTTCTTTAAACTTATAATTTCAAATTTTAAAGAACCATTGTCACTCTCCACTTCACATGCCAGATTGTCTAATTCTTTAAAAGCTTTCTCTAAATCAACATGCATGGTTTTTAGTAAATCATGCTCAGTAGTCAGATCAGAATATTTTTTGTTCAACTCATCAAACACATCAAGTAAAGACATGTGATTGTAATCAACAGTAGAATGATCTTTAAACAAAATTTCATGCTCTTTTTGTAAGTTCAGAAATTCTAGTTTTAGGCTAGCATGTGTTTTCTTAAGCTTCCTATATGATGCATGAATTCTTTCAGATATTTCAAATAACTGATAATAAGTAAGCTCACATACCTCTTCCTAGTCAGACTAACTAGGACGATCATCAGCCATCAAACCCAGATTTATTTCCTCCTCTTCAGCTTCAGTCTCAGAAGAGTCGGATGCATAATCTGCCCAGAACGCCTTCTGAATCTGCTTCTTATCCTTCCTGAACTTATGTTTCTCCTCACCCTTCTCCTTGCTTGGGTGAGCTTTAAGTGTAGGACAATCAGCCTTAATGTGTCCAGGCTTCCTGCATTCAAAACATACAGTATCAAATGAACCCTTAAAATTTTTGTTGGACTTCTCCTTGTTCCACTTCTGAATGTTCTTGTGTTTCTTCCTTAGAAAGCTTTTGAATTGCCTAGTGATCAAGGCAACGTCATCACTATCAGACCCGGAAGCACAAGTATCACTCTCATTGGCCTTCAGTGCCACTATCTTCTCCTTCTTCTTTCACCTGCATCAAGCTGTCTTTGGTTTACCCCTTGCTCGTAAGCAATGAGTGATCCAAGTAAGCTATCAAAAGAGTAAGTATTCAAATCTTTAGATTCAGTGATTGCAGTTATCTTAGCATCATATGAAGAAGGTAAGCATCTAAGAATTTTATTCACTCTTTCGTATTTTGTAAGTTCTCTTCCTAAGGCATGCGAAGAAGTGACAATTTGAGTGAATCTCGTATACATTTCAGAAATGGTTTTAGTAGGTTTCATGCGAAAAAGTTCATAGTCATGAAGCAAAATGTTTAACCTAGACTGTTTGATTTCAGTTGTACCCTAGTAAGTGATGCACAATCTATACCAAATCTCTTTACCAGTCGTACAAGTAGAGACACACATGTAATCTTCAGATTTTAAAGCACAAAAAAAATAGTTCAAGTATTTGGCATTCAATTATGCTAAATCATGATCATCGAAAGCCCAATCAATAAAGGGTAATTCAGTTTTAACATTGTTAATCAATCTAAAAGGTGGCTCGTAGCCATCCTTAACAAGCATCCACATATGATAATCAACTGATTGAAGAAAAGTGGACATGCGAGTTTTCTAAAAATCAAAAGGAATGTTATCAAATAATGGCGGTCATGTAATTCAATAACCTTCAGCTGTATTACGATTACCAAAGTTAGCCATAGATCAAATTCAAAAGTTTTTAAACTTAAATTTTTGAATCCCGCTCTGATACCACTTGAAAGTTCGATAGGGATGTTAAACCTTGATGAACTAGTCCAGAGGCTAACCAAGAGGGGGGTGAATTGGTTATTTAAAAATTCTAGAGCAACAGTAAAAATCTTTTCTATGATATGCAATGGAAACAAGTAAATACTCAAACGAAAAGATTAAACACAAATTTCACCCAAGCAGATAATCACAGAAAACTAAAGTGCAGAAAGTAATCAGAAAGAACAGAACAGATATTTATAGTGGTTCGTTCAACTTGACCTACGTCCACTCCCTGGAGCCTCCCCTCTGGGTATTGCACTAACTCAAAGTGTCTCTCCTTTGCTCCTACAGCAAGGCGGAGAAGCCTGTACAAAAACTCCTTTTCACCGACACGGTGAGGTAGAGAACCTAACCTCCTTTCGCTTCCTCCTGAAGTAGGTAGAGAACCTCGGACTCCTTTCGCTTCCTCCTGAAGCAGGCAGAAAAACTGAACTCCTTTTGCTTCCTCCTAAAGCAGGCAGAGAACCTGGATCTTCTTGTCGATGATCCTTCCAAGAAATACTGACAAGACCAAAGACGACGAGCGGGAAGATGACTCTGATCCTTGCTTGGAGCAACCTTTGTGAACCCCTCATGAACTCCCCCTCACAAGATCCTCTCTCTCTCTCCAAAACTCTCTCTCTCTAGGGATTCTCTGGAAAGGAAAGTGGCAAAACATTTTTCTTGTTCGAAGAAAAATATCTTTTAAAGGAGGGCTCTGAAATTGCCCTAAATCTCAACTAGTCGGCAAGAATCATCCAGGATGATCTAAATATCGTCCTGTATGATTTGTTCAAAATCAGCTGTTTCAGCCTAGATAATCTGGCTCTTCTGGACGATCAGTAGAAAAATTATTCATATTGTCCCGTATGATTCTGCAATCGTCCGGGACGATTAGTATAAATCTAGGAATTTCATCCAGAAGACCGCTTTGGTCGTCCAGAGGAACTTGTGTTGGATGATCCAAAAATGACTAGATCGTCCAGGATGATACAGATATCGTCCAGGACGATTAGTTCAAAAAGGGCCAAAATCATCCTAATGACTGCTCTGGATGTACAGCTGAAACACACTAGACGATCCTGATCGTCCCGGATGATCTTGCGATTGTCCCGGATGATATGATCGTATCAAGTAAATATTAATTACTTTCCTTAATTACCAGACTAGTTTAGGCATGATTGTACTGGATCGTCCAGGATGATACACGTATCGTCTGGGATGATCAGACCAAATATCCAAAAATAAATACTTACCTAACTTCATCTGGCGGCTAAGAATTTCTGATTTGAGAATATCATCCCGTACGATGTATGGATCGTCCAGGATGATCTGCTTAATCAGATACACTTAACTTGGTCACCCTAATTAGGGTTTCTATTTTTACTTGATCGTCCATGACGATGTGAATATCGTCCAGGACGATCTGAATAAAAATTAAACAGAAACACTAATTCACTCAAGCTCTCCCCTTGAGTGTGTGTGTGCAAGGTTACTTAGCTAGGGGAGTTACATTATAATTGACTCAAGAACAAGAAAATAGTATATTTGGACACACTTGGACTCGATCTTAAGTTGGCTTGAGTTTCACTTGATCTTTTGTACCTGAAATGGGTTAGCTAAGCAAAACACAATATAAACTTGTTTGTCATCATCAAAACCAGATTTGCAACAAGATAGTTATCAATTATGCCTTCACAAGGGGTCCAATGAAGATATGTGGCAAATAGATTATGGATGCTAATGCCATATTATAGAGACACAAAGGACTTATCAACTAGAATTCAAGAGTAGAGGCAAAGTAACATTAAGAGATAATACCATGAGGTAGGTGAAAGTTCATGAGGGTGGTTAAACCCTAAAGAACAAGTCTCGAGGCTAACCAAAGGGGGGGGGGGGGTGATATAAATATTTAAAAGCTTCTTTAACAAAAAGAAAATTTTTTTTGTATATTTCAAACATAAATAACTTATGTAGAAGCAGATAAAAAAATCAGAGTTTTCAACCATAGATCAAATCACAGAAAAATGAAAGTGTGGAAATTAAAATGCGAAAATAATAAAAGGAAAGAACACACCAGAATTTATAATGGTTCAGTCCAATATGACCTACGTCCACTCCCTAGAACCCTCCATTCTAGGTATTACACTAAACCTTTAGTGAATCTCCTTTAGCCCCCATAGCTAGGTGGAGAAGCCCTTACAAAATTTGTTCCACCAACTCGGTGCGGCAGAGGACCGTAATCCTTTCACAGGCAGAGAACCTCGAATCCCTTTCCCCTTCCCCAGTGTAGCAGAGTAATCGGGTCCTTTAACACCAAAGTGATATTCTTCTTCCCAAAACTTTTGTCAAGACAAACCATAAAATTTGATGGTACTAAGGTGCAAGCTTGTCAGAGCAACCATGTGAAACCCCCTCCACACTCACTTGAAACCCCCTCTAACGATCTTCTCCCTCTTAAACTCCACCATTTCCTCTCTCCCTTTCAAAGCTCTCTCTTTAAGTTTTCTCCAGAAGAAAAATGACTCAATACATGCCAAAGACACATACAATGTCTTTGGAGAAAGCTTAAATAGAGAGATTTGAAAAACGCTAGAAATTCAATTCTAGCTGCAAAGATCATCCAGTACGATCAATTTATCATCATGTATGATTAGTAGAAAATAGCCCTTTGAGCTAGGATGATCTCCTTTGCTCTGTACGATCAGTATAAGTATTTTGTATAGATCATCCTGTACGATTCTACGATCGTCTGGGATGATTAGTTCAAGATACTATATTGATTGTCCGGTACGATATAGGATGATGGGTGGGGATCGACATATCATCTCGCAACCCTCTCAGGATGTCCAGGATGATCACCTGGATGATTAGAAGAAAATTATGATTTTAATCTTGGACAATAGGGGATCATCCTATAAAATATAAAAGATTGTTGAGTACGATCCAAGTAGATCATCTTGTAATAATATGATTGATCAATATAACCATAATTAGTCTCTTAATGATAGGATAAATTTAGGCATGATTGTCATAAATCAGTCAGGATGATGCATATCATCCTGTATGATTAGAACAAAATTTGAAAAAAAAATATTACCTGAATTATGATTGGCAACTATTTTTTACAATTTGAACTGATCATCCTGGATCATCTAAATCATCAAATACGATTAGCCAGATGAGCTGATCACACAGTACGATATAAATCGTACAGTACGATTAGTTCAGAATTTAAACTTTTAATTTTGACTTGATCTCACTCCCCCTGGGTACATGGTCACTAAGTAAGCATACACCCTTTTAGGACTTGACTCAAGAAATAAAAAAAATATCAATAAATATTACAAAAATCTTTATAACATAGCTTATTCTACCCAATCTTGAGCCTTGAATCTTCGCTGGATGGTGCATGGTGTTCCTAAAATGTTAGTACCAACATAAGCAGATATATATTGCAAATACAAGTAGGCATAAGGATGTGAGCCACAATATTTATTAACATAAAAAACATAAACTCGTGAGCTCAAGTTACAACAATATCTCCTTTTTTGATGATGACAAACATTACTGGTTGAATTTACAAACATAAAAACATTTTCTCCTAATCTCCCCCTCACTAAGACAATTATATTAAAAATAGAGGAAGAATTAAAATTGTTTTTATTTAAAAAAATAATAGAAAATAAATGCCAATTTAAGATGAATAGATGCAACCTAACCATAAATACATTCTCCCCCTTTGACATTATCAAAAAAGAAGAGAAACACAAAAAAATAAAAAATAAAATAGAACACACATAACAAACTAAAGACCATATGGACCCTGATCAGGTGGAGGTGATGGTGATGATTAAGAAGAATTAATTAATATCAAAAAATTTTCTTAAAATGAGAATGTTACCTCTTAATTTTATTCAAAAACTTAGTAAGAAATGAATTGACATCACATTTGTTACTCCAGCTAAAGATCCTTATAGGCTAAACTCTCTTTTAAATAAAAAATTTAATTGAAGAAAAAAATCAGAAAAGGAAATTTAATTATTTTTAATCTGCTTACATGAAATATATTTAATATAATATTAATGCAAAAATGGTAGTCAGGAAACATGATTTTAGAACTCAAGTATTGAAAGTATCAATGGACACATGGGTTTTCATAAGATTCAAGAAATACAAGAAAGGTAAGCTAACTCATTATGGGCTCATTTTGTGCCTCTTTACTACTTTTTGGCACACTTTATACATCTTTTGATTTTGGGCTCATTTTGTGCCTCTTTTACTTTTGACGTCATTGCGCATCTTTTCAGCTTTGTGCTTATTTTGTGCCTGTTTTCTTTTTACAAATATGCTTTCCATTCTATATTTTTAAAGACTAAAGCAAACCTGATCTAGTGACAAAAATGAACAGCTTAATTAAGAAAATTATGAAGTGGATTCATCAATTTGCAAAAGATCCCTATGTGATAAAAAATATAGGAAGATAAAAAAGGTTTAATTTCTAAGTCCAATTTTAATTGAAACAGATTTTGATTCAAAAGAGAAATAGACCCATTAAAGAAGTGAGATGAAAGTTTAGAGAAGTCAACCATTACTTAAAAATTTTAAGTAAAAAGAAGGTAAATTTTCATATTTTTTTAAAACATGTGAAAAATGATTTGATTCTCTTATGCATATATACAAATAAATGTGATTTATATGTGTTGATTAGGGAGTGCTCTCAAAACATACATAAAAAATAAAATAAAAGAATACGAATATAAATATCTTACTATAAAATAGAAACACTAAAACAATATAAAACATAAAAACATTCAAAACAAACTAAAACATTCATGCATGCATTAATAATATAATAGATAAACACATAAACAAAATATTATACCTCACTAAGGTTTCGTTTGGGACGGCTTTCTTACTGCTTCTTAAAACAACTTTTTAGTATAAAAATTTTAATTTTTGTATTAAAAAGTTAGTTTAAGAAGCAGTGAAAAAGTCATCCCAAACGAAACCTAACTTGCTCCTGGTCTGATGATTCAGAAGCTAGATCTACCTAAGAGATTTTTTGCTTTTTATCATTTACCCTTATTACAATTTGCTTATTTTTACCCTTTTCCTTTATAGGAAGAGTTTTTAAATTTGGACACTAATTTTTTATATGTCCGAACTTCCTACATTTAAAATAAATAATATAAGAGAAAATCTTAACATTCTTACCATTTTTACCTTTATTCCACTTTTGCTGATGTTGATGCTTATGCTTCAGTAGATTTTCAAATTTACATGTTATTGATGATAACTCTTCACTTTCATTATCTATTAAGCAACTTTCATTCATGTCTTTGGCTTTTAGCACTATAGTTTCACCTGCATCCAAAAGCTTTTGACCCAAACTTTGCTCGTAGGCAATGAGTAAGCCAATCAGATTATGAATAGAATATTCATTCAAATTTTTTGATTCGCAAATAGCAATGACTTTGGCATGAAACTTATCAAGTAGATAATGTAGAATTTTGTTAACCTTTTCAAATTTTGAAGTTTCCCTACCTAAGGTATGCAAAGATATTATTATCTGAGTAAATCTAGAATACATGTCTGAGATAGTCTCATAAAGTTTTATGCTGAAAAGTTCAAAATCATGCATTAAAATGTTCAATTTAGATTGCTTGACTTCACTAGTACCTTCATTTGTAATGCATAGTTTATCCCAAATTTCCTTGCCAGTAGTACATGTTGAGATTCTCATGCAATCTTTAGAATTCAAAGCACAGAAGAAATAATTCAAATATTTAGCATTCAATTGAGCATTGATTTGATCTATTATACTCCATTCAGTAACTGGAAAATCAATTTTGACTCCATCTATAATATATGATGGTACAGAATAACCAGTTTGAATCATAGGCCACCTTCGATTATCGATTGCAAGAAAGTAGATATTTAAAATTTTCAAAAATCAAAAGAAATAATTTCAAATAAAGGTGGTTGGGTAATTGAATAACCTTCCACAATATTACAAATTTTAAAGTGAGCCATTGATGTTTTTTCAAAAGTTTTCTAAAACTTAATTTTTGAATCATGCTCTGATACCACTTGAAAGTTCATGAGGGTTGTGAACCCCTAAAGAATAAGTCCTGAGGCTAACTAAGAGGGGGGTGTGAATTAGATATTTAAAAACTTCTTTAATAAAAAGATAAATCTTTTTTTATCTTATAACGAAAATAAATTAATTCAATAATAAAAAAATAAAATAGAGATTTTATCCATGCAGTTAATTGCGGTAAAAAAGTACAAAAATTGAAATGCAAAATAATAATAAGAATAAATACACCAAAATTTATAGTGGTTTGATCCAACCTAACCTACATCCATTCCCTGGAACCCTCCGTTCCTGGTATTGCACTAATCCTTTAGTGGCTCTCCTTTAACCCCCATAGCTAGGCGAAGAAGCCCTTACAAAATCTCTTCTACCAACTCAGAGCGGCAGGGGACCGTAATTCTTTCCTAGGTAGAGAACCTCGAATCCCTTTCACCTTCCCTGGTGAGGCAGAGTAGCCGGGTCCTTTAACACCAAAGAGATATTCTTCTTCCCAAAACTTCCCTCAAGATAATTCTTGAATTCGATGGTACTAAAGTGCAAGCTTGCTGGAGCAACCATGTGAAACCCCCTCCACACTCCCTTGAAACCCCCTCCAAGGATCTTCTCCCTCTCAAACTCCACCCTTTCCTCTCTCCGTTTTAAGGAACTCTCTTTAAGTTTTCTCCAGAAGAAAAATGACTCAATGCATGCCAAAGACACTTACGATTCCTTTGGAGAAAGCTTATATAGAGGGCTTTGAAAAACCCTAAAAATTTAATTATGGCTGTAAAGATCATCCAGTATGATCGATATATCATCTTGTACAATTAAAACAAAACAGCCTTTTTAGCTAGGACGATCACCTTTGCTCTGTACGATCAGTATAAGTATTTTATATAGATCATCATATATGATTGTACGTTCGTCCAGGATAATTAGTTCAAGATACTATATTGTCCTTCCAGTATGACATGGGATGATGGGTGGTGATCCCATAACCCTCTTGGGATGTCCAGGACGATCACCTAGATGATTGGAAGAAAATTATGGTCTTTATCATGGATGATAGGGGATCATCCTCCAAAATATAAAAGATCATCTAGTACGATCCAAGTAAATTATCATGTATGATATGATTGATCAATCTAACCATAATTAGTCTCCTAATCACAGGATCAATTTTGGCGTGATTGTTATAAATCATCTGGGACGATGCATATCGTCCTGTACGATTAGAATAAAACTTTAAAAATAAAATATTACCTAAATTATGATTGGCAGATATTTTTCACAATCTGAATTGATCATTCTAGACGATCTACATCGTCCAGTCTGATTAGTTAGATGAGCTGATCATATAGTATGATATAAATCATATAGTACAATTAGTTTAGAATTTAAACATCTAATTTTGACTCAATCTCACTCCCCTTGGGTGTGTGTGTGTGCATGGTCACCAAGTAAATATACACCCTTATTGGACTTGACTCAAGAAATAAAAAATACATCAATAAATATTACAAAAATCTTTATAGCATAACCTATTCTACCCAATCTTGAGTCTTGAATCATTGTTGAATGGTGCATGGTGTTCCCGAAATATTAGTATACATACAAGCAAATATATAAGCATGCATACGGATGTGAGTCACAATGTTTGTTCTCATCAAAAATATAAACTTGTGAGCTCGAGTTATAATAGTAGGTAATTGGAACAGGCATGATAGGTAAATTCAATGGCTTTATTATTGAAAAGGTATTATTAGGGAAAGGCTTAACGCTTAATTTACTGAGCATTTATCAACTTTATGATAAGGGCTTTATTATAAAATTCATTTTTTATAAATATTCAAATTTTCTTAATAATAAGTCTATTTTGTATAGTTTTTTAGCCAATAATATTTATATGATTGATCTAAAAATTTTGAATTAGTCCAATAAGGTGTACTATTTAAAAACCACTATAGATGAGGCTTCGTTGTGATATAAGAGATTGTGTCAAGCAAAAGATGAGGACATAGAAAAAGATCACACATTGATACCTAGTGAAGAGTACCCAAGCTAGAGTTCATTAAAAAGCATCTCTATGATGCATATCAGCTTGGTAAGTAGGTTAAGTCCTCTTTTCACTCACTTAAGGAGATCAATAGTAGTAGGCTGATGGGGGTTATGGAGTGCAATTTTGAATTATAAAAATATTTAAGGCTCTATCTCCCCTAAATAATGCTTAGGTTTTCAAATATTTAAATAAAGTATTTTGGATTGATGAATGTAAATTACATGTCTTTTCTAATGAAATTTTTATTTTTAATTTGATTCAGAGTATATGTATTCCTTGATCTCTATCAAGTTTGTAGGGGTGAAAAAGATATTTGTTAACCTCTTTCAGTTATATCATTTCCTAAAGAACTTAGAATATTTTACATTCTATATCTAGGTATGTAAATATACTATTTTAATATTCTTGATTGTTCTTGCATTCCTCCATCGAGACTATACATCACACTAGGTTTTAACTATGTATATAGGCACTATAAGTATTAAATAAAGGATGCGATAATATTGAAAATATTATTTCACTTTTAGAGCACAAAAATCTTTATTAGTACTTAATATATTTTCTACTTTATCAATCCAAAACCATAGAATTAGCTAAACATGGAAGAAAAGATAAGTTAATTGATTTTCATTGAAATCATAGAAGAATGAAAATACAAGAGAATGATATCACCAAGATAGATTAATGTGTCTCTTCTACACTTCTTCTTTATTAATGTACGGAGCAGCTCTAACAAACACTTATTGACCACATTTTTGTTTAAGGTCACCAGGATCCACCGAAACTCATATATAATTGATCTGATAGTTAGTAAGGCTCCAAATGTCAATCATCTAGATTTTAATTTAGGACTCAATTTATTCGAGCCTCAAATCAATCCAGATCTCAAGTTAATCTAGACTTAAGATAAATTCTAACTTTAAACCTATCTAGACTTCAAATTAATTCAAACTTTAAACCTATCTAGACTTTAAATCAATTCAAACTTCAAACCTATCCAGACTTCAAGTTAATCCAGCCTTCAACCCAAACTTCAATCAACACTTGATTCAACCTCTAATCATGCTTTAATCCTATCCAATTAATAAGAATCATTCAATTAATTATAATTGATTTGGATAATTCAAATTCAAATATTTAAATCCAAAACCTAATTCAAACCCACAAATCCAAACCAAAATCAAGAGCTAAAAGCCTATATCCTAAAGCCCTTTTAAAGTTATTTTTTAATCAATACAAAACCCAGTGAAATGATCTCTGATTTATGATGTATCAATTGCATATTGATTAGGCATGTCCCTAGAGTCAACCCTCCAAAATTGAGCTCAATCTGACACCTCTAACCCCAGAAATTGATTTCTATTCCAAAGGATGTAAAACTTTTATATATTTACAACCTATGTTACTAGACCTGCCACCCTGTGTAATTTGATCTTGGGACATTCCCCAAGACCTTTGATTATGTCCAAACCCTTGATTATGTCCAAACCCTTGATTATGGCATGCCAATTATTAAACTATATTTTGGTGGACCGTGTTTGACCCCCAGCTGACCAGGGATCAAAATGACCAAAATACCCCTAAAGGGAAAAAAAGGAAGCTTCCACTAAACTTTAACATGGGCTAGTAAAATCAAAACCTAAACCTCCTCTAATGTATGCTAAGCACCATTAGAAGTGCATTGGACTCAAACCTAGACCTTGGTAAAGTCCAGTTGACCAAGTCAACCTACTTTGACCTACCCCTTAAGGGTTTGAATAGTCATTTCAATCCAAATGATCTCATCTTTGCATGAGATCACTTTTATCAGACTCCAAATGTTAAACTAAACTTGTTGAGCCCAAACCTAAGCCCTAGGTCAACCTAGTTTACTAAGTCAACCTAGATTGACCAAATAGTCCCTTAACAGTCTAAACGGTCAATTTGATCCAAATGACCATTCTAACCCTTGAGACCACCTCCACCAGACTCCATTGATCAAGCCAAACTTGATGCGCGCACACCCAAACCCTAGGTCAACCTTGTTGACCAAGTCAACCTACGTTGACCAAATCAACCGTAAAGCCCTTTCTACATTGAATCAATCTCCAAATGTATTCAAAACTTTATCAAAATCCCTTGTCAACTTTCCCTACTAGTTTGGGTTGACCGGTCCCTGACCTAGTCAATAGTTAACTTAGTCAACTGGGCCAAAGTCTAGTCAAACTTGTCCTATTTAGGTCAAATTACCACCATAATCCAATCAAGCTTTTTAAACCCTTAAGATCATTCAATTGTGTGCCCTGAATCTCTCCAAATCTTTCATGAGTCAAATTTTGATGTGCTTGACCAAGTCAACACATTGACTTGATCAAACTCTCATGTTTTTGATCAAACCACCTCATGTATTCAATCAAATCACATTAAGCCATTGATCTTATCCTATTCAATAGTTTAAGTGCATGTAAACTCAATATAAATTAAACTTTAGTGAATTTGACCAAAGTCAATTCAAACACTTGGTCAAACTATCACATCTTTGGTCAAATCTTCCATGTATATTCAATCAAACTCTTAGGAGCTCATTCAAATAACACCCATGTATTTCCCTTGTCCTCCTAGGCTTAAGTTAACTGTTTAACCAGTCAAACAGTCAATAAGAAGTCTAAATAGTTCTAAGTATAGTCAAATAGCCTTCTAAGGGGTCAAATTATTTCAAATACTTGACCCATGTCATTTCAAACCCTTCTAGCACTTTAAGTACTCTCTAGATGCTTTGTAGGCCTCTCATAATCCCTGGATTAAGCTCAAGATAAGTCTTGATGATTCCCCATGTTCATAAGCAGAGAATATGGCCTTTATATGTCATCGTCCATATGTCCTTTGATTTCTCTACTCCTAACAACCCCTATGCCACTTGGCAGCATCTTAGCAAGCAACAAAAGCCATTTCAACCCTTTAATTAACCTAAGGTACTTGAATAAAGGAAAAGGAACCACATAAAGCTCATTCTTCAAGTTTCTATCTCTCACCACTCAAGCCTTCCTAGACCCTAATTCCTTTGAATTTGAGCTCCCAAAGTTCCGCTTTCCTGTTATGAATCTAGATTCAAGGATTATGATTTTAATGATAGTAAATATTTCTGTTTCTATTTGAGTGTCTAACCTTTCAGGTTCATAAGATCAACTACAATTCAAGCCAGCTCAAGATCGAGTCAGTCTGTATGTGTTTCAGGTTCAATATAATTTTTTTTTTCACCTTTCGTGAGTCAAGTGTAATGTAATTGATCCCCAAGCTAAGTAACCTTGCACACACACACACTCAGGGGGAGAGTTTTAGTGAGTTAGAGTTTCTGTTTAAATTTTTTTAATATCATCCTAGACGATACACATATTATCCTGGACGATCCATTAAAAATAAAAATCCTAATTAGGGTAGCCATGTTAAGTCGGTCTGATTAAGCAGATCATCCTAGAAGATACACCCATCATTCAAGATCATGCTCAAATTAGAAATTCTCAATCACCAGACTAAGTTAGACAAGTTTTATTTTTAAAATTTTAGTCTAATCATCCCAGACAATACGTGTATCATCCTAGACGATCCATTACAATCATGCCTAAATTAGTCATATGATTAAGGAAAGTAATTAAGGTTTGATTGATTTGATCATATCATCCTGGATGATCGCAAGATCATCCTGGATGATTATTTAGAAATTTTGGCCGTCCAGTGCATTTCACCTGAATGACCCGAATAGTGTCCCAGATGATGTTCCCATTTTTGAACTAATCATATGGGATGATATAAATATCATCCTGGATGATTAAGTCATTTTGAAATTATCCAGCATGGTTGACCTGTATGACCCAAATAATATGCCGGACAATTTTGGACAATTTTAAACTAATAATACAGGATGATATATGTATCATCCTAGACAATCAAGTCATTTTTTTTAATCGTACAGGCTTTTCTCCTGGCATCCCGAATTATCTTCTAGACTATATTCCTAATTTAAATTAATCATCCAGGATGATCGCAGAATCTTCCCGAATAATCTGAATAGATTTTGTCTTCTAATCGTTAAAAGGAACTAGATCGTCCAGGCCAAAAGGGGCAGATTGACACTAATCGTACAGGATGATCTAAGGATTATCTTGGATAATCTTTGACAGCAAGTTCAAATTTAGGGCAATTTTTGACCCCTCCTATTTAAGATCTCTTTCATTCTACTATTGAGATCATTTGCCACTGTCCTCACCTGAGAGAGTCTTGAGAGAGAGAGGGAGAGCTTGCGAGAGAGAGAGAGAGAGAGAGATAGAGAATCTTGTGAGGGAGAGTTTGTAGGAGTTCACAAAGGTTACTCCAAGTAAGGATTTGAGTCATCTTCTCCAGTCGTAATGCCTCATCCCTTGGTGCTCCGAAGGAAGGATTGTCTGTAAGAAGATTGAGGTTCTCTGCCTGCTTTAGGAGGAAGCAAAATGAAGGTAAGATTCTCTGCCTGCTTCAGGAAGAAGCAAAAGGAGTCTGGGTTCTCTTCCTCACCAGGTTGGTGAAAAGGAGTTTTGAAAAGTTTTCTCCGCCTTACTATGGGAGTAGAAGAAGAGTCACTTTCTTTTAGTGCAATACCTGGAGGGGAGGCTCCAGGGAGTGGACATAGGTCAAGTTGACCAAACCACTATAAAATCCGGTGTGCTCTTTCTTATTATTTTCTACACTTTACTTCTATGTTGATGATCATGTGATTATAGTTATTAATTATGTTTTGTTAAACATCTGCACGTCATCGTGAAATTGTAATTGTTTTAAAACATTCAAAAAGATTTTCAAAATCGTTCTTGCTCATGAATTTTAAAACTACCAATTCACCCCCCCTCTTGGTTAGCCTCGTGCTAGTTCATATGGGATTAACATCCTTAACAAAATTTCAAGTGGTATCAAAACGGGATTTATAAAATTAAGTTTTAAAAAACTTTTAAATTTGATCAATGGCTAACTTTGGTAATAGAAACACTGTTGAAGGTTACTCCATTACTCGTCCACCCTTGTTTGATAACATACCTTTCGATTTTTGGAAAACTCACATGTTCATCTTTTTACAATCAATTAATTATTGCGTTGGGATGCTTGTTACAGATGGTTATGATGCACCTTTTAGACTAGTTAATGGTGTTAAAATAAAACTTCCTTTTACTAAATGGATGGTTGATGATCGTGAGTTAGCACAATTAAATAAAAAATGTTTAAACTATTTTTTTGTGCTTTAAAATCTGAGGATTACATATGTGTCTCTACTTGTACGACTGGTAATGAAATCTTGGATAGATTGTGTATCACTTATGAGGGCACAATTGAAGTCAAATAGTCTAGGTTGAATATCTTGCTTCACGACTACGAACTCTTTCGCATGAAACCTAGTGAGTAAGTATCTGAAATGTATAATAGATTCACATAAATCATCACCCCCTGCATGCCTTAGGAAGAGAACTCACCAACTATGAAAAAATTAACAAAATCTTGAGATGTTTGCCTTGTTCCTATGATGCCAAGATAACTGCTATAACTGAATCAAAAGATTTGAATAATTATTTTATTGATAACTTACTTGGATCACTAATTTCTTACGAGCAAGGAGTGAACCAGATAGCTTGATGTAGGTGAGAAGAAGAAAGAGAAGACAGTGGCACTGAAGGTGAATGATATAGATACCGATACTTTCAGGTTTGAAAGCAATGATGTTGCCTTAATCACTAGGTAATTCAAAAGCTTTCTAGAAAAAAATACAAGAACTTTTAGAAGTGGAACAAAGGTAAGAGTAGCAAAAATTCTAAAGGGTCTTCTTATGTGGTTTATTTTGAATGCAGGAAGCCAGGACATATTAATATTGATTGTCCTACACTAAAGCCTCACCCAAGCAAGGAGAAGGGTGAGCAAAAACCCATGTTTAGGAAGGAGAAGAAAAGGATTCAAAAGGCTTTCGGGGAGGATTTTGCATCTGACTCCTCTTAGACTGAACTAAAGAGGAGACTACAAACTTGTATTTGATGGCGGATGAACATCATGGTCAGTCTGACCAAGAAGACATATGCGAACTAACCTATGATCAATTACTTAAAATTTTTGAGAAAATCCACTCATCATATAGGAAACTTAATTAAATGCATGCTAGCCTGAAATTGGAACTCCTGAACCTGCAAAAAGAGCATGAAGTTTTACTTAAAGATCATTCCACACTTGATAGTAATCACATGTCATTACTTGATGAATTTGATGAATTAAAAAAAAAGCATTTTGAATTAATTATTGAGCATGATTCTTTGAAAATATTGCATGTTGATTTAGAAAAATTATTTAAAGAACTAGACAATATGGAATTGGATTTAGATAATAGTGAGCATGCATTGAAATTTAAAATTACAAGTCTTAAAAAAGAAAATGAATTTTTAAGTGTAAAAATTAGTGCATTTGAGAATAACGAAACACCTCCTACATTTACACAATTTTATAAACCTCCATCACTTAAAGAATCTCATTCAAAATCATCAAAATATGCATCATTCAAACCTAGGAAGAGGCACTATCACTCTCGTAGATTAGTTAATCCTTTTCCTGGCATTTGATGTTTCTCATGTGGCATATTAAGATATATCTCCCACACCTGTACTGTTCACCGTAGTACATATTGGGTGTGGAAACCAAATTGCATGATTCATAGCATAATACACATGCATTGCATTCTTCTTTCCTAAATCTTATGTTTGATGATTTTATAGGGGTGCTCTCACACAAGATCTTGTGAGAGCATGCGGTTCTCGGACAATAGATGCTTAAGACATATGATTGTAGATACAAATCAATTCATTTCGCTAGAGGCCAGGGCAGGAGGCAAGGTTACTCTTGGAGACAACACCACCAGGAGAGTGGTGGGCACAAGTATAACTAGCAACTTAAAAAAATTTATCATTAAAAAAATTTACTGGTAGATGGCTTAAAACATAATCTACTCAGCATAAGCAAGCTCTATGATAAAGGCTTTAATATTAAATTCTTAACTACCAGCTGCATTATAAGCTTAAATGATAAGACTATTTAGAAGGAAAGGAGAATTAACACTATTTACATGCTTGATTTAAATTATATTAAATCTGACACTACTCTTTACTTAAAAATAATTATTGATGAATCCAGGTTTTAGCATAAAAGATTGAGTAATACAAGAATGAAAAGCCTTAGAAAAATCACCCAAAAAGACTTAGTAAAAGGAATTCCCAAACTAGAGTTCACTAAGGACCACCTGTGTGATGCCTGTCAATTAGGAAAATAAGTCAAATCCTCCTTCCACTCAATTAAAGACATTAACACTAGCAAATCCTTTGAAGTCCTTCACATAGATCTCTTTGGACCTATCAGCACTGTAAGCCTAAGATGGAAAGTCTTTGGGTATGTGATTATTGATGATTATTCGAGGTTTACTTAGGTTAACTTTTCATCATAAAAAAGTGAATCATTCGAGGAGTTTAGGTCTTTTTCCACTTGGATTCAGAGAAAACTAGGTTGTGAAATTTTAACCATTCATAGTAACCACGGTGGAGAATTTGAGAATGAAAAATTTGAATCTTATTGATAAGGAGCAAGGGATAAATCATAATTTTTTAGCTCCTAGAACACCTCAGCAAAACGGGATAGCAGAAAGGAAGAATAGAACCCCTGGTAGAGGTCTCTAGAGCCATGTTAGCTAAATACTCACTTCTTAAATACTTCTGGGAAGAAGTGATGAATACAGCCTGTTATGTTCTGCATAGGGTTAATGTTAGATCCAGCTGAATAAGACACCCTATGAATTCCTTGAGGGTAGGACACCCAACCTCTCTCACCTTCATGTCTTTGGATATAAAGCATTTATTCTGAATAATGGAAAGTCTCAACTAGGAAAGTTTGACCCAAAATCTGATGAAGGAGTGTTCCTAGGTTACGTAAATGTTTCAAAATCCTATAGAGTCTTCAATATAAGGACACTGGTAATAGATCAGACCACTCATGTTGTATTTGGTGAATCTAATAATTCTGGAGGGTTTAGGGTGGAAGAAGAAGAAGTAGTATAAATTACCCATTGAGTAGAATCTATAAATTTGAAGGAAAGGGTAGAACTTAAAAATACATGGCCTAAAGAATGAAGATATTCTTCAAGTCATCCTAAAGAACTGATCTTAGGAGACCCATTAGAAGGTGATAAAACTAGGCATAGAATTAGAAAAGAAGTAAACTACTCTGCCTTCATCTCAATGACTGAACCTACCAACATAAATTAAACCCTATCTGATGATTTTGGATCCTAGCCATACAAGAAGAGTTAAATCAATTTATAAGGAATGATGTTTGAGAGCTAGTTGAATGACCTAAGGACCAAAGTGTGGTTGGAACTAAATGGGTTTTTAAAAATAAAATGAATAATTCTGGTGTAGTTGTGAGAAATAAAGCAAGATTAGTGACTAAGGGGTATAATCAGATAGAAGGAATTATCTTTGAAGAGACCTTTGCTCTTGTAGCAAGATTAGAAGCCATTAGGTGCTACTATCTTTTGGTTATTTTAAGGGATTCAAATTGTACCAAATGGATGTTAAAAGTGCCTTTTTGAATGGGGTAATAAAAGAAGATGTGTATGTTGAACAACCCCTAAGCTTTAAAAATTCATAATTTTCTAATCATGTGTTCAAATTAAAAAAAGTTTTATATGGACTAAAATAAGCACCCAGAGCATGTTATTAAAGGCTAAGTACATTCCTACTAGAAAGAACCTTTGTCAAAAGGAGTGTAGACATCACCCTATTTCTAAAAAGGTAGGAGATGGACTACTCATTATCCAAATTTATATTGAAGATATTTTGTTTGGATCCTCAGATAAAAGCTTATGTTATGAATTTTCAAAAATAATGAGTAAGGAGTTTGAGATGAGTATGATGGGAGAATTAACCTACTTTCTTAGATTTTGCATAAGGCAGAAGGATGATGGAACATTCCTTAGTCATTTAAAATATATTAAGGGCAACCTTAAGAAATATAAAATGGATAAACCCATGCCAATCAACATTCCCATGAGTTCCACTATTCATTAAGATAAAGATTCAAATCGAAAATCTATTGATCAATAGAAATACAAAAAATAATTGGATCAGTTCATTACTTAACTACTAGCAGACCTGATATTATATTTAGTATTTATCTCTGTGCTAGATTTTAGGCTGATCCAAAAGAGTCCCACTTGATTACTGTTAAGAGAATTATTAGATATCTCTTAGGAACCTAAGACTTGAGAATCTTGTATCCTAGGCATAACACCTCCTTTAAAATCATAGGATATTCTGATTCAGCTTTTATAGGATACAGGGTTGATAGAAAAAGTACTTTGGGATCATGTCAATTCATAGGATAATCCTTAGTCTCCTGGTCCAGTAGAAAATAGAATTCAATTACACTGTCCACTGCTGAAGCTGAATACATAGCCTTAGGAAGTTGTGTGGCCCAAGTCCTTTGGTTAAAGTAACAAATTTTAGATTTAGGATTACCTGTAGGCATAATTTCAATTTTATGTGATAATACTAATGCCATCTGTAATTCAAAGAATCCAATCCGACACATCAGGACCAAACACATTAACATAAGGTACCACTTCATTAGAGACCATGCTATTGAAGGAGACATAGAGCTACACCATATAGCCATTAAAAACTAACTTGCTGATATCTTCACAAAACAACTGGCCTTTGAATCTTTTAGCATCTTAAGAAGAACATTAGGTGTAATAGATATTCATGCTCAAATTGATGCTTTTTATTTCTGTTCTTTTTTTGTTTTATTTTATTTATATGTCTATTTCTTTTTATGTCTTTATATTTTATGTTTTTAATTTTCTTTTTTTTTCCTTCAGTGTTTTTAAAGAATCAGATCAATGCTCACTTTTGATAATGAATTCTCAAATGACATTTTTACCTTGCATTTGGTTTTGGAAATTATTAAGCAGTATTTGACTCCTCTAAAAATAGTTAAAGGAAGAAAAATTGATGATTGTCACTCTTCCTCTAACTCCTTTAGTGGTGTATCTTCTTTTTGAAGAAAAATCTTTTTTCAAATTATAAGTTGGACTGTGAATTATAGATCTATTTTAACTTCCTACAGTAATCTATCTCATATGAATAATGTTCCAAGTCAATGAATCACTTTTAAGTTTTCTTAATTAGGTTGTTTTATTTATCATATGGAAATGATTCTATTTTGTGGTTTACTCTTCCTTATATTAGAGAGTCAGTTTTTTTTCTCTTGTATCTGGAAGATAATATCACAACTAAGAGTTTTTAAATGTTTGAAAGGAAGCAAGCTCGCAAAAATGACAAGAGGCATAAAATGTGCCCAAAATTGAAAAGATGCGCAATGACTGCCAAATAATTGTAAGATATACAAGTGTATTAAAAATCAAAAGAGGCACAAAGTGCACCAAATAATTGAAAAAGAGGCACAAAATGAGCCCACAAAGAAATAAGCTTCCTTCTCTTTCAAATCTTTAAATTTTAGAAGAATCCATATGCCACTTGATATCTTCAAACAATTGAAACTAAAAATCATGATTCCTAATTCATTACTTCGCAATGCTATTCTATCAGATATTTTTCTGAAACAAAGTTTGAAAAGATCACTTTTTCTATCTAATTTCTATTTTGATTTAGATTTCTTTTAAAAGAATTTTGACCTTTAAGGAGTCCGAGCTAGGGTTAACAAGATCGGTTTTCTACCCTTTTTGGATTTCAGCGTTATCAATTCATTTCTTACGGGTTTTTAAATCTAATAATAAGATAAATGTATCATTTGTTAGAGTTGATTAATTAAAAAAAAGGGTGTTTTTATTTTTAATTTATGACTTTTTTTGGCTTATAGTTATTTTGTTTTATGCTTTTCATATTTTAATTTTTTGTGTTCAAATCCTCTTGATCATCACATTCCATCTCCTGAATTGTTCATGTTTTGCTCACATCATCTAGGACAATCTACATCATCCTATATGATCTGAACAAAAATTCTAATCTCACATCTAACACATCCACTTGCTTAAATTGATCAATTATTATTGATCGTACGGTACGATTACACTATCATACTATACGATCCACATGGCATAAATCATTGAATAATTTAAATGCAGTCGGTATGATCCTTTATACCACATCATTTATTATAATCCATATGTTCTTACTATATGATTGACTCAGTCAATGATCTTCCAGGTTGACTCCTCAGGATGATCGCTCTATGTCTAATCGTCCAGGATGATACCTGATCGTATTATATGATATGACCAACCTTTTTAACCGATCGTCTGGACTAATTGGTTGTACTCGATCATTCACGATGATCTCATGATCGTACTGTACAATCTGATGATTTCTTCATAAACACCTGGTTTTCTTCATATTCTTCACACTCTTCGAATCCTTCTTCATCCCTTTTTAACTCATACTCTTGCAATGGTTGGTGAAAAGATCTAGAGTCCTTGTAGGAAGCTCCTCCAGGCATCCTATTGATCCTCGATTCACTGAGGAATTTGATGAAGCAGCCTACAACCACGATAAAACTTCTGGTATCAACCCTGCCAAGATTGTTAATTAAAATACTCTATACTTCAGGTACTAGACCTATTCACTCACACCACTCTTAGATTTATTCTTACTCTTGCCTTTCCTTTCTACTTTGAACTGTTATTCAAATTCTTTGCAAGCCTTCGCCTTTATGCTGATTTTACTGCTCTAAAATTATATGTGAATATAAGGCCTATAGAGATAACCTACTAGGATTACATGAATTTCTTCACTTGTCCACCACTGGAGATAAAATCTATATCTTAGCTTTTGATCTTGATTTTAATTGGACCCCTACTAACAACATTCTTAGGGAAACCAATGTTCACTACCATGATTCCACAGTCAGCACCATAGTTAAAGTTGCCCGAACCATCTAGCACATTCTTTGCATCATAATAATTCCTAAAGCTGGGGATCAGATTCATATTACTCCTATTCTTTCACTCACCACTTACTACATCATGGTTTACCGGGATTTTATTTCCTTTGATCTTATCATTCGCTATATTGAACATTTAACCTACATTAGGGATCCAGGCCATAAAAGAAAGTATAATCTAGCTTTAGGATAACTCATTGCCTATGTCTATGAGAAAATATAATCTTCAATTCCCTGCTCCACCTAATCACCTTCCTATATTCTATTCCAATAGCTCCTTCCACATCCTTCACAGTACTCGTCGTCACCCTATGCATGAAGAGCCTTTGGCTAAAGAGGAAGGACTTATTCCTACACCTTTCCCTATCTGCCAGCAACCCTAGATTGATCAGCTGGTTCAGAGGTTTGATTAGTGGGAGGCTAGATCTGACTCTTACGTAGCCGAGTAGCAGCAGCATGAACAAAACTTAGCCCACTTTGATGCCTATGTAGCCAGCAGCAGTAACATCATGAACAGAATAAGGCTTGGTTTGGGGAGAAGTTTGCTTCCATTCACCATTTCTTTCAGCCAGCGCCACCTACTACCTCCCCTTGATCAGGATCCTTCCTTTTACTAGTTTACTCAGTGTTTTATTTCTGTGTTTATACTAGTCTTTACTTCTCTACTTTGTGATGTACTTACTTTATTCAATTTAGTATTTTTCTTTTTCCTCCCTTTTGTGATGTCAAAAGGGGGAGTAGTGTATTGTTTAGTGTGTTATTTTTTTCTTATATTTTTATAAAATTAGTTTCTTTTTTGTTTACTTATTTTTTTATCTTTACTTATGTCTCGCATTTTTCTTAAGAAATAAAAAAATATAAAAACAATTTTTTTGAACTCTCCTTACTTTCATAATTTCATCTTCTAAGGTGGAGTTTCAGAGAATATCAATGGGCTTTGAAATGTTTAACAACAATGTTAGCCATCATAAAAAAAGGAGGGATTGTTGCAAATCTGGGCCCAAGTACTATGTTTTTCATGATAACAAACATTATTATTTTTTACTACTGCTATTATTACATATCTATTTTGTTTACCCTACTCACTAACCTTTCAGGTTCACAAGTTCACTTGCAATGCCAATCAGTTCAAGATCGGATAGACGAGGGTTAAGTCTGTCTATAATTTCAATTTTAATGTACTTTTTACCTTTCATAAGTCAAGTCATGTATCCGGTGGACCCCAAGCTAAGTAACCTTACACACATAAACTCAAGAGGGTGAGTTAGTGAGTTAGAAATTTTTTTTTTATTTTTTGAACTAATCATAAAGTATGATATATATCGAATTAGATGATCAGTTATGTAGAAAACCCAAATTAGGGTACCCATTATTAAGTGAGATTAATTAACTAATCGCACTGGATGATTCAAATCATATAGGATGATCAGTTATATACATAAAATAGCTACCAATCATAATTTAAACAATTTCTTAATATATAAAATTTACTGTAATCGTACAGTATAATCTATATCGTACTGGACAATTTATGACAATCATGCCTAAATTGATCCTGTGATTAGGGGGCTAATTATGGTTAAATTGCTCGATCAAATCATACAAGATGATCTATAGTGATTATATTAGATTATATGTGATATTTCATGGGACGATTCCCCATCGTCCAAGAAAAGAATCATAATTTTCTTCTAATTGTATAAGAGATCATACTGGATGTCCCGAGGGATATGTAGGATTATATTTAAATTTCCAGTAATCTTCCCATATTGTATTAGAGAATCAATACGGTATCTTAAACTAATCTTCCTAGATGATCATAGAATCATACTAGATGATCTGTATAAATACTTGAACTGATCATATTTGTTGAAATGGCTATTTTGTACTAATCATATAGGATGATCTTAGGAGAATACTAGATGATTAGAAGTGCCATATTAAAAATTGGGGCTTCATTGTAGGTTCTCTATTTAAGCTCTCATATTATCTTTGAACTAAATCTTTTGGTGCTGAGTTAATTTGGAGAGAGCTTAGAGAAGGAAGAGAGGGAGCTTGGGAGAGAGAGAGAGATCTTTGTGAGGGGGAGTTGTAAGGGATTCACAAAGGTTGCTCCATGCAAGGTTTCCACCATCTTCTTCAAGCTGCTTTTTGGTTCCTTGGTGCCTATGGGGGAGACTTTCATCAGCATCGGATCCAAGTTCTCTACCTTCACCAGGAGGGTGAAAAAGGATTTGAAGATTCTCTGCCTACTCCAGGAGGGAGTAAAAGGATTCCAGAGGTCTCTGCCTACTCCAGGAGGGAGTAAAAGAATTTCCAGGTTCTTTGCCTACTCCATGAGGGAGTAAAAGGATTCTTGATACTCTGCCTCACTAGGTCAGTGGAAAGATTTTGTGAAGGTTTCTCCACCTTACTGTGGAGGCAAAAGGAGAGACACTACTTTTAGTGTAATACTTGGACAGGAGGTTTCTGGGAAGTGGACATAGGTCAATTTAACCGAACCACTATAATTCTAGTGTGTTCTTTTTTTTTTACCTTTCTGCATTTATTTTTTACATATTCTTGTGATTTATTCTATGTTTGAAATCTCTGATTTTTGTTTTTGTGAAATTGATCTGCTTCCACATTAAGGGGTTTTAATTTCTCATTTGTTAAAATTTTTTTTTAAATAACCAATTCACCCCCCTCTTGGTTAGCCTCGGGCTAGTTCTCAAAGGTTTAACAACCTTCACGAATTGTCATTAACCCTATTTATCAATCTATGGAAGACTTTAATAGAATGATAATAGAGTGTAATCTTGTTGATATTGGTTTCACTTGTAATCTCTTTAATTGGAATTGTGGTAATATGTGGCAACTGTTAGATCGTGTATTTTGTAATGATTTTTGGATTAACTCTAGTAATAAATCCTTTATTGAGCACTTAAGTAAAACATTCTCTGATCATTCTCCCCTCCTTATTGGTATTAAATCTTGACAGAATGGCTCTTCTTCTACTTTTAAATTTCAAAATATGTGGTAACTCCTTCAGTGATCTGGTACAAGAGAATTGGGAGGCTCCTCTGCATCGTGACAATAATATTATTGGTATGACTAGACTATTGTTCAAACTCAAAAGACTGTAATATAAAATTAGTTAGTGGAATAGAAATGTTTTCAAAAATCTTTTTGGCAATATTTTAACTGCTGAGGAGAAAGTGAATTCCTTTGAGATTAATTGCCAAATCAATCCTTCTTATGTGAATTTTAATAATTTGAAAGAGACTAATATTTCCTTATTTAAACTTCATAAGTAGGAGGAGGTTTACTGGAAACAAAAATCTACTTCAAAATATCTTATTGAAGGGGATAATAATACTAAGTATTTTCATTCTATAGTGAAGAAGAGTAGAGCTAAAAGTTTTATTCATAAAATTGAGCTTCATGATGGGACCACTATTGAGGATGATGATAATATTGCTAAGTCTACTATGGATCATTTTACTAATATATTTAATTAAAATTTTGAACCTCTCCCTGTTAACCATCCTGAGCTTATTCCTTGCATCATCAATAAGGAGGATAGTTTAGATCTCTTTGCGACCTATAACAATGGTGATGAAAAATTGTTCTAGCGAGGGTGGAAAATGAAGAAGCATGGTGAAGAGGAGTGCCCGTCGGCCTTCTCCTTACTTCAATCAGGGTGGTGGTAGGAAAGCCTCTTGGCAAGGCAATTTCTGGAAGGTTTTGGATGGCATGGATTGCGTTCAGGCTTTGTCGGTTGCGTTCATTAATATCTCAGCTATAGGTTGTTCTTATGACAAATTCGAGCATGAGTTTAGCTCAATCGATGACTTTCAGCCATTTCCTTCTGGTTTTCAAGCTGCTCTCCAACAGGATTTTCTACCTATTGATCATTTTTTGGACCTATCCACTTGCAAATTTAAGTTTGAATGTAACTTGATCATGCAAACTACTGACCAGCTTCAGGTGTTCGTTTCCATTAGGGATATTGAGCAAGTTTTGCCTACTCTGAATAGCTTTGATGGTCTTCATCTGGCCTATGCGTCCTTCACCAATTTAGATTGCATCCCGCTACTGTAGGTTGGCAATCCTGGGTCAGATATTCCTTTATCTGATGATAGTGATTGGATTGCTATTGTGAATTTTTTGAATGGGAGCTTGGTTAGATCTTCCTGTAAGTGTGTAAAAAATCACATTATCTCACCTCAAGAGGCCATTACTTTAGGCCTATGCTCATCTAATGTTTGTAATAATGCCTCAAAGGAATTTTCTATTAATTTAGGGGCTGTTGGTGCTGATGGTCAGCTAAAATCTCACATTCAAGATTCCCCTAAGTCTAGTGTGTTTGGTGATCAGAGCCCATGTCATTTTGCTTGGAGAAAGCCATCTTATACACATTTAGACAAGGTTATTGAAGATGAGGTGCTTGATGAGGATGGCATTTGTATGAGCCTGAACTTGGATAAAGTTCATGAAAATATTTCCAAATTAGAATGTGTTATAGTTCAGAAGCTTCTAAGCAAGTGGATCTCTTTTGCTTGACTCAAAGGTGAATGATCAAGGTGATGGTCTCATGTTGGACAGTTTCAGTTGATCACCATTGCTCTGGATTATTTTATCAATATTTTTTAAAGCTCTGATGCTTGAGATACCATCCTCAGGGGTGCTCCTTGGATTGTAGCTGGGAGTATTATTAGCATCGACTGGTGGTCAAGTTCTTTCTCTCTAGAGGATTTGAAAGGGTTCTCCTCACCAGTTTTGGTTTAAATTCATTGGATTCCTCTAATGTATTGAGATCTTTCTAATATTTCTAGTATGGCTGCTATGATTAGTGAACCGCTTTGGATGGATGGGCATTCATCATCTTGGGGTTAAAGTTCTTTTGCTAGATTCTATGTCTGCATTAATTTGACACAAAAACTTTCCCAGGGGTTTTGGATTAAGAGATTAAATGGAAGATTTTATCAAAGAGTTGAGTATGAGGGTCTTTCTCATTTTGTTTTCATTGTGGATTTATTGGTCATAAAGTGGAGTCTTGCCCTTACAAGACTAAGCAGCAGCCTGCAAGTAATGTTGACCGCACTCTTCATTCTTCTGCAATGGAGATGCAGAATATCTAATGGTCATAAAATTAGATGGCCCTTGCCAACATCAGTTATGTTTAACCTAGAGCCTATTATTTTTAAAGCTAAAAGATCTCAGTCGTGTGATATCTCCATCAACTGTCTAAATCTTTCTAAGCATAGGTCGAGAATGTCTAATAGTCACCTTTAGAAAGAACTACTGCAGCTGGGGCCTCACCACTGCCCCTTAGAAGGGAAAAGAAGCAATTAATGAGATCTTGTTCGGGGTATTTGGCTCTTCAAATGATCATTGGTGGGGCCTTCTTGGTTGTTCTTCAATACCTTAGGGGGTCCCTTATTTTCAGATGAGGGGTTTTCTTTGCCCTTTTTTTGTTATTATTTTCTTTTGTTTTCCTTTTTTTTCTTGCTCCTGTGTGTTGGGAGCTGGGGTGGCTTTTTATTTATAGTTTGTACTCTTTTATACCCCTTTCTTATGCTTTAATGAAAATATCTTTTTTGGGGTAAAAAAAAAATCAATGAGGATAATAATACTCTTACTTTGTTTCCTTACTTGGAGGAAGTTAAGAAGATTATTTTTTCTATGAATGTTGATTTTGTGGCTGGCCTAGATGGTTTTACTACTAATTTTTTTCAAAAAAGCATGGAATATTATTTGTGATGATTTATAAGCTGCTATTTTGGATTTCTTTAATGGTAATCCTATTCCTAAGTTTTTTTCTAGTACTTCTATTATGCTTATTCCTAAGAAGGCAGCTGCTAATAAGTGGGATGATTTTTGTCCTATTAGTCTATGTTCTTTCTTTAATAAACTAATTTCAAAAACCTTTATGGATTGTTTGTCCCCTTTGCTTTCTAAAATTATTCTCCTTACCAAACGGGCTTTATTAAAGGTAGAGCTATTTCTGATAACATCTTATCAACTCAAGAAATCATTCAAGACCTGGACCAAGTTGGAACATTATTTTTAAAGTAGATATTGGTAAAGTATATGATAACATTAACTAGAAGTTTTTGTATTACACCTTACAGATTTTTTGTTTTAACTTTAACTTTATTAGTTTAATCCAGAACTGTATTAAAGGTTCTTACTTTTCTATTATTATTAATGGAAAAAGCAAAGGCTTTTTTAAATCCACTCATACTATTAAGCAAGGGGACCCTCTCTCCCCTGCTCTTTTATAATGGCGACTGAGTATCTTTCTAAAGGTCTTACCCACCTCTATAAAATCATCCCTAACCTTTACTATAGAACATTAGGTGGCATGCCTATCTCTTATTTATGCTATGCTAATGATGTTATTATTTTTTCCAATGGTTATGTGAATATGGTTAGTATCCTTATCCGTTTCCTGAACAATTTTGAGTTGTTCAGTGGTTTAAATCTTAATAAAAATAAGTGTTATTTTATTAGCCCTAAGAATTTGCTTGGTGATCGCATTATTGATATTAAGAGTATAACTAGTTTTTTCCAAGGTTCTCTTCCTTTAAAATATCTGAGTGTCCCTCTTTTCAAAGGTCATAAAAGATCTTTCCTTTTTAATCATCTGATTACTGCTGTGCATAATAGGCTTAACTCTTGGTAATTTAATTTCATTAGCTTTTGTGGCAGATTGGTGTTGATTAAGAGTAATCTCTACTCTTTACCTATCTATCTCTTTCAAACTATTTAGCCTACTATTGTTGTTTATGATATACCTAAAAAATTAATCAATAAGTTTTTCTAGAAAGATAAAAGTGATAATTCTAAAATCATATGTACTTCTTGGAAAAAATGTTGTGGTGTTTTGGAGGAAGGTGGTTTGGGGTGCAAGAATATGGTGGATTTAGCCCATGCATTTTCCTTCAAATTATGGTTTAATATTTGTGCTAAAACTAGTTTTTGGTCCAATTTTATGATTTCAAATTACTATGTTGGCAAACATCCTATTGTTTGTACTTATAAAAAGGGGGATTCTAGAGTTTGGAAAAGACTTTGTAATATCAAATGGGAAGCAAAACCTTATATTCATTAGGGTAGTGGATGTGCTAATCTATTCTTTTGGCAAGATCATTGGTTGATTCAAGCCTCTATTGATCATATGCCTGATTTGGTCTCCACTTCTACTAATAAAGTTAGTTGTTTTATTGATAATAATTATTGGGATTATCCTTAATTAGCTAAAGTTATTCTTGAATCCATCATTACTCTAATCTTACAAATTCCTTTAAATACTGATGTTGATGATCTTTTGTTGTGCAACATATTTAGCACTGACATCTTCAAAATTAAGGATGCTTGAAATACTTTTAGAACTAAACATACTACTTCTAAAGTCTTTACCATGTTATGGCATAAAAGCATTCCTACTGTTATTGCTACTTTCATTTAGAGAATCATGCATAATTATATGCATACTAATGAGATTTTAATTAAAAGAGGTTTTATTTTAGCTTCCAAGTGTCAATGTTACTACCATGTGGAGAATATGCATCATGTTTATATTTCTAGCCCCATTGCTACTATGATTTGGATTCATTTTGAGGATATTTTCACTCTTAATTACTTTAATGGTAATATTTCTATTAAGGATATCCTTCACCTTTGGTTCACTAACTCGAGAGGTCATATTACCAACCTCATCCCTTATCTTATTCTTTGGTACCACTGAATTGCTAGGAATAATTCTCTTTTTTACAATATTGTTATGAATCTTGATCAAATTATTAGAAATATAAAAGATAAAGTTATTAGGTTGTTTAATGTCAATCTTTTTATCTCTAAAAATTTTAAAGGTTTTTCCTATGTTGCTAAGAATTTTGGTATTGTCCTTCAGCATAAGTTTAACAGTGATGTTTCTAAGTTGATTTATTAGATTAAACCTCCTCAAAACATGTTCAAGTTAAATAGTGATGGCTCTGTCAAAGAGAACTCTTATGGTTGTGGTGGTATCATTAGAGATTTTAATGCTAATTTTGTTATTGCATATGCTAGCCCTTTACCTAAATGCTTTGTTATTTTTGCTAAACTTTCTGCTATCTTATATGGCTTGAAATTATGTCTTTCCCTGGGAATTTTTAATATTTGGATTGAAGTTGATGCTTTACACATGCTTTTTTGTCTTCAAAATAAGATGATAAGATTTGTAGTCCTGATCTATTCTATCTTCTTAGGGAAATTAAACAACTTTTTATCTTCTTTAATGTTAAGTTGACTCATATTCATAGAGAAGGCAATGCTTGTGCTGATTGGTTAACTAATCATGGTTCTAATCTCCAATATCTTATTGATTTCTCTTATAAATAACTGCCTTCCTATGTTAAAGGAATCATTAGGTTAGACAAGCTTGGGCTTCCTTATATTATAACATAATTTTTGTTTCAGTTGGCTCAGGTTTTGGCCTGATGCTTGTAGTGTTTTTGATTTTGTCATGTATGTCTAGTTTTTCATGGGAATTGCTAATTTTGACAATCTTCTTTTACTATTGAAGGCTCTTGGTGATTGGTTTAATTTTTCTGGAATTGATTGGATTTTTAATAAATTATGGCCTTAGTCTCATTTTTTGCTCTTCTTTTTCTTCACATATCTTGGGTGGGAGAGGAAGATGTCAATTTGTGAATATTGTCTTGCTCCAATCATCTGCTTACCTGATCTGGCAATGTCATCGATTAATTGGGCATGATATGGTGTGTTTTCTTATGATTTGGAGAGATTTCTATCATCATTGGTTTGTATTCAGTTTAACCTTTTCTGGGTGTCTTTTACAGAGCTATTTTTTTAAAGAATGACTGGTGTTTCTCTACTATCACTGGTAGCCTTTGGTGGTGTGTGAATTTGTCCTGTTTAATTTGGTCTTCATGAGAATTGAGCGGCTGATGAGCTTTCAGTGTCATGATTTCTTGGATACTACAAGCCTGAGCCAGATTCTGTTTATATATTAGTATTTTGCTTTTCTTGATAGGTTTTTATTTCCTAGTTTTTGGATGAGGTGTAGTTGGATGGATTTGATTAAAATCTCCATTAATCATTTTGAGTCTGGTAATATCATTCACTATTTTTACCAGGTTGAGAATTATCATTTGTATTATATTGATCTTGTGGCATTTTTTGAACATTATCCTTGAGTGGATTATTAAGTTGGATAGAACTCCTATTGTTGCTGTATGATTTGTCCTTCGAATTGCCTGATGCCTATTGGAAGTTCCAATTCTCAGCTTTTGGATGTTCTGGTTGAGCATTTCTCTAGTTCTATTGAGTTCAATAACAAAGTGGATCTGGAGTTGTTCCTTAATGGTTCCTGTTTGCCTTTTTTGATCTCTGTTATCATTTTTGTCCTACTCTCGGTGTTTCTGATCTCGTTTCAACAAGCTACTCATTCTGTTATTTTTCTCCATTAGATCTATTTTTTGGTGGTATAATTATCTATCACTTTGTGGCTTCACCTATTTTGGATATTGGTTATTAATGGAATGGTAAGTCCTATGCTAATTCTTATTTTGTTATTAGTAGCTATTATTAGTGGTGGAATATTTATTTTTATTGTATGGTTCTTAGCTGGCGTTTGCTGTTTAATTCAACTAATTGGAATCCTATGATGGATGATTATTATTTCTAGTTGGTCTATGGGATTTTCTCTTTTCCCAATAGACTGCAGTTTGTTTGGGCTCTGCTATTTCATCTTGGGATTATTTGGGTGAGGGTCTTGCCTGCTACCTTATATGTTTTCCAGTAGAATTTTATTATTTTCCTGCTCTAGATCTTTTCCTTTAAGGATACTATATTTTTTATCATATTGTTAGTTTTTTATGGTTAGATTTTTTATTCCAGATTGATATGGGCTAGTTTTTGGGCATGGGTCTCTGTTTTCCTGTCTGATTTCTATGTTTTATGTCTTGATGTGGGCTAGCTTTTGGCTGTGGGTTGTATTGCCTATGTAGTGATTTCTCCCCTTTATTTGCCTAATAGGGATTACTATGAGATGAGAAAATTATGACTCTTTATTATATTATCATATTTTCTTAATGTTTTTATTGTGGATATATGCATCTTAACCTGTTAACTAATGCCAATGTTGATTGAAAGTGTGAATAGGTTGTTAGACCTATTAGGATGAATTGGTACTTTTAAAAATCTCTTGGAAGTTTTGAAAAGCTTATTATATGAAACTTCAGTATATCGTATAATACGATACAGTTCATACTGTACGAACAGATGTGAATTTACTCCTTTTTCAATCACAGAAAAATAAAGTACAATTTGAAAATTAACAATGCGGAAAATAAAAATAAGAACAGAGAACACCAGATTTTATAGTGGTTCAGTCAAACCCGACCTACATCAACTCCCTAGAGACTCCTTCTCTAGGTATTGCACTAAACAAAAGTGACTCTCCTTTTTCCCCCACAGTAAGGCAGAGAAGCCTTTATAAAACTCTCTTCCACCAAATCTCGGTGCGGCAGAGACCATCATCCTTTTTCAGCCTCCTGGTGAAGGTAGAGAATCCAATCATCCTTTTTCACCCTCCTAGTGACAGCAGAGAACCGAGCATCCTTTTTCACCCTCCTGGTGACGGTAGAGAATTGAACCTTCTTCAAAGATCATCACTCAAGAGTCTTCAAAGAGATAGAGAAGAGATTTATAGTACAAACAATGAGATCCTCACACTTAGACAACCTTGTGAATCCCCTCACAATTTTCTCTTCAAAAATCTCACCACACTCACTCCCAAACACTCTCCCTATTCACTCTTCCTTTCACTCTCAAGAGGAAATTCGTAGAAGATTAACAGAAAAGTAAGTTTTTAGGAACTATATATTCAAAGGATAAGAACAACTGTCCAAAAACTAAAAATTTTAAGTTTTATGAAGTACGATTGTCCCGTACGATCGACAATCATACCGTATTAATAGTTCAAGAAATGAATGCTTCATCCCATACGATACCCTATACAAACCATCGCAGTCCTATTTCATACTCTGGAAAATAAAATACAAAACCAAATTGTACTGTATGAACTATTCAAAAAATTAAATGGTTCATCCCGTACGATGTTGTACGGACCTGTGAACCCCATATTTCATACTCTGGGAAATGATATACGAACTTCAATTGTACTGTACGAACAATACAAAAAATGCACAGTTCATCTTGTACGATCCAGTACGAAGCAATGAAACCCAATTTTCATACTCTAGAAAATGATATACAAACTAATATTATACTATATTAAAAAATTTGAACTGTTCATCCCGTATGGTCCAGTACGAAGCATGTGAGCTCTCATTTCATACTCTAGAAAATGATACACGAACTAATATCATATTGTATGATCAGTTCAAAAATTTGAACTATTCATCTCATATGATCCAGTATGAACCATGTGAGCTATCATTTCGTACTCTGAAAAATGATATACGAAAACATTTCATACTGTATGATTATACTTAAAAAAAATTTCAACTAGGCAGGTTCGTATGAGAGGAGAAATAACATAAATCGACCCGTACAATCATACATTATACAATACGATTAGTTTTAAAAAATTAAGTTATATCTCACTCCCAAGTGTGTGTGTGTGCACAGTTATCTAACTTACAATCACACTCTCTCAGACTCAAGAAAAGTAAAAATTACAGACTTCATTAACAATAAATTCTAACAAATTAACTTGAAGTCTTCAACAGTCAGAGGTGTGAATTTCCTGAAAGACATTTTAGTACACACAAAATAAAATTTTCCGGTATATGTTAGGAGAAATAATAATTAAATAATAAGCTTTTGTAATCATCAAAAAACTCACTTGAATAAACAGATCTGCTTCATTCTTAACAATCTCCCCCTTTTTGATGATGACAAAATAATTATTGTTTAAGTTAACATGTAAATATAAATTTTCTCCTAAGCTACCCCTAAACGTAAGCTCCACCTAAATGAATGGTCTATTTGAAGCAAGGGGAAATAGAAAGATAAGACAAGACTAAACAAACACACACAAATACACACATAACATGCATATCAAACAAAACATAAAACATAACATACACACTTAACAAGAAATCACATAACAGCCAATACCAATGCTAAACATAATCAAACAATACAAACTCCTTCTTTTTGACAGCAATAAAAAGAAAACCATCAAAATAGTTGATGAATAAGATAATGTTAAATGAAGTAAAATTAAAATATTGAAACCAGATGCAAAAGATAAAAACTCAAAAGTTTAAATCACAGAATAAAATGGATAAGAAAAGTTGATCTATTTTAATAATATAATAGACAGATTAAGTAGCCATAACTAATGTAGAAATGATGAAATAAAATTATCAATTTTCTAACTCAATAGTGACGATTATTAATTTGTGTATTTGAGAAATTGATAAGGGAAAGAACGATTGGCGACATTGCGCATATTTTCAATTTGAATTGTACACTTTGTGCTTCTTGTCAATTTTGGACTAATTTTGTGGCTTTTTATAATTTGGTGAGCATTGCGCATCTTTTGAATTGGTGGCACCCTTTGTGCATCTTTTTAATTTTAGGCTTATTTTGTGCATTCTTAAAGATTTTTCTTTCCAAAATCACAATCTCTTGACACAAATACAATAATGAACACTTTGAGATAGAAACAAGAGAAAAATTAAGACATCAAATAGGCAATAATTTAAGCTAAGTCAAGCATGTCTAAATAAAAATAATAGAAATATCTTCTAATCTATACCCAGTCATAAAGTAATCTAAAAATCTTGAGAGATCAAATTATACATAGCGATTACTATTATAAAATATATTCAACTAACATTTTATAAAATCAATCAACTACAATTGATAAAAAAAATTCAAGTCACAAAAAAAATATTCATCCAAACAGGATATATTTTTTTCATTTCATTTAAACTACAAATTTTTGTTATAATCATTCATCACATAAATCACAAATCAGATTCACATACAACTAAATACCATCAAACTTCCATACAACACATCATTCCCATACAACCAAATACAAACATTCATACATCAAACTTCTGAAGAAATAACAAAACACAACCAGGCCTAAGAAAGATAAGAAATAATAACATCAAACTGAAAACACCCATCAAGAATAATAGAATCACAGTTAGAAATCTGACGGACGCTCATCTGGAGGAGGTGGAGGTGCATTGAACATAGCAAAATAGCTATTAATTGAAGCAATATTAGTGTTCACAGAATCAAATTGATCTCGGATCCACCCCCGGTCCTCATTATACCTATCATCCTGCAGTTTCAAATGAGCCTCCACTTCATCAAACCTTTAATCAAGTCGATCAAAATGCTGGACCATATCTTGATAAAAGTTCTGGTCAGGTCCAGGTGCAGGTGCAGGTGCAGAAACTCCCCCTTCTTCCTCAGAATCATCTTCTCTAGAACGTAGGTAATCAAATGACCTAATGTCACATTCTTCTTTCTTTTACTGCTAGGATGCCCAATATTATAAATGTTATAAATGTAGTTCATAATGAGTTGGGCTTCACCAAAATGTTTTTCAGTCAATATTAGATAGGTGATAGTGGACAAAAGAGGGGTCATATTAATACGATCACCAGCTTTATGAATGATTGAGGTTCTCCAAATATGTTGAATGATCCTAGCATTTTGATTTTGGGTATATACTCGAGGTAAATGACTGACTTGATGGACTCCTCTAAGAGATTGATTAACTTCACTCCAGTTATAGTCAGCTCTAGAAGTCAGAGTATGTGCCCTAATTCTTTGGGTTCGAATATGCAGAAAAGTTCCTAACTCTTCTTTTATGATTTGGACTCTTTGTTTAAAAACATAGAAATTTATTCTAGAATGATCCTCATTGAACCTCATGTTGGCTAAAAATACTTGATAGGTTTCTTTATTATATGCATGGATCAGGGTTAAAATGAAGGACAATTGGGTTGCAGCAAATAAAGGTATCACAGAGAAGTTCAGATCCTATTGAATGAGAATTCTAGAGGTAGTAATTTTTGCAGCACAATACCTATTGAAGGCTTCTTCATTTTCCTTAGTTAAGAAATCATCATATCTCTTTGTTCTAGATAAAGAAACCCTTGACCCACCTGCACACTTGCTACTGCCAGCCATTCCTAAGAGTTGAAGGTATGAAGGTTTAAAAAAAATGTGAAGAAAATGACAGCCAAACCTATCCAATTTAAAGAAGATTGGTCGGCGTACAGTATGATTTAAGGTTCATACATATGATAATGAAATCATACGATATGAAACATATTTCATACAGAAGAATGAAAAATGACAAAAATGTAACAACTTTTCATAAAACACTCTTCCCGGGGCATCCTTTCATACAGGGTTTTTGACTAACCAATCGTACAGACGAACAGGTGTTCATCCGGGATGATCAGGAAATGAATGGTCATCTAGAGACGGTTGGGGTTTGTCCGTATCGAATCAACAATATGGATCATACAAATGAATGGGTGTTCATCCAGGACGATCAGAAAATAAATGGTTGGGGTTCATCCTTATCTGAATCGATAACATTGATCGTACAGACGAACAATATATTCGTACATACGATCATCAATAATAACAGACACTATCATAAATGTGTCCCCATATGTACTAACGAACCTATATATATATTACAATATGATCATGTCATTTTATAGTATGAAAAGACTAAGAAAACACAGTTTCGTCTCTTCAACTCTACAGATTTTTATGCACAAGTTATAAAATTCGTATCATATGAAATAATTTCGTACAGTACAAATATAACACAAAAAGATATTACATGGAAAGCTCAAAAACCTTTCAAAGTGAAATATTTTTCATTTTTTATAAAGTGAAAATAATAAAAAATACAAAGTGACAAAACACAATAAAAATAAAAATAAAAAGAAAAACTTTATAACTTATGCTGCACAATCTTAACATAAATAAATATGACAATCACACACAAAATAAGTTTATAGAAATTTCAATTATACATTAAGATCAATCACACCTAGCCTTATCCTTAAAATACTAAATGTGTCAAAAGCTAGTGGTTTTGTGAAAATATATGCAAGTTGATCCTTAGTAGTGACATAATGTAATTCAATTTCCCCTTTTGCTACATCTCTTATAAAATGATGCCATATATCAATATGCTTGGTTCTAGAATGTTGAGTAGGATTTTTTGAAATGCATATGGCACTAGTATTATCATAAAATATTGGAATTATTCTAAAAGAAAATCCTAAGTCAATTAGCTGTTGTTTTAACCAAAGCACTTGTGCAACACAACTTCCTAAGGTAATATATTCAGCTTCTGCAGTTATAAGGGCTACTGAGTTTTATTTTCTACTAGACCAAGAAACAAAGGAGTTTCCTATAAATTGATAAGTTCCAGAAGTTCTTTTCCTTATCAGCCCTACAACCAAAAAAATTTGAATCTGAGTATCCAATAAATTCAAAAGCAGTACTATTCTTAGGTTACCAAATTCCTAGGTTTTGAGTCCCCAAAAGATATCTCATAATTCTCTTAACTATAGTTAGATATGACTCCTTAGGATTTGCTTGAAATCTAAAACACAAATAATCACTAAACATGATATCCCATCTCAATTTCATACTCCTTAACATATTTTGACTGATTGAGAAATGTTCGATCCTCATCCTGCTTAATGCTAAACCCCAAAAAGTAACTCAAATCTCTAATTAAGCTCATCTCAAATTCCTTACTCATTATTTTTGAAAATTCATTACAAAGATTTCCATTAGTAGATCCAAACAAGATATCATCCACATAAATTTAAATAATGAGTATTTCATCTCCTACTCTTTTTATAAAGAGAGTGGTATCCACACTCCCTTTTACAAATAATCATCCAAGTAGAAAGTGCTTAGCCTTTCATACCACACTCTATGTGCCTACTTTAATCCATATAATGCCTTTTTTAATTTAAAAACATGATTGGAAAACTGTGCATTTTCAAAACCTGGAGGTTGCTCAACATAAACATCCTCTTTAATTATCCCATTTAGAAAGGTACTCTTAACATCCATTTCAAATAAATTAAATCCTTTAAAATAGGCATAGGCTAAAAGCACTCTAAGTGCCTCAATTCTGGCTACCGGGGCAAAAGTCTCCTCAAAATCAATTCTCTCAATCTGATTATACCCCTTAGCTATTAAACTTGCTTTATTCCTAACTATCACTCCAGAATCATTCATCTTATTTTTAAAAATCCACTTTGTTCCAACAACACTTTGATCTCTCGCTCTTTCTACCAATTTCCAAACATCATTTCTAACAAATTGATTTAACTTATCATACATAGCTAGAATCCAAAATTCATTCGAAAGTGCTTGATTTAGACTAGTGGGTTCAATCATTGAAATAAAGGCGGAGTGATTTACTTCTTTCCTCAAACCATGCCTAATCCTAACTCCTTCACTTGGGTCTCCTAAAATCAACTCTTTAGGATAAATTTTAACAAGTTTCCATTCCTTAGGCAATTAATTTTCTTCCTCATTTTCAACCCTTTCTTCAACTTTTTCATCTTCAAGCTCTTGTATTTTTTCTTCAACTTCTTCTTCCTCCAACCTAGACCCTCAATAATTATCAGATTCATCAAAAATAATATAAGTGGTCTCCTCAACTACTAATGTTTTTTTATTATAAACTCTATAAGATTTTCCAACACTTGAATATCCTAAAAAAATTCCTTCATCAGATTTAGAATCAAATTTTCCTAAGAGAGTTTTTCCATTATTATGTATGAACACTTTACATCCAAAAACATGTAGGTGTGAGAGGTTGGGAATTCTACTCTTAAGAAGTTCATAGGGTATTTTATTTAATTTTGATCTAATGTACACCCTATTCAACACATAGCATGCGGTACTAACTGCTTCAGCCGAAAGTTATTTTGGAAGTGAATATTCTACCAACATGGCTATAGCAGTTTTAATTAATGTCCTATTCTTTCTCTAAACTACTGCATTCTACTGAGGTGTGCTAGATGCTGAGAAGTTATGATCTATTCCATGAGATTTGTAAAAATCATCAAATAATTTATTTTTAAATTCTCCCCCATGATCACTTTGAGTAGTAACAATTTTAAATCCTAATTTTCTCTAAATCCAAGTTGCAAAATCTCTAAACTCCTCAAACGATTCACTCTTATGATTCAAAAATCTAATCCATGTGAATCTTGAATAATCATCCATAATTACATACCCAAACCTTTTTCCTCCTAAACTTAATGTACTAGCTGGTCCAAAAAGATCCATGTGAAGCATTTCTAAGGGCTTGCTAGTCCTAACTTCCTTGATTGAATTGAAGGAGGATTTGACTTATTTTCCTAGTTGACATGCATCACATAAGTGATCTTTTGTAAGGTCTAATTTGGGTACTCCACTAACTAACTCTTTTTGGGTGATTTTTCTAAGATTTCTCATGCTAGTGTGACAAAGTCTTCTATTCCATAACCATGACTCATCAGATATAGTTTTCAAATAAAAAGTAGTAGAAGATTTTATAGAATTCAAATCAAGCATATACACATTAATTACTCTATCACCATTCAATACAATAATTCTATTTTGACTGATGACACATCTAGTAGGCAAGAATTTTATATGATAACCTTTATCGCACAGTTGACTTATGCTCAACAGACTATATTTTAAGCCTTCTACTAACAAAACATTTTCAATCACAAAATTTCTTGAATTTCCAATCATACATGTACCTACCACTCTCTTGGTGGTACTATCTCTAAGTGTAACCTTGCCTCTATTCCTGGCTTCCAGCGATATGAATTGATTTGCATCTCTAGTCATATACTTTGAACAGCCACTATCCAGGTACCAAATGCTCTCACGAGATCTTGTGTGAGCGCGAACCTACAAAATCATCAAACATTAGACTTAGGAACTGAAACAAGTTTGGGTTCTCCTCTTGGCAATTTAAAACCAGATGCCCGTGTGCTATGTTGTGTTTTATGCACCTTAGGTCTCCACACTAAATGAGTTCTATGATGAATAGAACATGTGTGAGAAATATGTCCAATCATACCATAAGAAAAATATTTTACTCCAGGGAAAGGATTTACCAATCTATGTGCACTATAAGATCTCTCTTAGATTTTGAACTCATGGACTTGTGATAAGTTTTATGAAAATCTTCAAGTTTAGGTGGAATCCTATTTTCCTCAAGTGCTTTTAACTTAACTTCAAGATATGCGTTAGCACTTTCTAGAATCGAATTTTTAATCTTCAAGTTATGCTTTCTACTATCCAATTTATCCATAAAAGTTTTGAAGTCATTTTTAAGTTCAGTGTGTGATGAATTTAAAAGTTCATGCTATTTATTCAAATCATCAAACTCATCCAGTAAAGTCTTGTAGTTGCTATCAATTAATGCATGGGCTTTCCTAAGGATTTGAAATTCTTTTTATAGTTCTAAGTGATCTAAATTAAACTTAGCGTGCATTTTCTTTAGTCTTCTATATGCTGAATGAATGTGCTCAAAAACTTCAAGTAATTCATCATAACTCAAGTTACATACCTCCTTTTGATCCGAATGATCAAGATTGTCAGCTATCAAGCATTAATTTATGACTTCCTCTTCAGGTGCTATTTCTGAGGAATCTGAAGCTGAGTCAGCCCAAAATGCTCGCTGTAGTTTTTTTTTACCCCTTCTATCCTTTGGTGTCTCCGTGGCTTTCTCCTTGCTAGGATTGGCCTTGAGATTGGGGCATTTAGTATTTATGTGCCCTAGCTTCCTGCACTCATAGCAAATAACATCATTAGAAGCCTTAATATTTTTGTGGAACTTACCTTTATTCCACTGCTGGCATCTCCTCTACTTCCTCCTTAGGAAACTTTTGAATTATCTTATCTTTAAGGTAATATCCTCTTTATCCTCAGGATGGGATTAATCACTCTCCGAGTCATCCACTTTCAGTGTAATGTTCTTTTCTTTCCTTTTATCACCTGCATCAATCTGTCTTTGAGTCACTCCTTGCTCATAAGTAATCAGTGATCCAAGCAGACTATCAATAGAGTAAACATTTAAGTCTTTTGACTTTATTATAGCAGTAATCTTTGCATCATAAGAAGTAGGCAAACACCGTAATATCTTATTTACTTTTTCAGAATTGGTTAGTTCCCTACCTAAAGTATGCAATGAAGTTACTATATGTGTAAAATGAGTATACATGTTAGAGATTGAATCATTTGGTTTCATGTGAAAAAGTTTATAGTCATACAGTAGAATATTCAATCTAGATTATTTTACTTTATTGGTTCCTTCATATTTAATGCAATGCCTATCCCAAATCTCTTTTCTAAATTTATAAGTTGAAACATGCATGTAGTCATCCAATTTTAATGCACAAAAAAAACTATTCAAACACTTAGCATTCAATTGAGCTAATTCATATTCTTTTAATGTCCAATCAGCAAAAGGTGATTGAATTTTAATTCCTTCTACAAGTCTAGTAGGTTCAGTGTAACCTTACTATACTAAAATCCACATGCAATAGTCAAGAGATTGCAGAAACATAGACATGCAAGTTTTACAAAAATTAAATGGGATGTTATCAAACAGTGGAGGTCTAGTGATCAAATAACCCTTAGGTGTGTTTCAGTTTCCAAAATTAGCCATGATCAATTTTCAAAAAGTAATTTAAATAGTAATTTTTAAAATAGGCTCTCATACCACTTGAAAGTGTGAATAGGTTGTTAGACCTATCAATTATGTTCTTAGGCTATCTAAGAGGGGGGGGGGGGGGGTGAATTGGTACTTTTAAAAATCTCTTGGAAGTTTTGAAAAACATATTATATGAAACTTCAGTATATCGTATAGTATGATATAGTTCATACTGTATGAATAGATATGAATTTACTCCTTTTTCAACCACAGAAAAATAAAGTACAATTTAAAAATTAACAATGTGGAAAATAAAAATAAGAACAGAGAACATAAGATTTTATAGTGGTTCGGTCAAACCCGACCTACATCCACTCCCTAGAGACTCCTTCTCTAGGCATTATACTAAACCAAAGTGACTCTCCATTTGTCCCCACAGCAAGGTGGAGAAGCCTTTACAAAACTCTCTTCCTCCAAATCCCGGCGCGGTAGAGAACTGTCATCCTTTTTCACCCTCCTAGTGAAGGCAGATAACCCACTCATCCTTTTTCACCTTCCTGGTGACAGCAGAGAACCGAACATCCTTTTTCACCCTCTTGATGATGATAGAGAACTAGACCTTCTTCAAAGATCTTCACTCAAGAGTCTTCAAAGAGATAGAGAAGAGATTTGTAGTACAAATAATGAGATCCTCACACTTGGACAACCTTGTAAATCCCCTAATAATTTCCTCTTCAAAGATCTCACCACACTCACTCCCAAACACTCCCCCTATTCACTCTTCCTTCCACTCTCAAGAAGAAATTCATAGAAGATTAATTGAAAAGTCAATTTTTAGGAACCTTATATTTAAAGGACAAGAAAAACCATCCAAAAACTGAAAATTTCAAATTTTACGAAGTAGGATTATCCCGTACAATCGAAAATCATACCATACGAATAATTTAAGAAGTGAATGCTTCATCCCGTATGATACCCCATACGAACCATCTAACTCCTGTTTTGTACTCTGGGAAATAAAATACGAAACTAAATCGTACTATACGAACTGTTCAAAAAATTGAACGGTTCGTCTCGTATGATGTTGTACGAACGTGTGAACCACATATTTTTTACTCTAGAAAATAATATATGAACTTCAATCGTACTGTACGAATAGTATAGAAAATGCACAGTTCGTCCCGTACGATTTAGTACGAAGCAATGTAACCCAATTTTGGTACTCTGGAAAATGTTATATAAACTAATATCGTATTGTATGATCAGTTCAAAATTTAAACTGTTCTTCCCGTACGATCCAGTATGAACCATGTGAGCTCTCATTTTGTACTCTAGAAAATGATATACGAACTAATATCATACTGTACGATCAATTCAAAAATTTGAACTATTCGTCCCATATGATCCAACACGAATCATGTGAGCTCTTATTTCATACTCTGGAAAATGATATACAAAAACATTTCATACTGTACGATTATACTTTAAAAAATTTTCAACCACGTAGGTTCATATTAGAGGAGAAATAACATAAATCATCCCGTATAATCATAAATCATACAGTATGATTAGTTTTAAAAAATTAAGTTTTATCTCACTCCCTAGTGTGTGTGTGCACAATTATCCAACTTACAATCACACTCTCTCAGACTCAAGAAAAGTAAAAATTACAGACTTCACTAATAATAAATTCTAATAAATTAACATGAAGTCTTCAGCAGTCAGAGGTGTGAATTTCCTGAAAGACATGTTAGTACACACAAAATAAGATTTTCTAGTATATATATTAGAAGAAATAATAATCAAACAATAAGCTTTTGTAATCATAAAAAAACTCACATCAAAAACTCACTTGAATAAATAGATCTGTACCATTCTCAACATTGATGACATAATTCACTCTTATCCTTGCAGTTTTTCTTTTGCTATTCTTTAATTTTTGTAGGATTTGGTTAGTTTTAGTATTTTGGCTTTGGGTTTTTTTGTTAGAAAGATGGGGCTTAAAGATTATCTCTAGATCTTTCTGAATTTTTGGGCGTTGGCTGGTTGCCACCCTAAAATGTATCTAGGCATTTTTGTACAAGTGCTTTGTACGAGACTTGAGCTTGTAGGAGTTCTTTGGATTTTGTTTGTAGCTCTTTTGAGCAGTAGAGAGCTTTAGGCCTCTTTTAAGGACCTTGTAATGTTTTCATTATTTAATGCGTTGGCCCCTTTGTGGGTTCCCCTAAAAAAAAGGCAAAATAGAAGTTTTCTCTAAACTTCAACATGGCCCAATCAAAGCAAGCCAAGGAATCTCTTCTAATGTATCCTAAACATCATAAGGAGTACATTGAACTCAAACTTAAGCTTTGGTTTGATCTAGTTGACCAAGTTAACCATGGTTAACTAAAGTTTCCCTTAAGGATTTGAACATGCATTTCAATCCAGCGACAACTAGCTTCGGGAGACTTTTTTAAAGTTGGACATGACATTACCAGGAGCCACAAGAGTCCAAGATCATCAAAATCTATTCACTGGTTGGAGAGATATCTTCACTTTTAGTTAAATCCTCAATTTGAAACTGCTCAAAATCTAAAATTTATTGAGCCTCCAAACTCCAGCCATTGGAAGATTAAGTTGTGATGAGTTTATGTTTCAAATTTTATAAAATTTGGATGAGCATTTTGAAAGTTATAAGCATGTGAATTTCTTAGTTCATTTTATACTAAAATTGCTTGGATCAATCTCAACCGTTTGAACTTCCTTCTATCCTGATTAGACAACCCAAGATCGATCAAACCACATGGTTCATTCGTCTGATTTCAAACCCACGCTAGCTTGAAATTGCATGCGGCTATGTGAAATCATCCCTCCCTCTATATGTCTTAGTTCAGATCTGATGGCCAAACCGTGACGTTGACTTGGTTAAGTCAAAATTGTATTCACGATTTTAATCTACCATGCATCCTGATATGCGTCGACAACAGAAATGGCGGCGTTACCATTTTTAATTAAAAAATGAATTAAAAGATTTTACTTTTATGCTAGTAACTTCTGAAATTCATAATAAATCTTTTCTTCACCAAATTTGATGATTTTGGTGTCATTGGAAAGCTCTTCAGACATAGTATTTATTAAAACAACTTTAAGATGATTTGATCAGTGAATAATGAGAATTTTATATTTGTTTAAAATTAGTTTTTGATAAGTTTCTCAAAATCCAATGGCCAAATTGGAACAAACTTTTGGTGAAAATTTTTAAGCAACTTAGGCACCCCATGCATTTTTAATAGGTCAAGATGCTCTCGGAATTACTGTGGTGTGAATTTGCAAAGTGATGGGTCTATTTTAGACCCAAAACTTTAAAAATTCACAACTCCCCAAAATGATATGGTATTGTTGTGATTTTTCTGTGTGCTTGTATATGTCTCAGGGTTAGTAGAATAAAATTTTAGATCCATTGTAACACTAGTGACCCCAAGGAAAAATAATTAGGGTCAATGTCTAAATGACTTAAAAATTTTTAGGAAATTTCAAACACTCCTAATAGGGGGGAAACTTTAGAACATTGAACTTAATGACGTCATACACCTTAGGTTCAAGTTTCACCAAAATTGGAGCCCATTAAGTCAAAAAATTCATAAAGTTAAAAATTTGCCTTTTGAACGAGCCTAGAACATCAAAAAATGCAATAAACTCAAATTAAATCCAAAAAATACAAATAATAAGTCAAATTGCTCATAATTGAATCTTCTACCTATGAAAATTAAAATCACCATCACAGGAATCCAAATTATTCTTAATTTAATATTTTAGGAAAGTTAATATTTATATAAATTAAATAATTAAAAATTATTAAAAATACCAAATAAATTCCAAACTTGAGCAGCTTGATCAAAAAAATTCTGATTTACTCGAGCAGCTTGATCAAAAAAATTCTGATTTACTCGAGCAGCTTGATCAAAAAAAAAGTGCGTTACTTTTATGTGTTTTTGCTGTGAGTTTTCTTCATTTTTGTTTTATTTTTTCATCTTCCTGATTGTATTTTTGGGATCCTGATCTGTCATCTCCATCCTCCATCTTTTTCTGTTTTCTTCACATCATCCTGGACGATCCACAGATCATCCTGGATGATCCTCTTCATACTAGACGATCCATAAATCATCCTGGATGATCCATTCAAAATCATCCCCACTCTGATCATGCTGCTGAAAAACTCCAATTATTGGTGATCATCCTGGCCGATACCTACATCATCCTGGACGATATGATCCATATCTTCCTGATTTGATTAAATGGTTGAGATTGCACCAATTATTGTCCATCCTCCTGGACGATCCACCTAATCGTCCTGGACGATCCACGTGTCAGCAGCTGGACGATTGGAATTCGGCCCGTCCGTCACACTTATTACACATCATCCGGGATGATCCACCTAATCATCCTGGATGATACTTTTCGTCAATGGTCGTCCAGCCTGACTCCTCAGAATGATCGTCTGTGTCTAATCGTCCTGGATAATCTATGATCGTCCCGGATGATCGGACCGCCTTTTTGACCAATCATCCAGACCGTAATAATTGCACCTATCATCTTGGACAATCTCGCGATCGTACGGGATGATCAGGCCAAGATCTACTTAAACAGCCATTTTCTTAAGGATTTTCCACACTCTTTCTTCCAATCTCCCTCTACTTCCCTTCACTTTTGATTTCTAATGGCTGGTAGCAAACATTCATGACAAAAGGGTGCAAGTTTCTCCCGGGGACATGTTGATCCTCGCTTCCCAAATGCAGTCGATCAGGCTGCTTACGAGCGCTATTGTGTGGTGGTGATCACACAGTCAAAAATAGTAAATCCCCGCACTCTTACTTATCCTGTTCTTGACCTCTTCACACACACCTCCCTCACTTTCATCATGACTCTTGCCTTTCCTTTTAGCATGGAACTTCTTCAAGTTTTCTTTGCCAATTTGTGTATTTCTGCTGATTATTCCACCCTCCGCTCGTATGTAAATCAGCGTCCCGTCGAACTCACTTACCAGGACTTTCATAACATTCTCTAACTTTCTATCACTGGCGATAAACTCCACACGCATATCACCGACCCTGACTATGATTGGAGTGTCGCCAATCATTTCCTTCGCAATACAAAGGCCCCCTATCATGTCAACGCTTGCACCTCACTTCTTAAGGACGCACGGACCATTCAGCATGTCCTTCGTTCCTCCGTCATTCCAAAGGCGGGGGATCGAATTCACATCACCCCACTTCTGTTCTTGACCACATACTACATCTTGGCCCATAGGGAATTTAATGCCACTGACCTTATCATCCGATACATCGAGCACCTCACCACTTTTAGAGATCCAGGTCATCGCCGTCATCCAAATCTAGCCTTAGGACATATCATTGCTTATGCCTTAGAAACCAAATATGACCTGCAGTATCCTGTAGCTCCAAATATCCCTTTTTCATTCTTGACCAACAATTCCTTCCATGTCCTACACAGCACCCGACTACATCCGGAGCCCGCCCCGGATGTTGAGGAGGAAGAGGAAGAGGAAGAGGCTATTCCAGTTCCTGCTGCACCTGATACACTTGCTCCCCTTCGCATTGCCTCTCCCTTTGACCACCTGGTGCAGCGCTTCGATCAATGGGAGGCCAGATTTGACTCCTTATGGCTACCCAGGAGCAGCGGCACGCCGAGGACATCCAGCGCTTCACGGACTATGCTGCGTAGCAGCAACAACAGCATGACCAGGACATTGCCTGGATTGGAGCCCACTTTCAAGCCATTCACAACTACTTCAACCCACCACCGCCACCTCCTTCTTCCGATTAGGATCCGCCTCCGTTCTGGTTTTCTATTTTATAGTTGTTTTCTTTTCTATTTTATACTGATGTTTCAGTGTTCCTGTTTTCCATCCTCCTTTTTGTGATGTCAAAAGGGGGAGTCAGTTGTAGTCGTTTCTATTTTTATTATGTGTTATATTTCCTGTATTGATTTAGTTGTTAAATAAAAATTTGAAAAAAAATATATATTTGTTTTTCGATCTCCTAGTTATTATTATTTTTAAACTATTGTACAAATGTTTGCCATCATCAAAAAGGGGGAGATTATTACAAATCTGGCTTTGATGATGACAAACATGTCTCTAGTGTGTTTTGCTTGGCTAACCCGTTTCAGGCACAAAAGAACACGAGCAACTCAAGCCAACTCAAGATCGGATCCAAGTGTGTCTAATGTACTATTTTTTCTTTTTTAAGTCAATTGTAATGTAACTGTTCCCCCAGCTAAGTAACCTTGCACACACACACTCAGGGGGAGAGCTTGAGTGAATTAGAGTTTCTGTTCATTTTTTGTTCAGATCGTCCTGGACGATATTCACATCATCCTGGACGATCCAGTAAAAATAGAAACCCTAATTAGGGCAACCAAGTTAAGTGAATCTAATTAAGCAGATCGTCCTAGATGATCTTTGGATCGTACGGGACGATATGCCTAAATCAGAAATTCTCAATCGCCAGATCAAGTTAAGCAAGTTTTTATTTTAAGTTATTTGATCTGATCGTCCCGGATGAAACGTGTATCATCCTGGATGATTCAGTACAATCATGCCTAAATTAGTCTGGTAATTAAGGAAAGCAATTAATATTTAATTGATACGATCATATCATTCTGGACGATCGCAGGATCGTCCTGGACGATCATGATCATCTAAGTGCATTTCAGCTGTACGACCTGAACTGTGCTCAGGATGATTTTGGCACTTTTTGAACTAATCGTACTGGACGATACTCGTATCGTCCTGGACGATCAAGCCATTTTTTGGTCGTCCAGCACAGTTTGCTCTGGACGACCCGAACTGTCTTCTGGACGATATTCCTCGATTTATTCTAATCGTCCTGGACGATCGCAAAATCGTACGGGACGATATGAATAACTTTTTCTATTGATCGTCCAGAAGAGCCAGATCATCCAGGCTGAATCAGCTGATTTTGAACTGATCGTACAGGATGATCTATCGATCGTCCTGGACGATCTGAGCCGACCAGTTGAGATTTAGGGCAAATTTTAAGCCCTCCTATAAAAGATCTTTTTCTTTCAATAAGAAAGATCTTTTGCCACTTTCCTTTCCAGAGAAACCCTAGAGAGAGAGAGAGTTTGGGAGAGAGAGAGAGGATCTTGTGAGGGGGAGTTCGTGAGGGGTTCACGAAGGTTGCTCCAAGCAAGGATCAGAGTCTTCTTCTCCACTCGTTGTCTTTCGTCGTGTCGGTGTTCTTTGGGAGAGGATCGTCGGCAAGAAGATCCAAGGTTCTCTGCCTGCTTCAGGAGGAAGCAAAAGGACGTTGGGTTCTCTGCACGCTTCAGGTGGAAGCAAAAGGAGGTTAGGTTCTCTACCTCACCGGGTGGTGGAAAAGAGGGTTTTTGTACAGGCTTCTCCGCCTTACTGTGGGAGCAAAAGGTGAGTCACTTTTTGTTTATTGCAATACCCGGAGGGGAGGCTCCGGGGAGTGGACGTAGGTCAAGTTGACCGAACCACTATAAAATCTGGTTTGCTTTTCTGATTCTATTTTGTACTTTACTTTTCTGATATTAACTGCTTGGGTGAATATCTATGATTGATCTTTTCATTCTTGTTTACTTGTTTCCACTGCTAAGTATCGAAAAGATTTTTCTGTTGCTAGTGAAATTTTTAAATAACCAATTCACCCCCCCCCCTCTTGGTTAGCCTCGGGACTAGTTCTCTAGGGCTTAACATCCCTATGGAACTTTCACCTCCCCTCCTACAAGTTGTGGCAGGCCACCTAATTTATTAGGGTGCAATTTTGTCTAGGGGATGTTGTGCAATCTCTAAGGAAAAACCTATATTTTTGAGCTAAAATTTTAAACTACTTCATATAATTTATGCATATAAGGCCAATCAGCATGTATTACATTAGAAACTAATTAAAGAATTAAAATTTTAATTACATTCGAGCATAATTACCCTACTTAAGTAGAGGGGCCAATTAGGAAATTCTTTAGATGTCATCCCCAATTCCTCAAAACTTAAACAACAGCCTACCCATCTTTAATAAAGATTAGACTCATGATTTTGAAGCATTAGGTGGTTAGATGGCTCACCAATTTAGGCCGTGATAAGTCTAGATTGGCATGTCTTTTAGCTAGGTTCAAGCCATTATAGTTTAGTTCAAAAATAGACTTAGGATTCGAGGCAAACCCAAAATTAAAATACCCCAATTTCAGAATTATATTTCCAATATTCTCATAAATTTTAAACTAAAACCAAAATTATCTCTAAATAAAATATATAAAGCCCAACACATAAGATAGATAAGATTGCTTCTAAAATTTATTAGAATCCTAAAATAAAAGTGTGAATAGGTTGTTAGACCTATTAATTACGTCCCTAGGCTAACCAAGAGAGGGGGGGGGGGGCTCATTTGGTACTTTTAAAAATTTCTCTTAGAATTTTGTAAAAATTTTAATCACAATCCAAAGCAAATCGTACTATACAAATATATTCATACTATACGAACAGAGATAATTTTTTTTATGCTTTTCAACCATAAAAAAATAAAATGCAGTGTAGTAAGAAAATGCAGTAAGTAAAAAATAGAACAGAGAACTCCAAATTTTATAGTGGTTCGGTCAAACATGACCTACATCCACACCCTAGAGACTCCTTCTCTAGGTATTGCACTAAACTAAAGTGACTCTCCTTTAGCCCCCACAGCAAGGTGGAGAAGCCTTTACAAAAACTCTCTTCCACCAAATCCCAGTGCGGTAGAGAATCGTCATCCTTTTTTACCCTCCTGGTGAAGGCAGAGAACCCACTCATCCTTTCACACCCTCCAAGTGTCGGTAGAGAACCAATCATCCTTTTTTCCCTCCAAGTGACGGCAAAGAACCGAAAACCTCTCAAACAACTTTCTTGTAAGAACCTCCGAGGAGATTGGGAAGAAGCTTGAAGTACAAATAATGAAATCCTCACACTTGGATAACCTTGTGAATATCCACATAATTTTCTCTTCAAAGATCTCACAACACTTCTCCCAAACACTATCCTAATCACTCTCCCTTTCACTCTCAAGAAGAATTTTCACAGAAGGATTATCCATAAATTAGTTTTTAGGACCCTTAAGTACTAAGGACAAGAAAAACTGTCCAAAAACTGAATATTTCAAGTTTTACGTGTATCGATTTTCCCATATGATTGCCTATTGTACTGTAAGAATAGTTCAAATTACTGAATGATTCATCCCATACAATCCAGTACAAACCATTCTGAGCCATTCATCCCGAACGTTTACCCCGTATGAATAAGTCGTACGATGCAGTCAGAGCCATTCATACCGACGGTTCGTCTCGTACGAACAAGTCATACAATGCATTCAAAGCCATTCGCACCGACGGTTCGTCCAGTACGAACAAGTCATATGATGCATTCAAAGCCATTTGTACCGTAAATCCTTCTGTACGAAGGTAACTTCATACTGTATGAACTGGACTTAGAAAAATTTTCAAACAGACAGGCTCATTGCAGAGGATAAATAATATAGATCATCCCGTACGATCCAATATCATACTGTACGATCAATTTTAAAAATTAAGTTTTTCACTCCCCTGTTGTGTGTGTGCATAATTATCCAACTTATAATCACACTCTCTCAGACTCAAGAAAAAAACAAAAAATACAGACTTTACTCACCATAAATATTAACAAATAAACTTGAAGTCTTCAGCAGTCTGGAGTGTGAATTTCCTGAAAAACATGTTAGTACAGACAAAAAGAAACTCCAATATTTATTAGGAGAAGAATAAAACAAACAATAGGGTTTTTTAATCATCAAAAATAACTTGTATCAGAATTCACTTGAACGAACGGATTTGCACAAATCATAACAATCTCTCCGTTTTTGAAGATGGCAAAACATTTATTGTTTGAGTTAACAATTAAATTCACATTTCATCTAAGCTTCCACTAAACATAAGCTCCCCCTAAATAAATGATCTCCTAAGCTCCCCCTAAAGAAATGACCTATCCTAAACAAGGGATAAGAGGAGGTTAGATGATCTAACATGGGATAAGCAAAGGGAAGAGGAGGATAAAAGAAAAGAAACAAGACACATAAGCACATACACATACATACACATTCAAATTAAAAAAAAACACACACATCGCAAGCAATAAGTACACATCACATAACATGTAACTCACAATGCAAAAAGTCAAATAATACAAAACTCCCCCTTTTGACAACAACAAAGAGGGAAGACACTTAAAGGAGTTGAGGATTCAAATAATGTTTAAAAGAAGATTAACTATAATATTAAAATCAAATGGAAAAAGTAAAGACTCAAAATAGTTTAGATCACAGACTATAATAAGGAGAAGAAAAGTTGATATATGACAGTAATGTAATAGACAGATTAAGTAACCATAACTATTGAACAAATAATGAAAGAAAATTACCAAATTCCTAAGTCAAATGTGACGATCATTGATTAGTGAAATTGGAAAAATGTTAAAGGAAAGAACAATTGGTGATATTGCGCATCTTTTCAAATGAAGGGAAACATTTTGTGCACTTAGTCAACATTTGGGCTAATTTTGTGCCTCTTTATAATTTTGGCGACATTGCGCATCTTTTCATTGTATGGCACACTTTGTGCATCTTTTCAAGCTTTACTCTTTTTATTTTTATTAAATAAAATTCTTTCTAACAACATAATCCCTTAATCACTAGTACAATAATGAACACATTGATATAAAAATTAAGAGGAATATTAAGACATAAAAAATACAATAATTTAGGCTAAGTAACACATGTCTAAAATAAGATAAAGTAAGATCTTCTAATCTACACCAAATCATAATAAAATCTAAATATTTTGAGAAATTAAAATTATGCAAAGAAATTTCTATTGTAATCCAAATTCAGTTAACATTTTATAAATTTGATCAACTACCTTATAGTATTAAAGATTAGTAAATTTTCAGTCATAGTCACAATCATAGAATAATATGCATTAAAACTAAACTTTCATTCCATGATAATCCAAACATATGAAATAGTAAGCTTTTACATTAAAAAACAATCTCATAAAAGAAAGCTTGCTAACACTAACATCATTTATACAACAACCAAAATAAAATAACAAGAATAAGAGTCACAACAATCACAGCCTCAAAGAACAACAGAGCTAAGACCAAGCTAAACAACAAGAAAAATATCCCTAATAGTCTGAGGGACCCTGATCTGGAGAAGGTGGAGGAGCGGCAAACATAGCAAAGTAGCTATTGAAGGTTGCAATGTTGGTGTTCACCGACTCGAACTGATCTCGAATCCACACCCTATCCTCATTATATTGATCGTCCTGTCACTTCAAATGTACCTCCATATTATCAAACTTTCGATCAAGCTGATCCAAATGCTGGACCATATCCTAATAGAAATTTTGGTTAGGTTCTGGTGCAGGTGCAGGAGCAGGTGTAGGTTCGTCCTCAAAACTATCTACATTTCCATCTTTCCCAAAAAGTTCCCGAAAAGAAGCATCGATAAAGTAGAGTGGTAGTTCAGAAGGTTCATCAGGCTGGACCAAATTATATTCCTTTTCAAGAATGAAGCAAATTATATGACCTAGGGAAATATTCTTCTTTCTTTTTACGCTAGGCTGACCAATATCGGTGAGAGTATAAAGATAGTCCAAGATTAATTGGGCTTCATCAATGGGTTGGCCAGACATAATCAAATAGGTGATAGTAGGAAGAAGAGGAGTCATATTAACTCGATCTCCGGCTTTGGGAATGATAGAGGACCTAAGTACATGTTGGATAATTCTAGCATTTTAGTTCAGAGACTCATCTTTAAGATAATGCGATGGTTGGCTTATACCCCTAAGAAATTGATTGACTTCAGACCAATCATAGTTCGATCTTGAGGTAAGAGTATGCGCCCGAATACCCATAGTTTTCAGATGGAAAAATGAACCAAGGTCCTCCTTGGTTATTTCTACCCTTTGTTTTAAAACATATGAGGTGATCCTAGTATGGTCTTGATTAAATTTCATGTTGGCTAGAAAAATATCAAAAAGGTCTTTGTTGAAGGCATAGATTAGTGTGAGAAAGAATAAAAATTGAGTAGAGTCAAAAAGCAGCATTACTACAAAGTGAATGTTCTCTTGTAGTAGGATACGAGATGGGGTAATTTTTGAAGAAGCAAACCTATAATATGCTTCTTCATTCTGAGCACTTAAGAAATTGTCATCCCAATCCTATCTATATGACGAACCCCTAGATTGTCGTACTCTATTTCTGCTTCCTGACATCTCTACTTAATGCTTAAAAGGGTTTGAAAATGAAAGTGAAATGAAAGAAAATGACCCTCCTTTATATAGGAAAAAAGATCAATCATACTGTATAATTTTTTTTTTCATACGGGATAAAATATATTTCATACGAGACGAAGCCAATTTGTACAGGATGAACGAAAATGGTCAAAAATGAAACAGCTTTTCATAAACTACCCTTCTCGAGGCATCCTTTCATACAGGCTTTTTTGACTTCCTGATCGTACAGACGAGGACGTATTCGTCCGGGACGATCAAAAAATTAAAGATCGTTCAGGCGATGTTTAGGTTCGTCCTTATCTAAAATGACACATTGATCGTACAGATGAATGATGTATTCGTACGTACGATCATCAATAATAACTGATGCTAACCATAAAACTAACCCATTCATATAGACGAACCTGTACATATCATACAGTACGATGAGCCATCATACAATATGAACAGACCAAGAAAATACAGTTCATCACTTTAGCTCTATAATTTTGTAACCTTAAGATAATGAACAAAACACAACAGATTTTTCATATTTCTTTTTAAAGAAGACAAAAATGATAACCATAAAATAAAATAAACTAGAAACAAACAAACTAACAAACACATACAAAATAAATTTGCATAATTTTTAATCAATCATTAAGATCAATCACACCTAGCCTTATTCTTAATATGCTAAAAGTGTCAAAAGCTAGGGGTTTTGTAAAAATATATGCAAGTTAATCTTTAGTAGCGACATGATGTAGTTCAATTTCCCCTTTCACTATATGATCTCTTATGAAATGATACCTTATATCAATATGCTTTGTTCTATAATGTTGAATAGGATTCTTTGAAATGCAAATGGCACTAGTATTATCACAAAAGATTGGAATTGTACTAATAGAAAATCCTAAGTCAACCATTTATTATTTCAACCAAAGCACCTGTGCAACATAACTCCCTAAGGCAATATATTCTACTTCAACTATAGAAAGTGCTACTGAATTTTATTTCCTACTGGACCAAGATACTAAAGAATTTCCAATGAATTGATAAGTCCGAGAAATACTCTTTCGATCAACCCTACAGCCTACAAAATCAAAATCTGAGTATCTAATGATTTCAAAAGAAGAACTATTCTTAGGATACCAAATCCCTAAATTTTGAGTTCCCAAAAGATATCTCAATATTCTTTTCACTACTATCAAATGTGATTCCTTTGGATCAGATTGAAATCTAGCACATAAGCAAACACAAAATATAATGTCTGGTCGACTAGTAGTCAAGTAAAGCAATGATCCAATTATTCCTCTAAATTTCTTTTGATCAACCAATTTTCCCTTAGGATTCTTATCTAATAGTACTGAGGAACTCATGGGTGTAGTTACAGGTTTAGTATCATCCATTTCATACTTTTTAGGGATGTCCTTAACATACTTAGATTGACAAAAAAAAGTTCCTTCCTCATTTTGCTTTATGTTAAAACCAAGAAAATAACACAAGTCACCCACTAAACTCATCTCAAATTAACTACTCATTATTTTTGAAAATTTATCACATAGATTTTTATCAGATGATCCAAAAATGATGTCATCCACATATATTTATACAATGAGTATTTCATTCCCAATTCTTTTCAAAAACAGAGTGGTGTCCACAGTTCCTTTAACGAATGATCCTTTTAATAGGAAAGTGCTTAACCTCTCATACTAAGCTTGAGGTGCCTATTTTAGTCAATATAATACCTTTTTTAATTTAAAAACATGATTAGAAAATTTAGAATTTTTAAAACCTTGAGGTTGCTCAACATAAATATCCTCTTCTATCACCCCACTCAAAAAGACACTTTTAACATCCATTTGATACAATTTAAAATCTTTAAAATAGGCAAAGGCTAATAACACCCTAATTGCTTCAAGTCTTACTACAGGGGAAAATGTCTCCTCAAAATCAGTCCCTTCTATTTGATTATACCCCTTAGCTACCAATCTAGCCTTATTTCTTATAACAACTCCTGAATCATTCATTTTATTTTTGAACACCCACTTAGTCCTAACTACACTTTAATCTTTTTTCCTTTCAATTAGCTCCCAAATATCATTTCTTTTAAATTGATTCAATTCTTCTTGTATGGCCAATATCCAAAATTCATCCAAAAGTACTTGATCAAAATTAGTGGGTTCAATCATTGAAATAAAAGCTAAATGATTTACTTCTTTCCTCAAACCATGCCTAGTCCTAACGCCTTCACTTAGTTCTCCTAAAATCAACTCTTTAGGATGCCTTCTAACAAATTTCCATTTTTTAGGCAATTGGTTTTCTTCTTCCTTTGCAACCCTTTCTTTAACCTTTTGATTTTCAAGTTTTTGGGTTACCTCCTCAACCTCATCTTCATCTAATTTTGACCCTTCACTATTATATGATTAATCAAAAACAACATGAGTGGTCTCCTCAACTATCAATGTTCTTTTATTAAAAACTCTATAGGATTTTCTAACACTTGAATAACCTAGAAAGAGTCGTTCGTTAGATTTGGGATCAAATTTTCCTAAGAGAGTTTTGTCATTATTATGAATGAACACTTTACATCCTAAAACATATAGATATGAGAGGTTGGGACTTCTACATTTAAGAAGTTCATGGGGTATCTTATTTAATTTAGATCTAATGTAGATCCTATTCAACACATAGCACACTGTGCTAACTGCTTCAGCCTAAATATATTTTGGAAGTGAATATTCTACCAAGATGGCTTTAGCAGTTTCAATTAACGTCCTATTCTTTCTTTCTACAATTCCATTCTGTTGAGGTGTCCTAGAAGCTAAGAAATTATGTTCTATTCCTTGAGATTTGCAAAACCCATCAAACAATTCATTTTTAAATTCTCCCCTATAATCACTTTGGATAGATACAATTTAAAAACCAAGTTTTCTCTGAATCCAAATTACAAAATCTCTAAACTCTTCAAATGATTCACTCTTATGATTCAAAAATTTAATCCAGGTGAATCTAGAATAATCATCCATAATTACATACCCAAATCTTTTTCCTCCTAGATTTAAGGTACTAACAGGTCTAAATAGATCCATGTGAAGAATTTCTAAGGGCTTGCTAGTCCTAATTTCCTTGATTGAACTGAAAGAGGATCTGACTTGTTTTCCTAATTGACATGCATCACACAAATGGTCTTTAGTAAAGTCTAATTTGGGTACACCTCTAACTAGCTCATTTTAGGTGATTTTTTTAAGATTTCTCATACTAGCATGATAAATCCTTCTATATCATAACCATGATTCATCAGATACAATTTTCAAATAAAGAGCAGTAGAAGGTTTTATAGAATTCAAATCTAGCATGTAAACATTATTCACTCTATCACCATTTAACACAACAATTCCATTTTGACTAATAACACAACTAGTAGGCAGTAATTTTATATGATAACCTTTGCCACACAATTGACTTATGCTCAACATATTGTGTTTTAAGCCTTCAACCAATAGAATATTTTCAATCATAATTTCTAGAATTTCCAATTATACTTGTACCTACCACTCTCATGATAGTATTATCTCCAAGTGTAACCTTGCCTCCATTCCTGGCTTCCAGTGTTATAAATTTATTTGCATCTCCAGTTATATGCTTTGAGCAACCGCTGTCCAAGTACCAAATACTCTCACGAGGTCTTGTGTGAGAGCAATCCTATAAAATTATCAAATGTTAGACTTGGGAACCCAAACAAGTTTGGGTTCTCCTCTTGGAAATTTTAAAACAGATGCATGTGTGATATGTTGTGTTTTATGCATCCTAGGTCTCCCCACTAGATGTGTTCTGCATTTAATATTGCAAGTGTGAGATATATGTCCGATCATACCACAAGAAAAATACTTAACGCCAAGAAAATGATTTATCAATCTATATGTCCTATTAAATCTTCTCTTAGATTTTGAATTAGTAGACTTGTGATAAGTTTTGTGAAAATCTTCCAATTTAGGTGGATTCTTATTTTTCTCAAGTTCTTTCAATTTAACCTCAAGAAATGCATTTGCACTTTCTAGAATCGAATTATCAATCTTTAAATTATGCTCTCTACTATCCGATTCATCCATAAATATTTTGAAATCATTTTTAAGTTTAGTGTGTAATGATTTTAAATGTTCATGTTGTTTATTCAAATCATCAAATTCATCCAATAAAGTCATGTGGTTGCTATCAATTAAAGCATTATCTTTCCTAAAGATTTTGTATTCTTTTTGTAGCTCTAGATAATACAAATTTAATTTTGCTTGCAATTTCTTTAGTTTCAAATATGCAGAATGAATGCGTTCAGAAACTTCAAATAATTCTTCATAACTTAAAATCACATACCTCATCTTGATCCGAATGATCAAGATTGTCAGCCATTAAGCACAAATTTGTGACTTCCTCTTCAAGTGCTATTTCTGAAGAATCTGAAGCTGAGTCCACCCAAAAAGCTTGTTGAAGTCTCTTCTTACCCTTTCTATCCTTTGGTTTCTCCTCAGCTTTCTCCTTGCTCGGATTAGCCTTGAGATTGGGGTAATCCATCTCTATGTATCCTGACTTCCTGTATTCATAACAAATAACATCATTAGAAGCCTTAACATTTTTGTGGAACTTACCTTTGTTCTACTGTTGGCATCTTCTCTGCTTCCTTTTTAGGAAACTTCTAAATTGGCTTGCCATCAAGGTAATGTCTTCCTCATCCTCAGGTAGTGACTGATCACTAGCTGAATCTTCCACCTTCAAAGCTATATTCTTCTCCATCCGCTTGTCTCCTGTATCAATCTGTGTTTGAGTCACAAATTGCTCGTAAGTAATTAGTGATCTAAGAAGATTGTTAATAGAATAGACATTTAAATCTTTTGATTCAGTTATTATAGTTATCTTTGCATCATAAGTAGTAGGTAAACAACGAAGTATTTTGTTTACTTTTTTTGCATTTGTTAATTCCCTACCCAAGGCATGAAATGAAGTGGCTAAATGTGTAAAATGTATATACATGTCTAAGATTGATTCATTCGGTTTAATGCAAAGAGTTCATAATCGTGCAAAAGAATGTTCAACCGAGTTTGCTTCACTTCATTTGTACATTCATACGTAATGCAAAGTCTATCCCATATTTTCTTTCTGGATTTATAAGTAGAAACACGCATTTTTTCTTCAGATTTAAGAGCACAGAAAAAGCTATTCAAGCATTTTACATTTAGTTGTGCTAATTCCCTTTCTTTTAAAGTCTAATCAGCAAATGGTGTTTCAACTCTTATGCCATCTATAAGTCTAGTAGGTGCAGTGTAACCATCCTGAACTAACATCCACATGCGATAGTCAAGAGTTTGCAGAAAAGTAGACATACGAGTTTTACATAAATCAGTGTGGAATATTATCAAACAAAGGTGGCCTAATGATCGAGTAACCTTCTAACGTGTTTCGGTTTCCAAAATTAGCTATGATCGAATTTCAAAAAGTAATCTAAATAATAATTTTTGAAATAGGCTCTGATACCACTTGAAAGTGCGAATAGGTTGTTAGACCTATTAATTACATCCCCAGGCTAACCAAGAGGGGGGGGGGGGGGGGGGTGAATTGGTACTTTTAAAAATTTCTCTTGGAATTTTAGAAAAGTTTTAATCATAATCCAAAGAAAATCATACTATACGAATATATTTACACTGTACGAACAGAGATAATTTCTTTTATGCTTTTCAACCATAGAAAAATAAAATACAGTGTAGTAAGAAAATACAGTAAGTAAAAAATAGAATAGAGAACACCAGATTTTATAGTGGTTTGGTTAAACATGACCTACATCCACTCCCTAGAGATTCCTTCTCTAGGTATTGAACTAAACCAAAGTGACTCTCCTTTAGCCCCACAGTAAGGCAGAGAAGCCTTTACAAAAACTCTCTTCCACCAAATCCCGATGCGGTAGAGAACAGTCATCCTTTCTCACCCTCCTAGTTAAGGCAGAGAACCCACTCATCCTTTCACACCCTCCAAGTGTCGGTAGAGAACCAATCATCCTTTTTCAACCTCTAAGTGATGGTAGAGAACCAGAAACCTCTCAAACAACTTTCTTGCAAGAGCCTCCAAGGAGATTGGGAAGAAGCTTGAAGTACAAACAATGAAATCCTCTTAGTTGGATAACCTTGTGAATCCCCTGACAATTTTCTCTTCAAAGATCTCACAACACTTTCTCCCAAACACTCTCCCAATCACTCTCCCTTTCACTCTCAAGAAGAAATTTTTGCAGAAGGATTATCCATAAATTAGTTTTTAGGACCCTTAAGTACTAAGGACAAGAAAAACCATTCAAAAAATTGAATAATTCAAGTTTTATGCGTATCAATCATCCCGTACGATCGCATATCATACTGTATAAATAGTTTAAATTACTGATCGATTCATCTCGTATAATTCAGTATGAACCATTCCGAGCCGTTCGTCCTAGACGTTCATCCCGTATAAACAAGTCGTATAATGCATTCGAAGCCATTCGTACCGACGATTCATCCTGTACGAGTAAGTCGTACTATGCATTCAGAGCCATTTGTACTGACGGTTTGTCCCGTACGAACAAGTCATATGATGCATTCAAAGCCATTCGTACCACAAATCCTTTTGTACGAAGATAACTTGATACTGTATGAACATTACTTAGAAAAAATTTCAAACAGACAGGCTCATTATGGAGGACAAATACTATAGATCATCCCGTACGATCCAATATCATACTATACGATCAGTTTTAAAACTTAAGTTTTTCACACCCCCATTATGTGTGTGCACAATTATCCAACTTACAATCACACTCTCTCAGACTCAAGAAAAAAATAAAAAATACAGACTTCACTCACAATAAATATTAACAAATAAACGTGAAGTCTTCAGCAATCTGGAGTGTGAATTTCCTAAAAAATATTTTAGTACACACAAAAAAACTCCAATATTTGTTAGGAAAAGAATAAAACAAATAATAGGCTTTTGTAATCATCAAAAATAACTTGTATCAGAATTCACTTGAATGAACGGAATTGCATAAATTTTAACATAAAATGCCTCCTACTCCTCCTCTATTGGCCTCCAAAATAAATATTCAAAACTAATTTAATCCCAGTTGAAATTCTAACCTCACTCCTTTGATATCAATCCTTAAAAATTAAAAATAAAACCATTATTTTAATCGAGAGCATTCATAGGAAACTCAAGCTTCCTAAGATGTAATTAGTTACAAAATCTTTCCTTCATAGGAGATTTAAACCCAGATCAATTTAAAAAAAATCAATCATTATCTTTTAGAAAATCAAGAAAACCAATGACGATTGTTATCATCATATTAAAATAATTAATAAAAAATGATAATTTCTTCCCATAGGAAGATATATCATTTGTTATTGTGACATTGAATATGAAATTAATGATAATATATCTAGATTATCATATCTAAATATTTGATCAAACATTATTTTGAACCTTCGAGTTCATATGTAATTCCTTCCTGAATTTGGCTTCGATATTGAGGATGAAATTTATAATTCTAAATTTAAACCTTTTAAGAAATTTAATTTCCACCTCTCGAGGTGGTATATAACTTTTAAAGGTATGTTCAGTTTTAGAATTAAACTTCCAAAGTAAATTTCAAAGTTTTTCAAAGAAATTAAATTTTTAATTGCTTTGTATCTTTCAAAAGATTAAAAAAAGAGTTTTTTGATAGATCATGTCTTTCAAAAATTACAACTGCTACGCTGTAGCACTACTAACTTTTGAATGCTGCAACACTAGAGTGGTATTTTTGGCACCGAGGTGTGATAGGTTGTGACACTGTGGCATTTGAAGACAGTGAAAATGTCATTACAATGTTGACCATTTTGAGGCTGCGAAGCTGTCCAACAGAGAAATCAGGGCTACCATGCTAATGTTGTAGTGCTCCAGCGGTGCTCTTGATGGCACTACAATGTTGATTTGTCTGACTTCATGGCACTGGATGATACTTATAATTTTGTATATTTTTTATGTTTTTCCAACACAACATAACTAAAATAATATATTTTCAATAAAAATATAACACATAAAATAATACATTATTTACACTTATCAAAGACAACTTAATATTTTTTATATGGACTTATTTTTACCCATCAAGACTATAAGTAGGAAAAAAGTATATGGGTTTGGCATTGTAGATGACTACATGAGATTCTCTTGGATTGGGTTCTTAGCTAGTAAAAGTAACACATTTATGGAGTTTAAAATTTTCTCAATTTTCATTCAATGGAAATTAAGATGCACTATGTCCACCATCCATAGTGACAATAGAGGAGACTTTCAAAAAAATATTTGAATCTTTTTATCAAAAAGTTTAGATAGAGCATAATAATTTTGCACCTAAGATGCCCCAACAGAATGACATAGTAGAGATAAAGAATAAGACCTTCATAAAAGTAAACAGAGATGTGTTAAATGAATTTAGACTACCTAATTAATACTTCTTGACTAAGATAATAAGTACAACATGTTATTCTATGTTTGATTAAAAGTTATTATTTTTCAAAAGGTTAATTATTTTTGGGCTATTTAATTTCTTAAATTTTAATTATAAAATTAAACGCATCATTATAAATGATATATCATCTCAGGAGACGAGCATACGATTCCTTAATGGGTTCAATTTATAGCATTAAAATTTCATCCTGATTATCATAGTTAAATTTGAGCAAGAACTACATATGACCCTAGAGGATCAAAATGGTTGTTCACTTAGGTATTTAACTATGATAATTTGGATAAATTATCATTTATTTTATAATCAAAGCTACAATAATAATTAATATATCTTCCTTAGGGAAGAAGATATCTATCATTATTGAACATTTAAAAATGATAATAATGATCATTAATTTGTCTTAAATTTTCTTAAAGATAATTAACTAAGTTTTTGAAAAATTGATTTTAAAATATTTATTTGATTTGGGTTACTAACTCTCCTACTAGCGCAAGTCCTCCTAGTTAATTACATCATAGTAAATTAGAGTTTCCTATGAATACTCTCGATTAAAATAGTGGTAGAAATTTTTATTTAAGATTTCAAGGCTTGATATCAAAGGAAGCAAGGATTAAAAATTTAATAGGGAATGGATCAAAAGTGGGCATTTATTTTTGGAGGCCAAAAAAAGGTAGGAGGTGCGTTTGGATTCTAAAATATTTTTGAAGCACCTCAGCCTATACAAAGTATTGGGCTTAAATTTAAATTGAGAGAGATTTTACTTTGAATTATCAATTTTATTAGAAAGATAGGATTGCACTCCTAGAAGATTGAGGTCTTATAGCCTGAGCCTGTGTCAAAACCTAAATCTAAATTATGTACTGAAAATTAGTAACCCGAACCTAGTTAATGCAATATAGGATCTAGAATTAGCCCAGCCTAGATTGGGGAGCCAGCCAACCACCCAAATGCTTTAAAACCATGAGTCTGATCTTTTCTATGAGTGTGATAGTGACATTGCTTAAGATACATTTTTGAGAATAAGGCCAACATCTAGAGCCGTCCTTAATTGGCCTTTTAACATATATTGGGTAAATTAATGCTTAAAGTAAAATATAATTAAAGATTTAGACACTTTTAAATTAAATTTTAATGCAGTGCATGTTAGTTGACTCATTGAGTGCTTAAATCAAATATGAAGCAATTTTAAAAAGACTTAAAAATAGGTTTTTTCTAGAGATTGTATAGATTCCCCTTAATAAATATGCACCCTCATAGGCTAGGTGGCTTTACAAAAACCTAAAGGTTGGGAGGTGCCTAACAAAGGAAAGAAGGTGCAAAAAGATGCTATGCGAACTCCTGATTTTTATGTTGTGTTAAAAATTTTAATTTAATTAAAGTAGAAAAAGTTTTAATGATCCCTCACGAGCCTCAGATCAGGTTCTAGGCAAAATCAAAGATCAAGATGCAAAATTCCCAAAAAACTACTAAATGTATGCAATCTTATATCGCAATCAACACATCAATCATTAATAAAAAAATTAAATTAATATTCAAATTGAAAGTCCATGTAGCAAATGTCACTTAATATTATAACCTAGGGTCTGTAAAAGTAAAGTTGTCGGGTACCATTGACAACAACCCATATTCTATTCCTAAGACTCGAGTGAATTTCAGAATGGGATACCTCTCCATCTCCACTTCTTCATCCTTCCATAAACTTCTTAGATCCATTGGATTCGGATATCCAAAAGAAAAAAAGCTGTCCCTCAGAAGGGGTGTTTTCTTTTCCCTTTGCATATTTGAAACTATCTTAACTTAGTCTTCCAAATGGAGGAGAACCCTCCCCTTAGGAAAACCCTCCCCTAAGGGATGTTCTCTCCTCTCCCGCAGCCCCGAGTAGTTCATCCTAAAAACTACACATTTGGAGTGGTTGTTGTCTATTAAAGGGTTGGTTTATAGATTTTATTAATCATATTAAAATTTTATGGAATTTTGATTGATTATTGACTTTTTTAATTTTTTTATTATTTTAATTATTAAATTAAGGGGTCAAATTTTGACTTTTAGATTAAAGTTAATTTCTAGAAATTTAATATTTTTATTAAATATTAGACCTTAAGATAAGTGTATAGATTATAATTTTATTGGTTTTTGATTTTTCTATAATTAATTATGATTTTTTTGATGTTTCAATTGAAATTTGAACTCAAGTTGACCAAAAAGTGGACTTTTTGATTTTAAGTGATTTTTGCTGATTTTATATTTTTAATAAATATTAGACCTTACATGAAGTACAATACCTTTGAGTTTTATCAATTTGGATTTTTCTACATTAAGTTATCAATTTTTAAAGTTTTGACCTAATTTTGAACTACAGTTAACCAAAAAATTGACATTTTGACTTTGAACTGCTTCTATTGGTTTGTTATTTCTTGAAAATACTAGACCTCAAATGGATTTGAATGAGATTAAGTTTAGTTAATTTGGAGTTTATTGGAATTAGTATTAATTTTTTAAAGTTTAGTTAATTAATTGATTTTTTAAATTATTTAATTAAGAAGGTTTTGATTATTTTAATCCAAACTCATCCTAAACTGCTTGAAATCACTCCCATAGGTTAATGATGACCCATGGGAGTGCTTTCAAGTGATTAGAATTTATTTAGGATTTTTATAATTTTTAATTATTTTATTTTAATAATTATTAATTTTTACTAAAACTTAAATTAAAAGTCCAGTGATAGGGCTTTTATTTTTCTAGGAAGAGGATTAATTTTTGGTCAGTTTAATATATTATTTGCAATTTTTTTATTTAATTTTGATTTATTACAATTTTTTGAATTTTTGGGCCTTAAAAAGGGTTGAATTTTGACTTGCCTAATTTTCTAAACTAATGACCTCCAAATCCAGTGAAATTTGGGCCTAAGGTGTAAAATGTCACTACATTTAACATTCTATAGTTTCACCCCCTATTGGGTGTGTGTATAATTTTTTAGAATTTTTCTAAGTAAACTAGACATTGGCCTTAATTATTTTCCTAGGTTTCACTACTGTTCAATTGGGATTAAAACTTTGGTCACCTAACCCTTGGACATATGCAAGAACACCACATCAATCAAATGACCTATTTCTATCAATTTGGAGAGTTATAAATTTTCAAAATTTTGGGTCTAAAAATGGACCCATTACTTTGCAAATTCATCCCACAACAATTCCTTAAGCATCTAGACCTAGGAAAAATGTAGGGGATGCCTAAGATGCTCAAAAATATTTCACCAAAATTTGGGCTCAATTGACCACTGGATGTGAGAAAATTACTAAAAATAAATTTTAAATAAACTTAAATAACTCATAATTAAGTTATCAAAATACTTTAATTTTAATTTTAATAAATAGTAGGGCTCAAGCCCTTTCAAATGAGCCCAAGAACACTTAATTTGTTGAAAATTTGGATTTTCTATGAATTTTTAAAGTTTTTGGCATTTAAAATGATTTTGTTTAATTTTTTATTAAAAAATGGCAGCACAATCATTCCACCGCCGCCACCATAGTCCGATGCATATTGGGACATGCATCACGCATCCATTTGTCCACTAAAATACATGGATACGGATCTAAATCGTTAGATCGACGGTGCAACGACGGACGGGTGTGATCCAGCCACGTGTCCCTACCCTTATCGAAATGGCATTCTTTTGAGTCCCATGTCCATCTGCAGTTTCAGATGGGCAACGTGGCTAAGCCTGGGCCATCCGAATGCGCCTTCTGCTCGATCGGATGGTTTTGATCAAACTAGAGATTTTTAGTACAAAAAATGAACTAAAATTTGAAATTGCCATAACTTCAAAAATACTCAACCAAATCAAGTGAAATTTGATTCATAGGTTAATGATAATCAAATCTTCCTATGTCTGGAGTTTGAAGGCTCCATGCACAGTAGATTTCCTATAATTTCAAATTGAAATTTAAATTTAAAGTTAAGATAACTTATAATCCAATGGTTGGATTTTGATGTTCTTACGCTTATTGGAAAGTAGGAGAAGTCCTCTACAACTTTATTGAAGACCTCAAGAACTTTTGACCACTAGATTTAAATTTGATGTTGAAAGTCTTCTTTCTCTCACTATCACTCTCTCTCTCTTCCCTAAATCATGGTTTTGAACTTAGAAACCATGGGGAAAAGCTTGGAAAAGCTGTAGAAATGGCTGGGGAAGCTTGAGAAAGCTTTGGGAGAGCTGGAGGTTGCTGTAGGTTGAGTTTTTTTGGATGGATCATTCTTTTTGAAAGATCTTTGAATACTTATCATCCACCTCTATTTTTGGATGGCTAAGATCCACTTGGGGAAAGCTTGGATGCTTGTTAAGTGTCCTTAGGACTATCGAAACTTAGAGGATAGGGCTAGAGTTGATTTAGAATGGAGCGGAGGGCTTAAATAAAGGGCTTTGACAACTTTGACCACTCCTCACCTCTTTGTTAACTAGATTGACTGGTCAACAATCAAGGGGTGCTGACGTGGTATGGGAGGATGTTTTAAATGCTGGTAAGATGTTTTGAAAGGGATTAGAAGCAATTCATTTAGAGTTTGAGTGAGTAAACATACACATATGGGAGTTTGACCAAGCTATATCATGTTAACTTGGTCAAATCCATCATGATTTGACTCATGATGAGACTGGAAATATTTGAGGTATCAAACGGGTTAAACTTGAGGGGTTAAGAGCATTGATTTGCAGTTATTTATTTAAATGGGTTGTATTAATCCAGTAGAACCCTTAAAGGTTTAATGGGTCAAATTAGGTTGACTTGGTCAACCAGGTTGACCTAGAAGCTAAGAATGGGCTCAACAGATTTAAAATGATGTATTATTTCTGTTAGAAGTGGTCCCAAGGTTTGGGAAGGTCATTTGGCTCAAAAAATGACTTATTTGACCCTTAAAGGGTATTTGGGTCAACCCTAATTGACTTGGTCCACCAGGTTGACCCAGGGACTTGGATTAGGTCCAACAAGTTTGATTTGAAAATTAGAATTGAATGGAAGTGGTTTCATCTAAAGATAGGAACATTTGGTTTGAAATAATTATCTACACCCCTAGGGGTTATTTTGGTCATTTGAGTTGACCTGGTCAACTAGGCTTGACCAGGGTTTGAGTTTGAGTCATATGCACTCCTAATGATAATTAGGAGACATTAGAAGAGTTTCTAAGATTTGATTTGAAAAGGCTATATTGAAGTTTAGAGAAAACTTCAAAATTACCCTTTAGGGACATTTTGGTCATTTTGACCCCTGATCAATTGGGGGTCATAATGAGTCCACCAAAAATGCAATTAATGATTAATACGTCATAAGTACGGATTTGGATGTGGTTTGAGGGTTTGGAGAAGGCTCCAAGGTTATACTCCACTAGTGGATAAGTCTAGTGGCACAGGCCATAAATATTTAATGGTTTTACAGCCTTTGGACTTCAATTAAATTTTTGGGGTTAGAGTCCTCAGATTGAGCTCAAATTTGCAAGGTAGATCCTAGAGGCATGTCTTATAAATATGCAAAGGATTCTGAATCAGAGATCATTTGATTGGAATTTGAAGTGTTTGAAAAATTATAATAAAAGGCTTTTAGGACATAGTCTTTTACCCTTGGATTTTTGTTTGGAAATATAGATTTAAGCTGGATTTTGGATTTGATTACCTAAATTTGAATTATCCACATCACTCATAATCAATTAGATGATTGTAGATGGATGGATAGGATTAAGGCTGGTCTAAGATCAAGATTGATCTTAGGGTTTGGATTGGATCTAGTGACCTCATAGAAAAATGAGGTCAACATAAATAGGATAAACTTTAAATCAAAATTGAAAAAAAACCACCTATGTATTTTTGATGAGAAGATTTGTATAAATTATGATTATTATGATTTTATTTCTTATGTTTTGTGTAGAAAATAGGTTAAAAAATCATAAAAATTTGACCAACACCACAAATGGTGAACTAACATGTATTTGCGTCACAGTGCCATATCTGCCCATAGTGTCACAACTCCACCAATGTAGCACCATATTGGAAAGGCCTCAAAAAAATTGCTAGAGACCTTAGCGCTGATGTGCTATCCAAGAAGAGCCATATTACCAAATCGCCCAGCACCATAGTGGGAGATTGTTGAACTGATGAACCGATGCGACAAATGGTGAACTAACATGTCGGTCCAACATCACTGTAGTGCCATCAAGCTAGCACTGTGACATCAATTTAATTATTTTGTAATGTTATAAATAGTATCCCTAGTGTTCATGTAGTCGGGTTGACACTTTGGAGAGACATGTGTGTGTGTGTATTGGGGGGGGGGGGCATGAGTGTGAGAGACTATTCTGGTGGGGAATTAGTAGTTATATACTTGCATTGAGTCATATATTGGTGTAGATTAAAGTGGAGTGCAAAGGAGTTTGTACTATTGATCTGTGTCACTTCTAACCATTCTTTTGTAGTTCGTATGTTATTTTGTAATTTGAATTTTATTTTATTTCTAAAATATAATTATTTTTAATTTTAAATTATATCTCCATGTGTAGCTAATCCTATTATTCTGAATATATGATTATTTAAGAATCATGAATTGCATGGAGTAGGTTTGATATTTATAGTCTACTTTATGGTCTTCTTAATTCCTCCATGCTTTATTTAGTTTATTTATAGGCCATGCATAAATCTTAAATCCTAGTGTATTCTAGAGCCTCGACAAAAGAGTAAAATAGTAATTAGTGGTTTTAAAACATAATCTTGTCATAACAGAAGCATATAATGGTTAGGGTTATGGGATCTTAAGGACATAGTAAAATTGTAATTAGGAGAAATCCTAGGTAATAATCCAACGAGCTCATCATAGATGATATGTACTTATGCCTTGATTCACAACAATAATAGGTAGAATATCATTCATATGCAAACATGCATTTTTAAATATATTTGATTAAAAAAATGTATAATTAGTGAAATTACCTTTTGCAACTATAGTTTTCTCTTATGTTAATTTATACAAACACTTTTAAATCAACTAAATAGATAAATAGCGTAGTTTTGTTATGCAATATTAAAGTGATTTGAGAAATTTGAAATTCTCCAGGGGAATGATAATCTTTTTATAATTTTATTACTTGACATGATACATGCACTTACATAAATTATGATTATACCTTAATAAAGTAAACAATAATTATAGGACCAAGGAGTATCCGTAAATAAATAAAATTGCCTATCAAGTTTTTGGTGATGTTGTTGGTGAACTATTAAAATCAATTATCCTATTTTGTATTTTATATTGCTGAATAAATTGCTAATTTAATCCAGTCTTATTTTTATTTTCATCTGCTCTGTATTGTCATTGCTTACTACTATTTATTAATGTTTAGTTTTTTAATTATTTTCTATTATGTTGCATATTATTCCATGTGTAGTAAGTAATAAATAACAAGTAAAAATGTTATTTAACATTGAAATTGAAAAGACACTTACAAAAATTAAAAAAACTCTGTGGCTAGAGGAAGGAGTGTGGAGAAGATTATTTGATCCTTCCTGGAAACAATTTTCTTATTACTTCTCTTATTTCTTTTCTTAAAATTAATGAAATCAAAATGAGTTTGCTTGTTGTATCTTCCATGTCTTGCTAATTATCTGGATTTTACTGATGATATGAAAGGCATAACAAACACTAATATAGACTTTTGAACGTTATGATAAATAGGTATTTTCAATATCTTTTATTCTTCATTTAATGCATATAATGACCATGTGTGTAGTTAATATCTAGTGTGATGCATATCCTTGATAGAGTAATGTTGGAATAATTAAGAATATTGAAATGGAATTTTGGTATGCCTAGACATATGATGTTTTAATATTCTAGGTTCTATGGAGATAAAAAACTATAGGAAGGCCATAAACCTTAATTTTCACTCCAAAAAGCTTGACAGAGTTCTTAGGATGCATATGCTATGATCCACATCTACAAATTAAGAGTCTCATTAGGAAAACTACGTTATTTACATTCATTAGTCAAAAATGCTTTCATAAGTATCAAAATTTCCTTGCAAGCTTATCTTTCAATGACAAAAACTCCAACACAACATTTTTACTTTCTATAGGATAAGTTATTCATTTGAAGAAAATGGTAGTAGTTTATTTGTAATTAAGTATAACATTTCCTAGTGGGTTCAACACTCTACTCTACACTTTTTTACATGATTCAACACGTATACTTATGCATTCTAGTTGGGCTTTTAATTCTATATCAAAGAAAATCTAAGTGTATTTCAACTTAGTAAGTTTCATCTTAGTTCATACCTCTAGCCACGCATTAGAAGGTAGTGCTATTTATGAATCAGATGCTCTATTAATTTTAACCACACAAGTAGCTATAAAATCTAAAAATTAGATAATCTTGGAATTAATTCACCCCAGAATTCTAATGCAAATCTAGACCCAAGTCTTATAATTTTGATGATAAGAAATACTATTGGATTTCTTACTATGCTATCTCCTGATAATTGAGTTTATTATATTTCTATTTTACCATGCTCATTAACATTTCAGGTCCACTATTCACTTGCAACTTTGATCAGCTCAAGATTGGGGAGAATAGGATTAAAGTATGTACTTTCAATCTTTATGTACTTTTTATCTTTCTTAATTCAATCATGTATCTTGGTGGATCCTAAAGCTGAGTAACCTTGCACACACACACTCATGGGCTGAGTTAATGAGTTAGGAAGAAGAAGAGTTTTTTGAACTAATCGTATTGTATGATTTACATCATATTGGACAACATTTAACAATAAAAATTATTAGTAAGGGCACTTTTATTAATTAAGATCAATTAAAATAATCATACTGGATGATCCTTATCATAAAGGATGATCAGTTAAAATCATAAAAATAGATGCTAATCATAATTTAGGCAATATTTCAAAATTTAAATTTTATTCTAATCATTCCATATGATATGCATTGTAGTGTAAGATATATGACAATCATGTATAAATTGATCATGTGATTAGGGGAATAATTATGGTTAATTTATTCAATCAAATCATACTGGATAATTGGTGACGATCGTATTATACGACCCAAGCATTACATGGGATAATAATTTATCGTTGCCTATTGTACAAGATATAATACCATAGTTTTTCAACTAATCGTATAAGATGACCCCCCAATTTCATACTGTACGAACTGAGCACTGCATGAGATGATAATTTATCATCCCCTATTATACTGGAAGATCAGAATAAACTCTTGAACTAATCGTACAGGATAATGCAGTTTGTGCTATCTAAAAGGGCTATTTTGTACTAATCGTACAGAATGATCATAGAATTGTATTAGATGATCTTAAATGACAGATTAAAATTTAGGGTTTTTTGGGAGGATCTCTATTTAAACTCTCGCTTAGACTTGTTCAAAGAACTTTAGCTGCTAAGTGTCTTGAGAGGGAGCATAGAGAAGGGGTTTAGGAGAGATTTGAGAGAGAAGAGAGGGAGAGCTTTTTGTGATGGAGAGTTGTGAGAGATTCACAATGTTACTTCAAGCAAGGTTCTTTCCTGTCTTCTTAAAGTTTCTACCTTAATTCATTAGTGGCTCCGGTGAGGCATTCTACAATACTATGTAGTGGCTCTTTACCATCACCTGATGGGTGAAAAAGGATTCATGGTACTCTACAAGAAAAAGCTTCAAGGTACTCTGCCTTCTTCTAGAAGGAGAAAAAGCTTTGAGGTACGCTGCCATCACCTGGAGGATGTGAAAAGCTTCCAATTCTTTGCCACACCAGGTTTATGAAAGTAATTTTATAAGGGCTTCTACTCCTTCCTATGGGGGTAAAAGGAGAGATACTAATTTTAGTGCAATACCTGGAACAGAGGGTTTCAAGGAGTGGACATATGTCATGTTGGATCGAACCACTATAAATTCTGGTATATTTGTTCTTATTATTTTTCGCACTTTATTTTTCTGTGATTAACTATAGTAGTTGAAAACTCTAATCATTTTTTTTTGGTATTATAAAATTAATTCACTTCCACATCAAGTGATAAAATTATCTATTTTCATATATTAAAAAAGTTATAAAAAGATTTTCTTTTTGTTAAAGAAAGTTTTAAATTACTAATTCACCTCCCCTCTTGATTAGCCTCGGGCTTGTTCTTTGAGGTTTAACAATCTTCACAAACTTTCAAGTGGTTTCAGAGCGGGATTCAAAAAACTAAGTTTTAGAAAACTTTTGAAAAATGATCAACGGCTAACTTTAGAAATCATAATACTGTGGAAGGATATTCAATCACATGGACCACTATTATTTGATAACATTCCTCTTAATTTTTGAAAATTTTGAATGTCTACTTTCTTGCAATCAATAGACTATCGCATATGGATGTTAGTTCATAAGGATATTCTATAAGTTCTCGCTTTATAAATAGATTTAGAACATAACTATCTTTTTCTAAATGGAGTATTGAGGATAGATATTTAGCCCAATTAAATGCGAAATTTTTAAACTGCTTTTTCTATGCATAAAAATCTAAATATTACATGTGTATATCTAATTGCACTACTGGTAAAGAAATTTGAGATAAACTCTGCATAGCCTATGAAGGAACTAATAAAATAAAATAATCTTGGTTAACATTCTGCTCCATGATTATGAACTATTTTGTATGAAATCTAGTGAGTCAATTTCTGAAATGTACACTAAGTTCACACAAATTATGAATCCTTGCATGCTTTAGCTAGAGAACTTATAAATTCTAAAAAAGAACAAGATTTTAAATTGTCTACCTAGTTCTTATGATACTAAAATAACGATTATTACTGAATTCAATTATCTAAATATTTATTCAATTAATAACTTACTTAGATCATTCATTGCCTACAAGCAAGGAGTGAGTCAAAGACAGATTAATGCAGGCAAAAAAAGATAGGAGAAAACTGTATCCTTAAAGGCTATTGATTCTGATAGTGTCAGTTCTGTACCAGAAGATGATGATGACATAGTGTTGATGAAATGGCAATTTAAAGCTTTCTAAAGCAAAAGCAAAAGGGTCATTAGCATGAGAATAAAGGCAAAGCTAATAAACATTCTTAGGTTTCTTTTGATGTCATCTATTTCGAATGCAGGAAGCCATGGCACATGAGGACTATTCTCCCTAATCTTAAAGCTCACCCAATCAAATAGAAGGGTGAAAAAAAGCTAAATTCAAAAAGAGCAAGCAACAGACTCAGAAGGCTTTCTAGGTAGATTCTCCTTCAGACTCATCTGAGACAAGCACAAGAGGAGGTTACTAACTTATGCTTAATTACAGATAACTATCTTGATCATTCTGATTAAGAGGAGGTATACGAGCTTTCTTACATTGAATTATTTAAAGTTTCTAAAAAAAATTATAATGCATATAAAAGCTCAAGAAAATATATGCCAACCTTAATTCTGATTTTTGAAATTTACAAAAAGTGCGTGAATGCCTTAGGAAAGGTCAATTTACATTGGATAACAATCATATAACCTTACTTAATAAATTTGATGGATTAAACAAGAAGCATCTTTATTTAACTACTAAACATGATTCCTTGAAGGCATCTCATGTTGATTTAGAAAACTTATTTAAAGAATTAAATACATGTTTAGATGAAGCTGATGATAGGGAGTATACATTAAAAATTGACAATTCAAATCTTGAAAGTGCAAATAAATTTTTGCAAGTTAAATTATTTGCTTTTAAAGAAAATAAAACATCACATACACTTACAGAATTTCACAACCCATCCTCGTAACATGCATCATTTAAACCTAGGAAGAGGCACTATAACCCATATATACTAGTGAATCCATTCCCAAGTGTTAGGTGTTTTCTTGTGGCATGTTAAGATATATATCCCACACTTGCACTATCCACCATAGAACACATTTAGTGTGGAGGCCAAAATTGCATAAATCATAGCTTAAAATGCAAGCATTTTATACATCAATCCATATGGTGGAACCCAAACCTTTTTAGGTTACCAAATTTAATCCTTAATGACTTTGTAGGGATGCACTCACAATAAGCCTAGTGAGAGCATGTGGTATATAGACAGTAGATGTTTAAGGCACATGACTAGAGATGTAAAGTAATTCATCACACTAAAGGCCAGGGTAGGCAACAAGGTAACACTTAGAGATAATACCACTAGGAAAGTGGTTGGATCAGGTATAATCGATAGCTCAAAAAATTTTATTATTAAACATGTCTTACTCATAGATGGCTTGAAATATAATTTATTCAACATTAGCTAACTGTGTAATAAAGGCTTCAGCATAAAATTTTTATCTACCAACTATATAATTAGCTTAAATGGAAATATTATTTTGCAAGAAAAAATAATTAATAATGTTTACATGCTTGATCTGAATTATATTAAATTTTGCTACTTCTCTTTGCCTAAAAACTATTTCAGATGAATCCTAGTTATGGCATTGGAGACTGTATCATGCAAGCATGAAAAATCTTAGAAAAATAACTCAAAAATACTTAGTAAGAGACATACCTAAACTAGATTTCACTAAGGACCACCTGTCTGATGCTTGTCAATTAGGAAAATAACTTAAATCCTCCTTCCACTCAATTAAGGACATTAACACTAGCAAACCCTTTGAAGTCCTTCACATGGATCTCATTAAACCTATTAGCACTACAAGCCTAGGAGGTAAAGTCTTTGGGTATGTAATTATTGATGATTACTTGAGGTTTACTTGGATTAGATTCTTATCTTATAAAAGTGAATCATTCGAGGAGTTTAGGATATTCTCCACTTGGATTTAGAGAAAGCTAGGTTTTGAAATACTAACCATTCACAGTGATCATGGTGGAGAATTTAAGAAAGAAAATTTTAAGTCTTATTGTAGGGAGCAAGGGATAGATTATAACTTTTTAGCTCCTAAAACTCCTCATTAGAATGAGGTCGCTAAAAGAAAGAATAAATCCTTGGCAGAAGTTGCTAGAGCCAAGTTAGCTGAATACTCACTTCCTAAATATTTCTGGGCAGAAGTGATAAATACAGCCTATTATATTCTGAATAGAGTTAATGTTAGATCCAAGCTAAATAAGACACTCTATGAAATCCTCAAGGGTAGGACACCCAACATTCCACACCTTTATGTCTTTGGATGTAAATTGTTTATTTTAAATAGTGGGAAATCTTTATTAGGAAAGTTTAACCCCAAATTTGATGAAGGTGTTTTCCTAGGATACTCAAATGTTGAAAAATCTTATAGAGTTTTGAATAAAAGGATACTGGTGGTAGAGGAGGCCATACGTAGAATCTATAAATATAGAAGAAAGGGTAGAACCTAAAATTTTTTTGCCTAGAGAATGGAGGTATTCTTCAAGTCATCCTAAAGACCTGATCTTACGAGACCCCTCTAAAAGTGTTAGAACTAGTCATGGACATAAAAAAGAAGTTATCCACTCTACCTTTATCTCAATGATTGAATCCATAAATATAAATCAAGCATTATCTAATGAATTTTGGATCCTAGCCATGGAAGAAGAATTGAATCAATTTATTTGAAATATTATTTGGGAGCTAATTGAAAGACCTAAGGACCAGAGTATTATTAGGCCAAAATGGGTTTTCAAAAATTAAATGAATGACTCTGGTGTTGTGGTAAGAAACAAAGTAAAATTAGTGGCTAAGGGGTACAACCAGATATAAGGGATTGACTTTGAGGACCTTTACCCTTGTAGCTAGACTAAAAACCATGAGAGTGCTACTAGCTTTTGTCTGCTTTAAGGGATTCAAATTATACCAAATGGATTTTAAAAGTGCCTTTCTTAATGGGGTGATAAAAGAAGATGTGTATGTTGAATCCCCCAAGCTTTGAAAATTCATAATGTCCTAATCATATGTTCAAATTAAAGAAAGTTATTATATAGACTAAAACAAGCACCTAGAGTACGGTATGAAAGGGTAAGCACATTCCTTCTAGATAGAACCTTTGTTAAGGGTAGCGTAGACACCATCCTATTTCTCAAAAAGGTAGGAGAAGATCTACTCATTGTCCAAATCTATGTTGATGATATTTTATTTAGATCATCTGATATAAACCTATGTGATAAATTTTCTAAAAAAATGAGTAAGGAGTTTGAGATGAGTATGATGGGAGAACTGAACTACATTCTTGGATATAGTATGATGCAAAAGGATGATGGAATTTTCCTTAGTCAATCAAAATACATTAAGGACATCCTTAAGAAATATGAAATGAATAAGGACAAGGCAATAAATACTCCCATGAGCTCTATGGTTCAGTTTGATAAGGTCTCAAATGGAAAATTAGTTGATTAGTGATAATATAGAGGAATAATTGGATCACTTCTTCACTTGACTACTAGCAGACCTAATATTATATTTAGTGTTTATCTCTATACTAGATTTCAGGTTGATCCAAAAGAATCTCACTTGACTGCTATTAAGGGAATCCTTAAATATCTCTCAAGAACCCAAAACTTAAAAATCTGGTATTCTAGGCATAACACTTCCTTTGAAATCATAGGATATTCTGATTCAAAATTTATAAGATGTAGGGTTGATAAGAAAAGCACTTCTGGAAATTACCAATTTATAGGATAATCTTTAGTCTCCTGGTCTACTAGAAAATAGAACTCGGTAGCATTGTCCACTACTGAAGCAGAATATATTGCCTTAGGAAGCTCTGTGGCACATATTATTTGGTTAAAACAATAAATATTGGATTTAGGACTATTTATAGGCACCATTCTAATCTTGTGTGATAACACGAATGCTATATGTATTTCAAAGAATATAATCAAACACTCCAGGATCAAACACATAGATATAAGACACCATTTCATTAGGGACCATATTACCAAATGAGAAATAATGCTATATCATGTTGCCACTAAAAATCAACTTGCAGATATCTTTACAAAACCACAGGCTTTTGAAACCTTCAGTACCTTAAGAACCAGATTAGGTGTCATAGATATTCATGTTTGTAATTGGATGCTTTGAAAATCTGAAATCTGAATATTATGTTTTTATTTTATGTTATGTCTTTTAGTGTTTTATATTTTTTTTCGCTTTTATGTATGTGTTTATTTTTTATTTCCTTAAAAAAAACTTTTAAAATTTAACAATCTGATCACTACTCACTTTAGTCGTTGAATTTTTTCTTTAAATAAAAATCTTACCTTTTTTTTTTATATTATCATGTAAACACTGATTGACTCCTCTAAAATAGTTAAAGAAAGAAAAATAGGTGATTATCCCTCTTCCTCTAACTCTTTTAGTGGTGTAATTTTTTTTTGAATCAAAATCTAGTTCAAATTAAAAATTGGACCTAGAGATAGAGATCTGCTTCATCTTCCTACCATCTACTATGTCATATAAATATTTTTGCAAGCCAATAAATTTCCTTCAAATTTTCTTAATCAATTTATTTGTCTATATCATATGGATCGGGTTTTACTTTGTGGTTTACTCTTCCTTATATAAAGAATAATATTTTCTTCTCTTATATTTAAAAGAAAATCTCACAACTGAGAAGACATTTTCTTTAAAGATATAGCAAGGAAGGAAGTTTACAAAAATGAAAAAGGCACAAAATGAGCCCAAAATTGAAAAGATGCGCAAAGTTCGCAAAATAATTGCAAGATGCACAAAGTGTTTCAAAAATTAAAAGATGTTCAAGGTGCGCCAAAAACTGATAAAGAGGCACAAATTGTGCCCACAAAGAGTTAGCTTCCCTTTGTTTAAAATCTTTAAATCTTAGAAGAATCTATGTGCTAATTGATATCTTCGACATTTGAATTTTTAAATCATGATTCCTGATTCATCACTTTGCAATGCTATTCTCTTAGATATATTTTTGAAAAAAAGTTTAAAAAGATCACATTTTCTCTCTAATTTGTTTTCTAAATTAGATTTTTTGTTTAAAAAGACTTTAACCCATAAGGAGCATGAGCTAGGGTTAGTAAAATTTGAATATCTAACCTTTCTGGGTTTAAGCGTTGTCAATGCATTTCTTATCGAGTGTTTGATCTAATCATGAGGTAAACTTATCATTTATTGAAATTGATTGATTTTAAATATATATAAATATATTGGTGTGTATTTTCACTTGTTGCTTGATTGTTTGATTTCTTTTTTATTGTGATTTGATATTTTCCTTCATGGAGCTTTCCTGATCATTACTCACCCATCTCTGAATTTCATTCACATCGTACTACACAATCTTCATAAATATCATCCCAAATCTGAGCACAGTAGATCCAACATATAATATTGATCAATCCTTGGTGATCATACTATATGAATATCTACTTCATACTATACGATACATGTGGCCATAGATGTTGGATGAATTAAATTTGGCCGATATGATATTTATTATCATATTGTATTGTATGAACACTTATTCGCACTGTATGATCTGATTAGTCAATGATTATTCGACTGACACCTCAGGATGAACGCTTTCTCTCAAATCATTGAGTATGATTCTGATCGTACTATATGATGAGACCAACTTTTTGACTATATCAAATTGGATGAATTGATTGCAATCCATCATCTAGTACGATCCCATGATTATACTATATGATAGGGCTGATCAATTTAAATAAACGGATTTCAATTATTTCTTCACACAATCTTCAAACCTATACTCTTTTTCTTCCCTCTAAGATCACATTTCTTGCAATAGCTAGAGGAAAATACTCTCATAGACTAGTCGGTAGTTCCTCCTAATGCCCTGTAGATCCTAGATTCTATGAGGTCACTGATGAAGAGGCTTATCAAAGGTATAAAACTATTGGTATCCCCTCCTCAAAAATCATCAAACAGGAAGATTTAAACTTCCAAGTACTGCCACTCTTTGCTCACACCACTCTCACATTCAATCTCACTCTTGCATACCTTTTTAACTCTGAATTACTTTTTGAGTTTTTGGCTAGCCTAAGAATAAATAGTGAGGGTACTTTCTGTTGCAATCCAGGATCCCTAGCACTTGATTTTGATGATGAAAAATAATATTAATTGAATTATTATGTTCTTTCTTGAAAAATATAAATGTTTATTTTTGTCTGTGAGTACTAACATTTTAGGTAAGATACAGACCGCTCAAGATTGCTGGAGACTCAAGACAAGGTAGAATAGGATGTAAAAGAATTTATACTTTATACTTTCTTTAATGTTTTATTTTTTTTAGTCTGCCATAAAAAAGTGTATGCAAATGGGGTGACCATGCACAGACACAAGAGGAGAGTTTCCTATTTTTTTAAGTAAAAAATTTTTTTAAGAAAAATTATATTGTACGATTTTAATTATACTATAATCTGTCATTAAAACTCAGGCTTAAGGGCTAATTCTGAATGATTAATTTGTGAACTAATCATACTATACGATCATAATCGTATTGTATGATTTATTTCCATCTAAAAACCCTAACCGCCAGCATAGTTTAGGTAAGATTTTAAATTTAATTTTTTGAACTAATCGTACTATATGATTCTAATCATACTGTACAATCATTTGAATTCTTGCCAAAATTATCCCCCATAATCAGACAATTAAATCTTGGTTTATTAACTACTGGTACTGTATGATATTAATCATATTGTACGAACAATAAAGACAATTTTTGGTCATCCCATAGATCGTACCAGACAAAACCATAGTTTTTTTAACTATTCATCCCAGATAATATTTATATCATACAGGATGATAGCCTAAATTGAACTAATCATACTATATGAAGTGTATAGTGCATGATGATTTACAGAGAAGAATTTTGGTTGTCTCATAAATCATACCGTATAAACAGTTGAAAATAAAATAATCATCCAGTACAATCTCTTGATCGTACTATACGATGTTCATAAAATTTGTGAACTGTTCGTCTGCCTTTGTACTGAATGGCTTTGATTTTGAACTGATCATACTATATGATATTGGATCGTACTGTACGAACAACATCATCTGAATTGAATCATTAGGGTTTTCTGAAGCCCAATTTTAAAGAAGAAGCTTTTCTTATTCAAGTCGTTATTATTATGATTGTTGTGTGAAGAAGAGGAGCGTGATAACTGAAGGAACTCTTGAGAGGGAGATTTTGAAGAGATCCAAGGTTTTGTGAGAGGAAGGAGAAGGTGAGTTTGAGCATGAGGGAGGAGTGTGAGGGGATCACATGGTTGCTCCGAGTTAGCTGCACGCTTGCTCCTCATGTGTCCTTGGTGAGTCTTGTAGAAGCTCTCTAGGGAGAGAGGCTTCTAAGTCAACGTCCTCGAGGTTCTCTGCCTTTTTCAGGAGGGAGAAAAAGTAGAAGGTCCACTACCTTTACTAGGAGGGTGACATAGCGTCTTGTACTCCGCCACACCAGGGAAGGTGAAAGTGAGTTTTGTAATGGCTTTTCTGCCTTGTTATGGGAGCAGAAGGAGAGTCATCTTTTAGTAGTGCAACTCTCAGAGTGGAGGACTCTGAGGAGTGGACGTAGATCAAGTGAACGAACCACAACAAAAATTTTTGGTGTGCTTATTCCATTTTCCATATTCTTACTTTTTGTGCATTTATTTTTAGTATTAACTACTTGGTGAAAAATCTGATTTTAGCTTTTCATTGTGAGATTTAAAACTGTTTCACCACTATTGTAATTATGTACAAATCATTACCTTCCGCATTTGACTAGTTAAGTTTTATTTTAAAAAATCTGAAAAATCTTTTAAAAACTAGAACTCGTGTTTAGGATTTATTTTTAAAATACTAATTCACCCCCCCTTTTGGTGCATCTCATGCTTTCACTTCCCTCTAATCCAATGTCAATAGGTGGCTCGTAGAGATGACCTACTAAGACTATCATGAAATAATACACCTCTCTACTACTGGTGAGAAAATTCACATTGTGGCCCCAAATTCGGACTATGATTGGACACCTACCAACACCCCTCTTAAGGAATCTAATGTTAGATACTATATAGCCCAATTCAACACTCTAGTCTAGGATGCTCGAATTATCCAACACATTCTTCATAACTCCATCATTCCTAAAGATGGTGATAGGATCAACATTACACCTATTCTCTCCCTTGTTACATATTATATTATGGCTCATATTAATTTTAATGCAACTGATCTTATAATCGGATATCTTGAAAATCTAACCTATATTAGAGATCTTAGACATAAAGGAAAGCCTAATCTTGCCTTAGGATATCTCATTGCCTTTGTCTTAGAATCAAAGTATAATTTCTAATTTCTTGCACCCCTTGATCACCTCCTAGTCTTCTATTCCTATAGCTCATTCCACATCCTTCGCAGTGCTCATCATCATAATATTCACTATGTGGAGTAAGTGCCCATGGTAGATGAGGGAGGACCTATTCCAGCACCTACCCCTATCCGCCAACAGTCTCAGTTTGATCGGTTGGTCCAGAGGTTCGATCATTGGGAGGTCCTCATTGACTCCTTTGTAGTAGAGCAGCACCAGTAATATGAAAATAATTTAGCTCATTTTGATCACTACATAGCTCAGCAGTAGTAGCAGCATGATCAGGACATGGCTTGGATCAAAAACTAGTTTGCCTCACTCCACCAGTACTTCCAGCCACCACCTCCCCCACCCCCACTTGATCAAAATCCCTCCTTATTTTAGTTTGTTCTATTTTATAATCGTTATTTACTCCTATAATTTTCGTGGTTTATAGTTTCCTATTTTTGTTATTATTTTCTCTTTTTTGTGATGTCAAAAGGGGGAGTAGCATATTGTTGGTAGATTGTATTTTATTCTAAAATGTTTAATTCCATATTTTTCTCTTAATATTCTGTGTTCTATCGTTATATGTTGTCTTTCGATTTAATAATAATAATAATAACTAATAAAAAATAACACCTCCCCTATTTTTGAAAGAATTTACTTAGTAACGGGGACCTTAGGGAATAGCAAAACTCTTTTGAAACATAAACCAATAATATTTTCTATCATAAAAAAGGGAGATTATTATAAATCTGGACTCAAGTTTTGTGATTTTGATGACAACAAATATTATTAGATTTCTTACTATACTATCTCCTGATAATTGAGTTTGTTACATATCTACTTTGCCCTGCTCACTAACTTTTTATGTCCACTATTCACTTGAAACTTTGTTAAGCTCAAGATTGGGTAGACTAAAATTAAAGTCTATATTTTCAGTCTTGATGTACTTTTTATCTTTTTTGATATAATCATGCATCTTGGTATATCCTAAAGCTGAGTAACCTTGCACACACACACTCAAGGGGGTGAGTTAGTGAGTTAGGAAGATAATGAGTTTTTTAAATTAATCATACTATATAATTTACATCGTACTAGACGACCAGTTAACCAAAAAAATCATTTGTTAGGGAACTTTTGTTAATTGAGATTGATTAAACTAATTATATTGGATAATCATTTATAATCATGAAAATAATTGCCAATCACAATTTAGGAAATATTTTAAAATTCAAATTTTGTTTTATCGTACTGTACGATATGCATCGTACTGTATGATATATGACAATCATACCTAAGTTGATCCTGTGATTAGAGGAATAATTATGATTAATATATTTAATTAAATTATATAGGATGATTAGTGTCAATCATACAGTATGACCCAAGCGATGCATGGGATGATAATTGAAAGTTCGATAGGGATGTTAAGCCCTAATGAACTAGTCCCGAGGCTAACCAAGAGGGGGGGTGAATTGGATATTTGAAACAAAACAAAAATCTTTTTATAACGTGCAGCGAAAACGAATTAAAATAACGATAAAAAGATCAATCACAGATATCACCCAAGCAGATAATCGCAATAAAATAAAGTGCGGAAAATAATAAGAAAGAACACACCGGATTTATAGTGGTTCGGTCCAACCTGACCTACGTCCACTCCTCGGAGGCACCCTCCAGGTATTGCACTAAACCAAATAGTGTCTCTCCTTCAGCCCCCACAGCTAGGCGGAGAAGCCCTTACAAAATCACTTCCACCTTCCCCGGTGCGGCGGAGTAGCCGGGTCCTTTGACACCAAAGAGCACTTCTTCTTCCCAAAACTTCCTTCGAGACAAGCCTTGAATCCGACTGTACTTAGGTGCAAGCCTGCCGAAGCAACCGTGTGAACCCCCTCACACTCCCTCGAGAAACCCCCTTCCCAGGCTCTTCTCCCTCTCAAACTCCACCCTTTCCTCTCTCCCTTTCAAGCTCTCTCTTCAAGTTTTCTCCAAAAGAACGAAGCCTCAATGGCTGCAAAAGACACCTATCAAGTGCCTTGAGAGAGCTTAAATAAAGAGCTCTAAAAACCCGTCCAAATTAGTTCTGGCGGCAAAGATCGTCCAGGATGATGTGCTCCAAAAGACGGCTTCAGAAAACCCTAAATACTCAATTCTGCGGCCAAAGATCGTCCAAGACGATCGCAGGATCGTCCAGGACGATGTGCTCCAAAAGACGGCTTCAGAAAACCCTAAAAACTCAATTCTGCCGCCAAAAATTGTCCAGGACGATCGCAGGATCGTCTAGGACGATGTGCAGAATTTGACCTGATAGTCCCGTACGATCCTGGGATAGTCCAGGACGATCAGAACAAATTTTGCACAAATCATCCAGTACGATATATAGATCATTCAGGACGATTAGAACACATTTTGACTCTTAAATCCTTGCCTAAATTGTCGTAGCGGCTAGGGTTTTGAGATCATATTGGATCATCCCGGACGATATAAATATCGTCCAGGACAATTAGTTCAATGAACAGATCGTCCTGGACGATCAGAAATTGTCCAGTACGATTTGTTCAAAACTTGAACTTCTGGTTTTGATAGGATCTCACTCCCTTTAAGTATGTGTACACATGGTCATAAATAAACATATACCATTACAGGACTTGACTCAAGGAATTAAAAAGTACATCAATGAGAAATACAATAAATCCTATTCTACTCATTCTTGAGTCTTGAATCTTTCTTGTATTGATGCATGCTATTCCTGAAATGTTAGTACACACACAAATAAATATACATTCCAAATATTAGAAGATGTGAGCCGTAATGTTTGTTATCATCAAAATAGAAACTTGTGAGCCCGAGTCGTAACAATAATTTATCATCGCTTATCATACCAGATGAAATACCATAGTTTTTCAACTAATCATACAGGATGACCCCCCAATTTCGTACTGTATGAACCGAGCGCTACAAGGGATAATAATTTATTATCGCCTATCATACTGGATGATCCATACGAACTCTTGAACTGATCATTCAGGATAATGTAATTTATACTATCTAAAAGGGTTATTTTGTACTAATCATATAGGATGATTGTTGGATTATACTGGACATTTTTTTTTTGGGGAAACCCACAGAGGGGCCTACGCATTAATTAAGAAAAAAAGTATAAAGTCCTTAAAGGACCTCAAGCTCACTAATGCTCAAAAGAGCTACAAAAATAAAATAAAAAAAACCTAGGAGCTCAAGTTCCCATCTAAGCAAATTTATAATAAAACCTAGATACATTCTAAGGTGCTTAAGAACGAGAACCCAAAAATGATGAAAATGGCAAAAAAGCTAAGAGTTCCAGCTCATGTCCAGCTCCTCCTCCATCTAGTCACTATCACGGACACCTGCACTAAGAGAGACTTTCATAAAAGGGTGATGACCACAAAATAAAGTAGTGTAAAAGTAGCAGACCATTCCAAGAAACAACCATCCACCTCATGAACCACAACAGCATAACCCATAAAAATGTAAAATTGGTTACCATCCTTGTTCACCTCCATAGTAAGAAAGACAAAATAAATTAAAGCAATTACACCATTAATCCCAACAGAAAAAAACAACATCCAGATGAAATCGGGTAGGTGACAAGCAGAAGAAAAATCCAACCAGCAAAGAGAGATGGAAAAGCCAGGAAAACTGGGATAATAAAGCATTCGACAACCCATTAAAACTACCATCCTACGATAGCCCATAAGAAACCCGAACAAACAACAAAAGACCATCAACCTGAGCCAAACTAACTTGATGAAAAACCCATCACTAAAAAGAGAATCACCATAACAACAGAGAAGGAAGCTGGGAGAAATCCCACCAAAGCACAATAGAAGAAACCCAATAATCCAACCCACAACCACAAAAAGAACCAAAAGACACAAAAAATTCCAAGCCATGTAGGAGACAGGGTACACCAACATAATGAAGAAAACATCAGAAGGAACCAAGCCCAAGACATTAAGCAACAAAAAATAGAACTAAAGTAAAACAACAGTAAACTCCCTGCAGCTCCATACCTAGGCAAAGAGCAATAGGGAACCAAAACCAACACAGCCCACCAGCAGCACTAACATTAACCCCTAGGTATTGACACAGAGCCTCAACCAGTAGCGAAGATGAACAACCAAGCTTAAAATAGACCCACAAGCCAAATCCTGCCTCACAGCCAAAATCACAGGGCTACCCATAAAATAAAATGGCTGAACAACACAGCAACCAGAATAGAAATAACACCAAACTGAGGAAACAGAATACAGGAAAATACCCCACCAGAAAACCAGAAACCAAGGCCCCAACCACTAGCACAAATTAGAATATAACATAAGGCATACCAATCTTATCTAACCTTAAAAGACTCCACAAGGGGATAGGTAAATTAATAGCAGTAACATCAGTTATATAGTCCAGATCTTTTCCCCAATTGGCAAGCCAATTAGCAGAGGCATTAACAACCTTGTCAATTAGAGAAACGGAGAAATTCATAAAAATTAACAATTTCTTAAGCTCCCTAACCAAATAAAACAGAGAAGAGTTTCAGATCGAATATTCAGCACCATTTAATAATTGATAACAAAATTTAGAATCCAATTTAATAATAATGTTAGTTAAATCCAAAGAGATGCAAAGCCTTAAACCATAGAGTAGAGCCAAAATGACAGCTTTGTTAACATCACATTTCTGCAAAGGACCAGTAAAAGCCAAAATGAAGTTACCCAAGTTATCTCTGATAACCCCACCACAGGCAGAAGAGGGCCCAAAATAAACACCATCCATATTAAGCTTATAAAAATTAATAGGGGGCTTGGTCCAAAAAATAAGCCTATGATTATTTAGAGGAGGCTCCTCCTCAAGCTTAATACCTAAAGTAGGAGCAACAAAAAAAAGTTCTTAAAATTCTTTTGAGAAAGTAATTTTCCCTAATAAAGAGTTGCCACCTTGTCTTTCACATTTTGAATAATCCTCTGGTGGTTTATACCAACATCGTTAAAGAAGAATTATTTCTATCCAACCATAAATACCAAAGAATCAAAGAAGGAATCACATTCCTGATATGCCCTTTATACTTGATAATCTAACAATAAAGTAAGGCATAAATAGACATTTTAGCATTAAAGCAATTGAAATGGAACATATCATCAAAATGAATCCATGTTTTGACAGCTAAAGGACCGGAAAGAAAAACATGATGCATGGTCTCAAGATGATAACAACATTGACATTTGGAGGTTAATATGAAACTTCTTTTAATTATGTTATCTTCCGTAGGGATAAGCTTATGTAAAATTCTCCAAATAAAGACAGCCGCCATGGCAGGAATACTTTTATGCCAAATTAGGGAAAAAATATTGATAACCTCATTCATGGCTCTAATAGCATGCCAAACATCCTTAAGTCTAAAAGCACCATCTTTGGATAAACCACATAACAAAACATCAAGAGCTTCCATATTAAGAGGAAGATTCAAAATTTGTTGAATAATAGAATCAGGAATTGTTATGATTTGATTAAATCTGTTTAGTCAAGTGAATTCTGATACAAGTTATTTTTTGATGATTACAAAAGCTTATTCTTTATTTTATTCTTCTCCTAACAAATATTTGAGTTTTGTTGTTGTGTGTACTAAAGAATTTTTCAGGAAATTCACACTCCAGAATACTAAAGACTTCAAGTTCTTTTGTTCACTATAAATAAAATCTGTATTTTTGTTTTTTCTTGAGTCTGAGAGAGTGTGATTATAAGTTGGATATCTGTGCACACACACACACACAATGGGGGAGTTGAAAACTTATTTTTTAAAAAACTGATCGTATAGTATGATTTCATATCGTACGGGATGATCTGTAGTATATGTCCTCCATATCAAACCCATATACCATGAAAATTCAAAGTTACATTCGTAAAGTATAAATTACTATTCGTACATGAGGTTTTTCTATACGAAGGGCACTGAATTGAGTTCGTATTGGTTCGTACGGGACAAATCGCTCATTTTTTGAACTATTCATACAGTACGAAATATAATTTGTACAGAAGATTTTGCTGTACGAAGGACACTGAATTGGGTTCGTACTGGTTCGTACGGGATGAATCGTTCATTTTTTAAACTATTCATGCAGTACAAAATATAATACGTACAGAAGATTTTGCTGTACGAAGGACACTGAATTGGATTCGTACTGGTTCGTATGGGACGAATCATTCTTTTGAACTATTCGTACAATACAAAATATAATACGTACACAAGATTTTGCTATACGAAGGACACTGAATTAGGTTCGTATTGGTTCGTACGGGATGAATCATTTTTTTTCGAACAATTCGTACAGTACGAAATATAATACATACAGAAGATTTTGCTGTATGAATGACACTGAATTGGGTTCATACTGGTTCGTACGGGATGAATCATTCATTTTTTGAACTATTCGTACAGTACGAAATATAATACGTACAGAAGATTTTGCTGTACGAAGGACACTGAATTGGGTTTGTACTTGTTTGTACGGGACGAATCGTTCATTTTTTGAACTATTCGTACAGTACGAAATATAATTTGTACAGAAGATTTTGTGGTATGAACGACACTGATTTAGGTTCATATTGAATCATACGAGACAAATTGTTCAATGACTTGAACTATTCGTGCAATATGAATATCGATCGTACGGGACGATCGGGACGCGTGAAACTTAAAAAATTCAATTTTTGGACGGTTTTTCTTACCTTTAGTATATAAGGATCTTTTAAACTGACTTGTCAAGAGATCCTTCTATGAAAATACTTTTGGAGAGTGAAAGGGAGAGTGATTGGGAGAGTGTTTGGGAGTGAGTTTTGAGAAATCTTTCAAGAGAGAATTGTGAGGGGATTCACAAGGTTATCCAATTGTGAGAATTTCTTTTACTAATTCTTCAAGCATCTTCCTAGTTCCTTAAAGAGTTTTGCAAGAGTGTTGTTCGAGAGGATTCTGGTTCTCTACCACACTTGGAGGGTGAAAAGAATGATGGTTCTCTGCCGTCACTTGGAGGGTGAAAAAGGACGACGGTTCTCTGCCGCACTCGAAGAGTGTAAAAGGTTGTTTGGTTCTCTACCTTCATTAGGAGGGTGAAAAAGGACGACGGTTCTCTACCACATCGGGTTGGTGGAAGAGAGTTTGTAAAGGCTTCTTCGCCTTGCTGTGGGGGCAAAAGGAGAGTAACTTTAGTTTAGTGCAATACCTAGAGAAGGAGTCTCTATGGAGTGGATGTAGGTTGTGTTTGACCGAAACACTATAAATTTTGGTATTTTCTGTTCACTATTTACTTTTTTGCATTTTATTTTTCTGCAGTTATTTTCTTTGTGGTTGAATTTCTGTGTTTAAAGAAAGAGAAAAGAGTAATTCTATTCATACTAGACTACCTTTATTTGATAATATTCCTTTTGATTTTTGGAAAACTCACATGTCTATATTTCTACAATCTCTAGACTATCGCATGTGGATGTTAGTTCAGGATGGTTATACAGAACCTACGAGAATTGTAGAAGGAATAAGGGTTCAAACACCTTTTGTAAACTGGACTGTAGAAGAACGTGAGTTAGCACAACTAAATGCAAAGTATTTGAATAGTTTCTTTTGTGCTTTAAAATCAGAAGACTATATGCGTGTTTCAACATGTAAACCAGGAAAGGAAATTTGGGATAGGCTTTGCATTACTTATGAAGGTACAAATGAAGTGAAGCAAACTAGATTGAACATTCTCTTGCACGACTATAAACTATTTCGCATGAAACTGAATGAATCAATCTCAGATATGTACACACATTTTACCCACATAGCCACTTCATTGCATGCTTTAGGTAGGGAGTTGAAAAATGCAGAAAAAGTTAGCAAGATACTTCATTATTTACCTACCGCATATGATGCAAAGATAACTGCAATAATAGAATCTAGAGATTTGAATGTTTATTCTGTTGATAATCTTCTTGGATCACTCATTGCTTACGAGTAATTTGTGACTCAAAGACAGATTGATGCAGGTGAGAAGCGAAAGGAGAAGAATATCGCTTTGAAGGTGGATGATTCTGAAAGTGATCAGTCACCACCTGAGGATGAAGAGGATATTGCCTTGATGATAAGACAATTTAGAAGTTTTCTAAAAAGGAAGCAGAGAAGACGCCAATAGTGGAATAAAGTTAAGTTCTAAAAGAATGTTAAGGCTTATAATGAAGTTATTTGCTATGAGTGCAGGAAGCCAGGATGCATAAAGATTGATATCCCCAATCTTAAAGGAAAGCCTAACAAGGAGAAGGCCGAGGAGAAACCAAAGGAAAGAAGGGGTAAAAAAAGAGTACAACGAGCTTTCTGGGTGGACTCAGCTTCAGATTCTTCAGAAACTGCACCAGAAGAGGAAGTCACAAATTTGTGCTTAATGGCTGACAATCTTGATCAATCAGATCAGGTATGTGACTTAAGCTATGAAGAATTATTTGAAGTTTCTTAACGCATACATACAACATATAAGAAACTAAAAAAATTGCATGCTGAATTAAATTTGGATTATTTAGAGATGTAGAAAGAATATGAGGTCCTTAGGAAAGATCATGCATTGATTGATAGCAACCATATGACTTTGTTGGATGAGTTTGATGATTTAAACAAACAGCATAATCTTTTAAAATTATTTTACACTGAACTTGAAAATGATTTTAAGACTTATATGGATGAATCGGATACTAGAGAGCATGAGTTGAAGATTGATAATTCAATTATAGAAAGTACTAATGCTTATCTTAAAGTTCAGATAAAAGCACTTAAGGAAAATAAAAATCCACCTAAACATGAAGAGTTTCATGAATCCTACTACAAGATCACTGATTCAAGATCTAAGAAGAAAATTTTTAGGAAGAATAGGTTGGTGAATCCTTTTCCAGGGATAAAGTGTTTTTCTTGTGGTAGTTTAGGGCATATTTCCCACACTTGTACACTTAAATATAGAACACATTTAATGTGGAGACCTAAGGTGCATAAATCACATTATATCACACATGCATCGGGTTTAAAATTGTCAAGAGGTGAACCCAAACTTGTTTGGGTTCCAAGACTAACGTTTGATCCTTTTGCAGGGACGCTATCACACAAGACCTCGTGAGAGTAGTTTGTACCTTGACAGCGGCTGTTCAAAGCATATGACTGGAGATATGAATCAATTTATATCGCTGGAAGCTAGGAATGGAGGCAAGGTTACACTTGGAGATAATACTACCAAGAGAGTGGTAGGTACAGGTATAATTGGAAACTATAGAAACTTTGTGATTGAAAATATGCTGTTGGTTGAAGGTTTGAAACATAATCTGTCGAATATAAGTCAATTGTGTGATATGGGCTATCATATAAAGTTTTTGTCTACTAGTCGTGTTATTAGTCTAAATGGAACTGTTGTTTTGAATGGTGATAGAATTAATAATGTTTACATGCTAGATTTGAATTCTATTAAATCTTCTACTACTCTGTGTTTTTGAAACTGTATCTGATGAATCATTGTTATGACATAGAAGGCTTTGTCATGCTAGTATGAGAAATCTTAGGAAAATCACCCAAAAGTAACTAGTTAGAGGTGTACCCAAATTAGACTTCACTAAAGATCACTTGTGTGATGCATGCCAATTAGGAAAATAAGTGAGATTCTCTTTCAATTCAATCAAGGAAGTTAGGACTAGCAAGCCCTTAGAAATTCTTCACATGGATTTATTTGGACCTATTAGTACCTTAAGTCTAGGAGGAAAAAGATTTAGGTATGTTATTATGGATGACTATTCTAGATTCACCTGGATTAATTTTTGAATCATAAGAGTGAATCATTTGAAGAGTTTAGAGATTTTGCCACTTAGATTCAGGGGAAATTAGGTTTTGAAATAGATACTATCCGAAGTGATCATGGGGGAGAATTTAAAAATGAAATGTTTAATGATTTTTGCAAATCTCTTGGAATTGAACACAATTTCTCAGCCCCTAGAACACCTAAATAGAATAGAGTTGTAGAAAGGAAGAACAGGACATTAGTTGAAACTGTTAGGGCCATGTTGGCAGAGTATTCACTTCAAAAATATTTTTGGGCTAAAGCAGTTAGCACAGCGTGCTATGTGTTGAATAGGGTATACATAAGGTCTAAATTAAATAAGACACCCTATGAACTTCTTAAAGGTAGGAGTCCCAACCTCTCACATCTACATATTTTTTGATGTAAAGTGTTCATTCATAATAATGATAAAACTCTCTTAAGAAAATTTGATCCAAAATCTGATGAAGGAATCATTCTAGGTTATTCAAGTGTTGGAAAATCCTATAGAGTTTTTAATAAGAGAATATTGGTAGTTGAGGAGACCACACATATTATTTTTGATGAATCTTATGATAGTAAAGGGTCTAAGTTGGATGAAGATGAGGTTGAGAAAGTAACCAAAAAACTTGAAGATTAAAAAGTTGAAGAAATGGTTGAAAAAGAAGAAGAAAAACAATTGCCTAGAGAATGAAAATTAGTAAGGAGTCATCCTAAAGAGTTAATTTTAGGAGAACCAAGTGAAGGAGTTAGGACTAGGCATGGGTTGAGGAATGAAGTAAATCATTCAGCATTTATTTCAATGGTTGAACCCACTAACATAGAACAAGCACTTTTGGATGAATTTTGGATTTTGGCCATGCAAGAAGAGTTAAATCAATTCAGGAGAAATGATGTTTGGGAGTTAATTGAAAGGCCAAAAGATCAAAGTGTAGTTGGGACCAAGTGGGTGTTCAAGAACAAAATGAATGATTTAGTAGTTGTTGTGAGAAATAAGGTTAGATTGGTGGCTAAGGGGTATAATCAAATTAAAGGAATTAATTTTGAGGAGACATTTTCCCCTGTAGCAAGACTTGAAACAATTAGAGTTTTATTAGCCTTTGCCTATTTTAAAGATTTTAACTTGTACTAAATGGATGTTAAAAGTGCCTTTCTGAATGGGGTGATAGAAGAAGATGTTTATGTTGAGCAACCTCTAGGTTTTGAAAATTCTAAATACCCTAATCATGTTTTCAAATTGAAAAAGGTATTATATGGACTAAAAAAGGCACCTAGAGTATGGTATGAGAGGTTAAGCACTTTCTTATTAAACATATTATTTGTTAAAAGAAGTGTAGACACCACTCTGTTTTTGAAAAGAATTGGAAAAGAGATACTCATTGTATAAATATATATGGATGACATCATTTTTGGATCAACTGATAAAACTCTATGTGATGAATTTTCAAAGACAATGAGAGGTGAATTTGAAATGAGTTTATTGGGTAATTTGTGTTATTTTCTTGGTTTTAGTATAAAGCAAAATGAGGAACAAACCTTTCTTTGTCAATCTATGTATGTTAAGGATATCCTCAAAAAGTATGAAATGGATAATGCTAAACCAGTAAGTACACCCAAGAGTTCCTCAGTACTATTAGATAAGGATCCTAAGGGAAAATCTATTGATCAAAAGAAATTTAGAGGAATAATTGGATCTTTGCTTTACTTGACTGCTAGCAGACCTGACATCATGTTTAGTGTTTGCTTATGTGCTAGATTTCAAGCTGATCCAAAGGAATCACATTTGACAGTAGTGAGAAGGATTTTAAGATGTCTTCTGGGAACTCAAAATTTAGGGATTTGGTATCCTAAGAATAGTTCTTCTTTTGATATTATTGGATACTCAAATTTTGATTTTGCAGGCTGTAGGATGGATAGGAAAAATACTTCTGGGACATGTCAATTCATTGGAAATTCATTAGTATCTTGGTCCAATAGAAAACAAAATTCAGTATCACTTTCTACAGCTGAAGCAGAATACATTGCCCTAGGGAGTTGTGTAGCACAGGTGCTTTGGTTGAAGCAACAATTGAGTGACTTAGGATTTTCAATTGGCACCATTCCGATCTTTTGTGATAACACTAGTGCCATTTATATTTCAAAGAATCCTATTCAACATTCTTGAACCAAGCATATTGATATAAGGCATCATTTTATAAGAGATCATGTAGCGAAAAGGGAAATTGAACTACATCATATCGCTACTAAAGATCAGCTTGCAGATATTTTTACAAAACCCTTAGCTTTTGACACTTTTAGCATGTTAAGGATAAGGCTAGGTGTGATTGATTTAAATGCTTAATTGAAAATTCTACAAATGTGTATTTATATGTGTTTGTTGGTATGTTCATTATGTGTGATTTGTTATTTAGTGTTTTATATTTTATTTGTATTCTTTATATTATCTTTTTCTAAACAAAAAAAAATTATAATAAAAAATGTTAAATTGGTCTTTAGTTGAATATTGGAAACCTGTAAGATTGGAGTGATGAAAGTTTATTTTATTTTGCCTATTCGTACTGTACGATTATGTTATCGTACTGTACGATTTCATAAACTTCGTCTGTACGAATAGGAATCACGGTCAGTGTCAGTTATTATTGATGATCGTACGTACGAATACGTCATTCGTCTGTATGATCTACATGTTAATTTGGATGAGGTACGAACCTAATCGTCGTCTGGTTGACCATTAATTTTTTGATCGTTCCAGATAAACACGTCTTTATCTGTACGATCGAGAAGTCAAAAAGCCTGTACGAAAGGACGCCTCGGGACGAGCAGTTTATGAAAAATCATTTCATTTTGACAGCTTTCGTTTGTCTCAGATGAACTTTTATTCATCCCGGATGAAAATAATTTTGTCTTGTACGAAATTATATCGTACAGTACGATTGATCAGATTTTTTATAAAAGGGAGGGTCGTTTTATTTCATTCCATCCTCACTTCAAACCCTTTAGAGCATAGAATATAGATGTCTGGAAGTGGAAAAAGAGTGCGTCAATCCAGAGGGGCTTCCTCTAGGAGGGACTAGGATGACAATTTTTTGAGTGGGCAAAATGAAGAAGCCTACTATAGGTTTACAGCATCCAAAATCACTCCCTCCCTCATTCTACTGCAGGAAAATCTCCATTTCGCAGTAATGCCTCTCTTTGATTCTACCCAATTTTCCTTCCTTCTCACTCTAATCTACTCATACAATAAAGACCTCCTTATTTTTCTAGCCAACATGACTTTTAGTCATGATCATACTAGGATTTCATCATATGTTCTGAAATAGAGAGTAGAGATTACAAAGGAGGATCTAGGAGAGTACTTTCATTTAAGAACCATGGGCAGTCGGGCAAATACTTTAATAGCTTGATTTGATTATGTCTGGACTGAAGTCAATCAGGTCATTAGAGGTGTAAGACAACCAACTCATGTTCCTCGAGTCGACACCTTAAACCAAAATGCCCGTATAATTCAACATGTTCTCAGGAGCTCTATCAATCCTAAGGCCGGAGATAGAGTAAACATGACTCCTCTTCTCTTTTGTGACTTACCTGATCATGACTGGTCAACTAATTGATGAAGCCTAATTACTTTTGGACTACATCTTTTACCTTTCTGATATTGGCCAACCCAGTGTAAAGAGGAAGAAGAATATTGCCCTAGGTCAAGTAATCTATTTCATTCTTGAGAAAAAGTACAACATAGTCCATCCTGACAGACCTTCAGAACTCCCACTCTATTTCACTGATGCCTCTTTTAGAGCACTTTTTTGGAGAGATGAACATGTGATTAGTTCTGATGATGAACCTGTTCCTGCTCATGCACCTAGACCTGGACCCAATCAAGACTTCTACCAGGATAAGGTCCAGCGATTTAATAGAATGGATCAAAGATTTGATAATATGGAGGCGCACCTAAAGCAGCAGGATGATCTATATAAGGAGAATAGAGTGTGGATAAGAGTACAATTTGATTCTGTGAATACAAATGTTGCAACACTAAACAACTATTTTGGTCTGTTCGGCGCTCCACCACCTCCTCCAGATCAGGGTCCTTCAGAGTTCTAGTATGCTTTGTTTTGGCTTGGCTTGGATGTGTTTGTGATTCTCTTTATTGTTGTTAGGTTATTTTATGTTTTGACTAGTTTATGTTTATTTTTATGTTTTGAAAATGTTAGCAAGTTTTTCATATGAAGTTGTGCCACAACGTAAAGATTGCTATGTTGTATGTTATGGAAATGATCAAAAATTAAATGTTCAAGTATTTCTGTGCTTATCATTTTGTGTTATTGACTGGATACATTGTAATCTTAAAACACTTGACTGTAGTTGATTAATGTTCTACAATATTAATTGAGTTTATATTACAATAGAAAATATAATGCATAACTTTAAATTCTCAAAAATACTTAGATTTCGTTATGATTTGGTGTGGATTAGAAGATCTTACTTTATCTTATTTAGACATGTATTATTTAGTCTAAATTGATGTATATTTGATATATTAATATTACTCTTACATTCTATATCAATGTGTTCATTATGATATTTGTGACCCAGAGATTGTGTTGTTGGAAAGAATCTTACATTCAAAGCAAAGTTTGAGAAGATGCATAAAATGTGCCATACAATAAAAGATGTAATGTCGCCAAATTTAAAAAGACACACAAAGTGTGTCATTCAATAAAAGATGCGCAATGTCGCCAAATCTATAAAAAAGAATAAAATTAGCCTATATTTTGAAAAGATGCGTAATGTCGCCAATTGTTCTTTCCTTTAGCATTTTTCTCCAAGTTCATTAATTAATAATTGTCACTTTTGACTTAAAATTTTGGTAATGTTATTTCATCTTTTATGCAAAAGTTAAGGCTACTAATCTGTCTAATACATTACTACTTTAGATCAACTTTTCTTCTCCTTATTATAATATGCAATCTAACACTTTGGGTCTTTATTTTTGCATTTGGCTTGAATATTGTAGTTAAACTTCACTTAACATTATTCCCTTCTCAAATAATTTAAGTGTCCCTTTTTGTTGTTGTCAAAAGGGGGAGAGTTTTATTGTTTGACTTTGTTTGCTTGATAAGTTTTTATTGTTAGACTTTTGTGTGCTTGATTTATTTAAATTTTTAGTTACTTGTGTATGTATGAATTTACTTTGCTTGTGTGTAGTGTGTAGTTTTTGTAATGCTTGTGTTGCTTGTTAAATTCTTATTCTACACCTTTTGGTACCCTTTCCTTCGCTTATTCACTATGTTCCCTTTTATTTGGTATCATAAGATAGGTCATTTCTTTAAGGGGGAGCTTAGGCTTTATAGGGAGCGTTGAACTTCATTTACTTAGGGGGAGTGTACATTTAGTGGAAGCTTAGGAGAAATGTGACTTAAGTTGTTCATTTAAATAATAATAATTTTTCATTATAAAAAATGGGGAGATTCTTAGGATTTGATTAAATCTGTTCAGTCAAGTGAATTCTGATACAAGTTATTTTTTGATGATTATAAAAGCTTATTGTTTGTTTTATTCTTCTCCTAACAAATATTTGAGTTTTTTTGTTATGTGTACTAAAGAATTTTTCAAGAAATTCACACTCCAGATTGCTTAAGACTTCAAGTTCATTTGTTCACTATAAATGAAGTCTGTATTTTTATTTTTTCTTGAGTCTGAGAGACTGTGATTGTAAGTTGGATATTTGTGCACACACACAATGGGGGAGTTGAATACTTATTTTTTTAAAAAACTAATCGTACAGAATGATTTCATATCACATGGGACGATCTGTAGTATATGTCCTCCATATCGTACCCATATACCAGGAAAATTCTAAGTTACATTCATAAAGTATGAATTACTATTCGTACATGAGGTTTTTCTGTACGAAGGGCACTGAAATGAGTTCGTATTGGTTCATACGGGAAGAATCGTTCATTTTTTGAACTATTAGTACAGTACGAAATATAATTCATACAGAAGATTTTGCTGTATGAAGGACACTGAATTGGGTTTGTACTGGTTCTTACGAGGCGAATCGTTAATTTTTTGAACTATTCGTATAGTACGAAACATAATACGTACAGAAGATTTTGCTGTACGAAGGACATTGAATTGGTTTCATACTAATTCATAAAGGATGAATCATTCATTTTTTGAACTATTCGTACAGTATGAAATATAATACGTACAAAATATTTTGCTGTATGAAGTACACTGAATTGGGTTCATACTGGACGAATCGTTCATTTTTTGAACTATTCGTACAGTACGAAATAAAATTCATACAGAAGATTTTGTGGTATGAATGACACTGATTTAGGTTCGTATTGAATCGTACGAGATGAATTTTTTAATGATTTTAACTATTCATACAGTACAAATATCGATCGTACTGGACGATCGAAATGCGTGAAACTTGAAAAATTCAGTTTTTTAATGGTTTTTTTTGCCTTTAGTATATAAGGATCTTTTAAACTAACCTGTAGAGAGATCCTTCTGCGAAAATACTTTTGGAGAGTGAAAGGGAGAGTGATTGGGAGAGTGTTTGGGAGTGTGTGTTGAGAAATCTTTCAAGAGAGATTTGTGAGGTGATTCACAAGGTTATCCAATTATGAGGATTTCTTTTACTTGTTCTTCAAGCATCTTCCTAGTTCCTTGGAGACTTTTGCATGAGGGTTGTTCGAGAGGATTCCGGTTCTCTGTCGCACTTGGAGGGTGAAATGGATGATGGTTCTCTACCGTCACTTGGAGGGTGAAAAAGGATGACGGTTCTCTGCCATACTTGAAGAGTGTAAAAGGACGTTTAGTTCTCTGCCTTCCCCAGGAGGGTGAAAAAGTATGACAGTTCTCTGCCACACCGGGTTGGTGGAAGAGAGTTTGTAAAGGCTTCTTTGCCTTGCTGTGGGGGCCAAAGGAGAGTCACTTGAGTTTAGTGCAATACCTAAAGAAGTAGTCTCTAGGGAGTGGATGTAGGTCGTATTTGACCGAACCACTATAAATTCTGGTGTTTTCTGTTCACTATTTACTTTTCCGCATTTAATTTTTCCACAAATAGTTTCTTTGTGGTTGAATTTCTGTGTTTAAAGAAAGAGCAAAAAGTAATTCTGCTCGTACTGTATGAAGTAAGATCGTACAGTACGATTAGCTTTAAAATTTTCTAAAATCCCAAGAGTAAATTTTTGAAAAGGACCAATTCACCCCCCTCTTGGTTAGCCTAGGGACGTGAGCAATAGGTCTAACAACCTATCACACTGTCAAGTGGTATCAAAGCTTTTTTTAAAAATAACTGTTTTAAATACTTTTTGAAATTCGATCATGGCTAATTTTGGAAATAGAAATACTATGGAAGGTTACTCGATCACTAGACCACCTTTGTTTGATAATATTCCATTTGATTTTTGGAAAACTGACTTGTCTACCTTTCTACAATCTTTAGACTATCGCATGTGGATGTTAGTTCAGGATGGTTATGTAGAACCTATGAGAATTGTAGATGGAATAAGAGTTCAAACACATTTTGCAAACTGGACTGTAGAAGAACGTGAGTTAGCAAAACTAAATGCTAAGTGTTTGAAAAGTTTCTTTTGTGCTTTAAAATCAGAAGACTACATGCATGTTTCAACATGTAAATCAGGAAAGGAAATTTGGGATAGGCTTTGCATTACTTATGAAGGTACAAATGAAGTGAAGCAAACTAGATTGAACATTCTCTTGCACGACTATGAACTATTTCACATGAAACCGAATGAATCAATCTCAGACATGTACACACGTTTTACACATATAGCCACTTCATTGCATGCTTTAGGTAGGGAGTTGACAAATACAGAAAAAGTTAACAAGATACTTCGTTGTTTACCTACTGCATATGATGCATAGATAACTGCAATAATAGAATCTAAAGATTTGAATGTTTATTCTGTTGACAATCTTCTTGGATCACTAATTCCTTACGAGCAATCTGTGACTCAAAGACAGATTGATGCATGTGAAAAGCAAACGGAGAAGAATATCGCTTTGAAGGTGGACGACTTTGAAAGTGATCTGTCACTACTTGAGGATGAAGAGGATATTGCCTTAATGACAAGGCAATTTTGAAGTTTTCTAAAAAAAAGCAGAGAAGATTCCAACAGTAGAACAAAGGTAAGTTCCAAAAGAATGTTAAGGCTTCTAATGAAGTTATTTTCTATGAGTGCAGGAAGCCAGGACACATAAAGACTGATTACCCCAATCTCAAAGGAAAGCCTAGCAAGGAGAAGGTCGAGGAGAAACCAAAGGAAAGAAGGGGTAAAAAGAGAGTACAATGAGCTTTCTGGGCAGACTCAGCTTCAGATTCTTTAGAAATTGCACCAGAAGAGGAAGTCACAAATTTGTGCTTAATGGCTGACAATCTTGATCAATCAGATCAAGAAGAGGTATGCGACTTAAGCTATGAAGAATTGTTTAAAGTTTTCGAACGCATACATACAACATATAGGAAACTGAAAAAACTGCATGCTAAATTAAATTTGGATTATTTAGAGCTGCATAAAGAATATGAGATCCTTAGAAAAGATCATGCATTAATTGATAGCAACCACATAACTTTGTTGGATGAGTTTGATGATTTAAACAAATAGCATAATCTTTTAAAATTATCTCACACTGAACTTGAAAATGATTTTAAGATTTATATAGATGAATAAGATATTAGAGAGCATGAGTTGAAGATTGATAATTCGATTCTAGAAAGTCCTAATTCTTATCTTAAAGTTCAGGTAAAAGCACTTAAGGAAAATAGAAATCCACCTAAACTTGAAGATTTTCATGAATCCTACTACAGGATCACTGATTCAAGATCTAAGAAGAAAATTTTCAGGAAGAATAGGTTGGTGAATCCTTTTCCAGGGATAAAGTGTTTTTCTTGTGGTAGTTTAGGGCATATTTCTCACACTTGTACACTTAAATATAGAACACATTTTGTATGGAGACCTAAGGTGCATAAATCACAGCATATCACACATGCATCTGGTTTAAAATTATCAAGAGGTGAACCCAAACTTATTTGGGTTCTCAAGACTAACGTTTGATCATTTTGTAGGGACGCTCTCACATAAGACCTCATGAGAGTAGTTGTTACCTGGATAGCAGCTGTTCAAAGCATATAACTGAAGATACGAATCAATTTATATCGCTGGAAGCTTGGAATGGAAGCAAGGTTACACTTGGAGATAATACTACCAAGAGAGTGGTAGGTACAGGTATAATTGGAAACTCTAGAAACTTTGTGATTGAAAATGTGTTCTTGGTTGAAGGTTTGAAACACAATCTGTCGATTATAAGTCAATTGTGTGACAAGGGCTATCATATAAAGTTTTTGCCTACTAGTTGTATTATTAGTCTAAACGGAACTATTATTTTGAATGGTGATAGAATTAATAATGTTTAAATGCTAAATTTGAATTCTATTAAACCTTCTACTGCTTTGTGTTTGAAAACTGTATCTGATGAATCATTGTTATGGCATAGAAGGCTTTGTCATATGCTTATTTGAGAAATCTTAGGAAAATCACCCAAAAGTAACTAGTTAGAGGTGTACCCAAATTAGACTTCACTAAAGATCACTTCTGTGATGTATGTCAATTAGGAAAATAGGTGAGATCCTCTTTCAATTCAATCAAGGAAGTTAGGACTAGTAAGCCCTTAGAAATTCTTCACATGGATTTATTTGGACCTGTTAGTACCTTAAGTCTAGGAGGAAAAATATTTGGGTATGTTATTGTGGATGACTATTCTAGATTCACCTGGATTAGATTTTTGAATCATAAGAGTGAATCATTTGAAGAGTTTAGAGATTTTGCCACTTGGATTCAGTGGAAATAAGGTTTTGAAATAGTTACTGTCCAAAGTGATCATGGGGGAGAATTTGAAAATGAAATGTTTAATGATTTTTGCAAATCTCTTGGAATTGAACACAATTTCTCAGCCCCTAGGACACCTCAACAGAATGGAGTTGTAGAAAGGAAGAACAGGACATTAGTTTAAACTACTAGGGCCATGTTGGCAATGTATTCACTTCCAAAATATTTTTGGGCTGAAGCAGTTAGTACAGCGTGCTATGTGTTGAATAGGGTGTACATAAGGTCTAAATTAAATAAGACACCCTATAAACTTCTTAAAGGTAGGAGTCCCAACCTCTCATATCTACATATTTTTGGATGTAAAGTGTTCAGTTATAATTATGATAAAACTCTCTTAGGAAAATTTAATCCAAAATCTGATGAAGGAATCTTTCTAGGTTATTCAAGTATTAGAAAATCCTATAGAGTTTTTAATAAGATAATATTGGTAGTTGAGGAGACCACACATGTTGTTTTTTATGAATCTTATGATAGTAAAGGGTCTAAGTTGGATAAAGATGAGGTTGAGGTAGTAACCCAAAAACTTGAAGATCAAAAAGTTAAAGAAAGGGTTGAAAAAGAAGAAGAAAACTAATTTCCTGGAGAATGGAAATTTATAAGGAGTCATCCTATAGGGTCAATTTTAGGAGAACCAAGTGAAGGAGTTAGGACTAGGCATGGGTTGAGGAAAGAAGTAAATCATTCAGTGTTTATTTCAATGGTTGAACCCACTAACTTAGAACAAGCACTTTTGGATGAATTTTGGATTTTGGCCATACAAGAAGAGTTAAATCAATTCAGGAGAAATGATGTTTGGGAGTTAATTGAAAAGCCAAAAGATCAAAGTGTAGTGGGGATAAAGTGGGTGTTCAAGAACAAAATGAATGATTCAGGAGTTGTTGTGAGAAATAAGGCTAGATTGGTGGCTAAGGGGTATAATCAAATTGAACGAATTAATTTTGAGGAGACATTTGCCCCTGCAGCAAGACTTGAAGCAATTAGAGTTTTATTAGCCTTTGCCTGTTTTAAAGATTTTAAATTGTACCAAATGGATGTTAAAAGTGCCTTTCTGAAGGGGGTGTAGAAGAGGATGTTTATATTGAGCAACCTCTAGGTTTTGAAAATTCTAAATACCCTAATCATATTTTCAAATTGAAAAAGGCATTATATGGACTAAAATAGGCACCTAGAGCATGGTATGAGAGGTTAAGCACTTTCTTATTAAATTGATCATTTGTTAAAAGAAGTGTAGACACCACTCTATTTTTGAAAAAAAATTGGAAAAGAGATACTCATTGTACAAATATATGTGGATGACATCATTTTTGGATCAACTGATAAAACTCTATGTGATGAATTTCCAAAGACAATGAGTAGTAAATTTGAAATGAGTTTGATGGATGATTTGAGTTATTTTCTTGGTTTTAGCATAAAGAAAAATGAGGAAGGAACCTTTCTTTATCAATCTAAGTATGTTAAGGATATCCTCAAAAAGTATGAAATGGATAATGCTAAACCAGTAAATATACCCATGTGTTCCTTAGTACTATTAGATGAGGATCCTAAGGGAAATCTGTTGATCAAAAGAAATTTAGAGGAATAATTGGATCTTAGCTTTACTTGACTACTAGAAGACCTGACATCATGTTTAGTGTTTGCTTATGTGTTAGATTTCAAGTTGATCCAAAGGAATCACATTTAACAGCAATGAAAAGGATTTTAAGATATCTTCTAGGAACTCAAAATTTAGGGATTTGGTATCCTAAGAATAGTTCTTCTTTTGATATTATTGGATACTCAGATTCTGATTTTGGAGGCTGTAGGGTGGATAAGAAAAGTACTTCTGAGACATGTCAATTCATTAGAAATTCATTAGTATCTTGGTCCAGTAGAAAATAAAATTCAGTAGCACATTCTACAGCTGAAGCAGAATACATTGCCTTAGGGAGTTGTGTTGCACAGGTACATTGGTTGAAGCAACAATTGAGTGACTTAGGATTTTCAATTATCACCATTTCGATCTTTTGTGATAACACCAGTGCCATTTGTATTTCAAAGAATCCCATTCAACATTTTAGAACCAAGCATATTGTTATAAGGCATCATTTTATAAGAGATCATGTAGCGAAAAGGGAAATTGAACTACATCATGTCGCTACTAAAGATCAGCTTGTAGATATTTTCACAAAACCCTTAGCTTTTGACACTTTTAGCATGTTAAGGACAAGGCTGAAAGTACGAGATGCGCCAAGAGGGGGGGTGAATTGGTATTTTAAAAAATTAACCCTACACAAGAGTTCTAATTTTGTTTGTATTTTCAAAACATAATTTAACGACTAACGTGCGGAAGCAAAAACAACGTTCACAACTACGAAATTGACCGTTCAATTTTGGATTTTACACTATAATATTTAAATAAAGATTTTTCACCAAGCAATTAAAATGCACAAATTTAAAGCATGAAAAGTAAAGTACGGTAAACAGGAAAAAACACACCAGAGATTTTTATAGTGGTTCGGTCACTTGACCTACGTCCACTCCCCGGAGTCCTTTACTCCGGGATTTGCACTAATAAAAGTTGACTCTCCTTTTGCCCCCACAGCAAGGCGGAGAAGCCTTTACAATACTCACTTTCACCTCCCTCGGTGCGGCAGAATACCAAACGCTATGTCACCCTCCTGGTGACGGCAGCGGACCTTCTCCTTTTTCTCCCTCCTGGAGATGGCAGAGTACCTTGGCGATGTTGATCTTGAAGTGATTCTTCCCTCGACAACTTTCTTGAAGCTTCCAAAGCCACAAGAGGAGTAAAGCATGCAGCTAGCTTGGAGCCACCGTGTGATCCCCTCACACTACTTCTCCCTCACGCTCAAGCTCACCTTTACCTTCCTCTCTCAAGCTCTAGATCTCTCCAAAAACTTCTCTCTACGAATCCCCTTCTTTCTCCTCCAAGCCTCTCACAGCAAAGGATTGATCAACAAATCTCTAAAGAAAATTATAAGTTATTTTTATATCAGGCTTCAGAAAACCCTAAAAGTTTCAACTTTTGCGTTTCTGTTCGTACAGTACGATTTATAATCGTACAGTACGATCAGTACAATTATAGCTCCGTCCAGTACGAGTACAGACGAACAGGTATCGAATTTTATTCATATCGTACAGTACGATATGTATATCGTACAGTATGATACTATTGATTCGTACTGTTCGTACGGGACGAACTGTGGGACGAACCTCGGCACGAAAGAACTCGTCTCTGACAATCGTCCAGCACTCATTTAATCGTATAGTACGAATAGTGTTTTTCATGATATCGTCCTGTACGATAGGAATATCGTCCAGTACGAATAGTTCAAAATTTCTTGGGATCATCTGGTACGATAGTTGGGATGAAGAAAATCGTCTCTGGCAATCGTCCAGCACTCCACCAGTCGTACAGTACGATCAGTACATTTCTTGATATCATCCTGTACGATATGAATATCGTCCAGGACGAACAGAACAAAAAACCTTGGTTTCGTCTGGTACGATCTCTGGGACGAATGAAATCGTCTCTGTAAGTCGTATAGTACGATATACGATCGTACAGTACGATCGACATATAAATTAGAAACCAATGTTTATTTCCTGATTAGGGAGATAATTTTGGCAAGTTTTAATTAATCGTACAGTACGAATAGTATCCTACAGTACAATCAGTTCAGAAAATCAAATTTAAAAACTTACCAAACTTATTCTGGCGGCTAGGGTTTCACAATTACATATTATCGTACAGTACGATATGGATCGTACAGTACGATAAGTTTGTAAACTTAATCATTAGAAAATTAGCCGTTAGCCTGAGTATTTTAATTAATCGTATAGTACGATGAGTTTAAAAATTTTTAATCATTTTAAAAGAAAAATCTCCCCCTGTGTGTGTGCATTGTTACTCCTTTCACATGCATGCTTCTGTTGCAGACTCAAAAAGAAAAAATAAAGAAATAAAAATTACAGACTCTTCAACATCCTATTCTACCCAATTTGAGTCTCCAGCAATCTTTCACAGTGTGCATCTGACCTAAAATATTAGTCCTCATATACAAAGATTAAACATTTGTAATCTAACGGAAGTCTATATATACTCAGTAAGTATTATTTGTCACCATCAAAATTAAGTGCTCGGGATCCTGGATTTCAACAATCTCCCCCTTTTTGATGGTGTCAAATAATATTTTCTGACGGACAGATGTTCTGACTTCTTTAACTCCCCCTCAGAAGAGTAGCTTATTAATTTTTAAATAGGAGGAGAAGAGACAAATTTTTATTTTATTATAACATAAATAAAACAACAATATAAAAAAAACAAATGAAGTGATAACATAAACAACCAATAACATTTAATAGTAAGTAAAAATATAATACAGAACACACAGAAAAGTCTCCCCCTTTTGACAACACCAAAAAGGGAAGAAAAAAGAAAAAATAAGTACACTGATAACAAACAGAAAATAGAAACAACTACAATAACCTAAAAATCTGGATCCTGATCCTGAGGTGGTGGTGGAGGGTCGGGAAACAGCTGGTGGTACTGATGAAGGGAGGCGAACTGGTGATCGATCGATTGGAAGCGCTCCCTAAACTATTTCATATCCGTGTCATGCTCCTGATGCTGCTGAGCAATGTGAGCATCCAACCGAGTCTCCAGACGATCAAGTCGTCGAATAATGTCGTCGTGAGGGTAGTCGGGAGGAGCAAGGCCAGGTGGTTGGATTGGTGGTGGTGGAGGTGCGTCAGCAGGAGCAGCAGCCTCCTCGTCATCAAACTCGGGATCGGCGGGAGCGGCCCCCCGATGGAACAAGATACGAAAGGAGGCATCCGAGTAGAAGATAGGAAGGTGATCAGGAGGGAGCGGATAATGAAGCTGGAATTTTGCATCTAGAATGTAGCCTATGACATGCCCTAAGGCCAGGTTCAATTTACGACGGGCACCGGGATATCGGAAGGCAGACAATATATGAATGTAGTCAAACACCATTTGGGCTTCATTGAATTTTGTGCCCGACATAATGAGATAGGTGACGACAGACAATAGCGGAGTAATATAGATGCGATCTCCAGCCTTAGGTATAATAGATGTGTGTAGGATATGCTGGATAACGCGGGCATTTTGATTTAAGGTTTGGACCAGTGGTAGGTGTTGATTTGAGGGGACACCTCTAAGGGTCATATTTACGGACGTCCAATCATAGTCGTGGGAGATCATGGATTGGGGACGAGGGCCTTCAGTGGACAGCCCGATGTGCTCAGCAATGTCGTTAACGGTGATAACGACATTCTGTTTACAGACATAGGATGTGAAGGTAGTGTTTTCAAGGTCGACTCGGATATTTGCAAAAAACTCAAACAAGAGTTCAGAGTGAAACGGAAAAGCAAGAGTCAGAAGGAATTGAAGGCTAGTGGAGGCGAACAGATTCATCAACTCAAAATTTAGGGCGGCCTGATTGAGCATGCGAGAGGGAGTGAACTTTGCCTCCTTGATTTTGATATACGCTTTCTCGTCCGCAGCGGAGAGAAAACGATCGTCGAAGCGCCGAGAGGAGGAAGAGCTCCCGACAATCATACGACCGTGCTTACTGGACCCAGACATTTTGGAAGAAAGGATTGTATGAGTGAGGAAACTCAGAGGGATTGAAGGTGAGGAGAAATGACAAAGAATTCCTCCCATTTTATAGAATTTGGGGGATATCGTACAGTACGATTGATCATCGTACAGTACGATATGTGTAATAATGTCGTCTGGATGACTTTTCAGAAAAGTGAGTCAAATCGTACAGTACGATCAGTATCGTACTGTACGAACGTGAGTGTAAGGCGTTCGTCCCAACGAGTCGTCTGAACGACTTTTGACCAAAAGTGTTCGTACAGTACGAACAGGTGTTCGTACAGTACGATGGGCAATAATTTTCATACCGGCCGATTTAAATTCATCCTAATCCGTTTGACACGTGGATCGTACCGTACGATTGGTATGTTCGTACAGTACGATGACCAATAATTACTATCGTACAGTACGAGTGGTGAATCGTACAGTACGATGGGTATAAGACATGAAAGATCTGGACCGTGAATGGGAATGGACGGCTGAGATTGGAGTGATTTGAACCTGATCATACAATACGATAGTTTAGCGTATAGTACGATTATCAGAGAAGATCAAGGTTTGTGAGCAACATGGGAAGATGATCAGGAATCCAATTTTTTGTTTGGTTTTTTTCTTTTTTTTTTTTTATTATTTTAACAAAAAACAAATCAACCACAAAATTTTATTTGTTTTTTTTTTTTTGTCACATTAGGCGTGAATGTCTATGACACCTAATTTGGTTCGTAGAGTGCTAAATGTGTCATAGCCTAATGGTTTTGTGAAAATGTCTACCAATTGATCTTCAGTAGCAACGTGGTGCAGTTCAATATCTCCTTTGGCTACATGATCTCTAATGAAATGATGTCTAATGTCTATATGTTTGGTTCGTGAGTGTTTAATTGGATTTTTTGATATGCAAATTGCGCTAGTGTTGTCACACATGATCGGAATCGTTCCTACAGGTAGTCCTAGATCTACAAGCTGTTGTTTTAACCACAACACTTGTGCAACACAGCTACCTACCGCTATATATTCCGCTTCGGCGGTGGATAGGGCTACTGAATTTTGTTTCCTACTGGACCATGAAACTAATGATTGTCCAATGAATTGACAAGTGCCAGAAGTGCTTTTTCTATCTACCTTACAACCTGTAAAGTCTGAGTCGGAGTATCCTAAGATTTCAAAAGAAGTGCTGTGTCTAGGATACCAAATTCCTAAGTTCGGGGTGCCTAGAAGATATCTGAGAATTCTTTTGACAGCAGTCATGTGAGATTCTTTCGGGTCAGCTTGAAAACGGGCACAGAGACACACACTAAACATTATGTCTGGTCTACTAGCAGTCAGATAGAGAAGCGATCCAATTATTCCCCTATACCTCTTTTGATCTACAGACTTCCCACTGGGATCTTTATCCAATTGAATATTAGAGCTCATGGGTGTATTCATAGCCTTAGCATTGTCCATTTCATATTTTTTCAAAATATCATTGACGTACTTAGACTGGCTAAGAAACATTCCACCTTCCGTTTGTTTTACACTAAATCCAAGGAAGTAACTAAGTTCACCCATCATGCTCATTTCAAACTCGTCGCTCATTGTTTTTGAAAATTCATAACATAGGTTTTTCTCCGTCGATCCGAACAATATGTCATCTACATAAATCTGAACAATGAGTACTTCAACTCCTACCTTCTTCAAAAATAAGGTGGTGTCCACACTACCCTTTACAAAGCCTCTATCTAGTAAGAACGTACTAAGTCTTTCATACCAGGCTCTAGGTGCTTGTTTTAACCCGTACAGTGCCTTTTTCAGTTTGAACACGTGGTTTGGAAATTGTGAGTTTTTAAACCCCGAAGGTTGCTCCACATACACATCTTCCTTGATTACTTCATTCAGGAAGGCACTCTTTACATCCATTTGATACAGCTTAAAATCCCTAAAACAAGCAAAAGCTAACAGTACCCTGATGGCTTCTAGTCTAGCTACTGGAGCAAAGGTTTCTTCAAAATCTATTCCTTCAATTTGGTTATACCACTTCGCTACTAGCCTAGCCTTATTTCTTACTACTATTCCTGAGTCATTCATCTTATTTTTAAAGACCCACTTAGTTCCAACCACACTTTGCTCTTTAGGCCTTTTGACTAACTCCCATATATCATTTCTAACAAATTGGTTCAACTCTTCTTGCATTGCCAGGATCCAAAATTCATCTCCTAAGGCTTGATCTATACTCGTGGGTTCAATCATAGATATGAATGCAGAATGACTAACCTCTTTCCTAAGACCATGCCTAGTTTTTACCCCTTCTGATGGGTCTCCTAAGATCAGCTCTCTAGGATGACTAGAAGAAAATTTCCAATCCTTAGGCAGATGTTCCTGAGGTTCCGCTCTAGTCTCTATGGTAATGGTTTCTACTCCCCGTATAACCTCAACTTCTTCTTCTTCATGATTAGGTTCAGATGTCTTATTGGATTCATCAAATACTACATGAGTGGACTCTTGTACTACTAGGGTTCTCTTATTGAATATTCTATAGGCTTTACCTACAGATGAGTAGCCTAGGAAAACCCCTTCATCAGATTTAGGATCGAACTTTCCTAAGGGTGACTTGCCATTAATTAGGATGAAGCATTCGCACCCGAAAACGTGTAAGTGGGAAAGATTGGGTGTCCTACCCTTAAGCAATTTATAGGGTGTCTTATTAAGTTTGGATCTAACATTTACCCTATTTAATACATAGCATGCGGTATTTACTGCTTCTACCCAAAAGTATCTAGGGAGAGTGTATTCAGCTAACATAGCCCTAGTAGCTTCAACTAACATTCTATTCTTTCTTTCTGCTATTCCATTTTGCTGAGGAGTTCTAGGGGCAGAGAAATTATGTTCTATTCCAACCTCTTTACAAAACGATTCAAACTTATCATTCTCAAATTCCCCACCGTGATCACTATGAATTGTTGAAATTACACATCCTAATTTCCTTTGAATCCAAGTGGAGAAAACTCTAAATTCTTCAAATGACTCACTCTTATGAGCTAGGAATTTCACCCAAGTAAACCTAGAGTAGTCATCTACTATTACAAACCCATACAACTTCCCTCCTAGGCTGGCTGTACTAACAGGTCCGAACAGGTCCATGTGGAGAGTTTCTAGTGGCCTAGTGGTGTTGATATCCTTGATTGCATGAAATGAAGATTTAACTTATTTTCCTAATTGGCAAGCATCACAAAGATGGTCCTTAGTAAAGTCTAACTTTGGTATGCCTCTAACTAAGTCTTTCTGAGTGATATTCCTAAGTGTTTTCATACTAGCATGGCATAGTCTCCTATGTCATAGCCAAGAGTCATCTGCTATTATTTTCAGACACAAGGAATTTGAGGTTTCAATGCAGTTCAAGTCTAACATGTAAACATTGTTTATAAGTTTTCCTTCTAACACAAGTGAATCATTTAAACTAATAATGCATTTGTTAGACAAAAATTTTATATCAAAACCCTTGTCACATAGTTGACTTATACTTAAAAGATTGTGCTTTAAACCATCCACTAAAAGTACATTCTCAATAATTAAATTTTTAGTATTTCCAATGATACCTGAGCCCACAACTTTTTTGGTGGTGTTGTCTCCCAAAGTTACCTTGCCTCCTGACCTGGCCTCCAGTGTCACGAACTGCTTCATGTCTCCAGTCATGTGTCTTGAGCAGCCACTGTCCAGGTACCACATGCTCTCACTAGGTCTTTTGTGAGAGCATCCCTACAATGTCAATCATGGATTAGCTTTGGGAACCCAAGTGAGTTTGGGTTCCACATCATGCTTATATGAATGAAATGTATGCATGTTATGCTGTGATGATTGCGATTTTGGTCTCCACACTAGATGTGTCCTATAGTGAATTGAGCACGTGTGAGCTATGTGACCTAGCATGCCACAAGAATAACATCTAACACCTGGAAATGGGTTCACTAATCTACGAGGGTGGTAGTGCCTATTTCTGGGTTTGGATGATGCATGCCGTGCTGGTTTTGAATGAGATGATTCACATGGTGGAGGCTGAAAGAATTCAGCACACGTGGGAGGTTTTTTGTTATTCTCATATACATGAAGTTTTTCATTTAAGAATTTGTTCTCTTGGTTAAGACTAGCATATTTGAATCTCAATGCATGCTCGCTACTACTAAGTTCCCCTGATAGTTCTTCTAGTTCCTTAAATGCATTATCTAATTCAACATGTGATGACTTCAAGGTTTCGTGTGCAGTGTTAAACTCAATATGCTTCTTGTTTAATGCATCGTATTCATCAAGCAACGACATATGATCTCTATCTAAGTCAGAAAAATTTTTTACTACACTAGCATGCTCCTTTTGTAAAGTACTAAGCTCAGTATTAAGACTAACATGCTTTTTCTTCAATTTTCTATACGAGTCATGGATTTTTTCAGAAATAACAAGCAGTTCATCGTAAGACAGTTGACATACCTCATCTTGATCTGATTGATCAAGATTATCATTAGTCATAAGACACAGATTTGTTACCTCCTCCTCTGCTTCTTCTTCCGATGATTCTAAGGCAGAGTCGGCCCAAAATGCTTTCTGAGTCTTAAACTTGCCCTTCTTGAACTTTGATCTTTCCTCACCCTTCTCCTAGGTTTGATGAGTTTTGATGTTGGGGCAATCAGCTCGGAGATGACCGGGTTTCCTACACTCAAAGCAAATTGTTTCAGATGCAACCTTAGTATACTTTGAGTTCTTACCTTTGTTCCAATTGCTTTGATGATGGCGCTGCTTTCTTTTCAGAAAATTTTTGAACTGACGAGTCATCAAAGCTATGTCGTCATCTTCCTCCGCTGCTGAGCTGTCACTTTCAGAATTGTTTGCTTTTAAAGCCACTGCTCCCTCCTTTTTCTTTTCACCTGCATCACTTTGTCGTTGACTCACTCCTTGATCGTAGGCAATGAGTGACCCAAGCAAATTATCAATAGAATAAACATTTAGGTCTTTTGACTCAGTTATTGCAGTGATTTTAGCATCGTATGAGCTAGGCAAACATCGCAGTATTTTGTTTACTTTTTCCGAGTTAGACAACTCTCTTCCTAAAGCATGCAGTGATGTTACAATCTGGGTGAATTGAGTGTACATGTCAGATATAGTTTCACTAGGTTTCATGCAGAATAATTCGTAATCATGTAACAGTATGTTTAACCTAGATTGTTTGACCTCACTAGTTCCTTCGTACGTGATACACAGTTTGTCCCAAATTTATTTACCAGTAGTACACGTTGATACTCGCATATAGTCTTCTGATTTTAATGCGCAAAAGAAACAGTTTAGACATTTAGCATTTAGTTGTGTAAATTCTCTATCCTCAATGCTCCATTCATTAAATGACAGTTCAGTTTTAACTCCATTCAACATACGAAACGGTGCAGAATAACCTTCTTGGACTAACATCCACATGCGATAGTCTAAAGACTGTAAAAATGTAGACATGCGTATTTTCCAAAAATCAAACTGTATGTTGTCAAACAAAGGTGGACGAGTTATGGCATAACCCTCCGTAGTGTTACGGTTACCAAATTGAGCCATGGATCTTACGTTTCTAGGTTTTCTAAAACACTATTTTGAAACCCCGCTTTGATACCACTTGAAAGTACGAGATGCACCAAGAGGGGGGGTGAATTGGTATTTTAAAAAATTAACCCTACACAAGAGTTCTAATTTTTTTTGTATTTTCAAAACATAATTTAACGACTAACGTGCGGAAGCAAATACAACGTTCACAACTACGAAATTGACCGTTCAATTTTGGATTTTACACTACAATTTAAATAAAGATTTTTCACCAAGCAATTAAAACGCACAAATTTAAAGCATGAAAAGTAAAGTACGGTAAACAGGAAAAAACACACCAGAGATTTTTATAGTGGTTCGGTCACTTGACCTACGTCCACTCCCCGGAGTCCTCTACTCCGGGATTTGCACTAATAAAAGTTGACTCTCCTTTTGCCCCCACAGCAAGGCGGAGAAGCCTTTACAATACTCACTTTCACCTCCCTCGGTGCGGCGGAATACCAAACGCTATGTCACCCTCCTGGTGACGGCAGCGGACCTTCTCCTTTTTCTCCCTCCTGGAGATGGCAGAGTACCTTGGCGATGTTGATCTTGAAGTGATTCTTCCCTAGAGAACTTTCTTGAAGCTTCCAAAGCCACAAGAGGAGCAAAGCATGCAGCTAGCTTGGAGCCACCGTGTGATCCCCTCACACTACTTTTCCCTCACGCTCAAGCTCACCTTCACCTTCCTCTCTCAAGCTCTAGATCTCTCCAAAAACTTCTCTCTACGAATCCCCTTCTTTCTCCTCCAAGCCTCTCACAGCAAAGGATTTATCAACAACTCTCTAAAGAAAATTATAAGTTGTTTTTATATCAGGCTTCAGGAAACCCTAAAAGTTTCAACTTTTGTGTTTCTGTTTGTACGGTACGATTTGTAATCGTACAGTACGATCAGTACAATTACAGCTCCATCCAGTACGAGTACAGACGAACAGGTATCGAATTTTATTCATATCGTACAGTACGATATGTATATCGTACAGTACGATACTATTGATTCGTACTGTTCGTACGGGACGAACTATGGGACGAACCTTGGGATGAAAGAACTTGTCTCTGACAATCGTCCAGCACTCATTTAATCGTACAGTATGAATAGTGTTTTTCATGATATCGTCCTGTATGATAGGAATATCGTCCAGTACGAATAGTTCAAAATTTCTTGGGATCATCTGGTACGATAGCTGGGACGAAGAAAATCGCCTCTAGCAATCGTCCAACACTCTACCAGTCGTACAGTACGATCAGTACATTTCTTGATATCGTCCTGTACGATATGAATATCGTCCAGGATGAACAGAACAAAAAACCTTGGTTTCGTCTCGTATGATCTCTGGGACGAATGAAATCGTCTCTGTCAGTCGTACAGTATGATGTACGATCGTACAGTACGATCGACATATAAATTAGAAACCAACATTTATTTCCTGATTAGGGAGATAATTTTGGCAAGTTTTAATTAATCGTATAGTACGAATAGTATCGTACAGTACGATCAGTTCAGAAAATCAAATTTAAAAACTTACCAAACTTATTCTGGCGGCTAGGGTTTCACAATTACATATTATCATACAATACGATATGGATCGTACAGTACGATAAGTTTGTAAACGTAATCATTAGAAAATTAGCCGTTAGCCTGAATATTTTAATTAATCGTACAGTACGATACAAGATCGTACAGTACGATGAGTTTAAAAAATTTTAATCATTTTAAAAGAAAAATCTCCCCCTGTGTGTGTGCATTGTTTCTCCTTTCACATGCATGCTTCTGTGGTAGACTCAAAAAGAAAAAATAAAGAAATAAAAATTACAGACTCTTCAACATCCTATTCTACCTAATTTAAGTCTCTAGCAATCTTTCGCAGTGTGCATCTGACCTGAAATGTTAGTCCTCATATACAAAGATTAAACATTTGTAATCTAATGGAAGTCTATATGTACTCAGTAAGTATTATTTGTCACCATCAAAATTAAGTGCTCGGGATCCTGGATTTCAACAAAGGCTAGGTGTGACTGATTTAAATGCTTAATTGAAAATTCTGTAAATGTATGTTTATATGTGTTTGTTGGTATGTTCATGGTATGTGATTTGTTATCTAGTGTTTTATATTTTATTTGTATTCTTTATATTGCCTTTTTCTAAAAAAAAAGTTATAATAAAAAGTGTTAAATTGGTCTTTAGTTGAATATTGGAAACCTGTAAGATTGGAGTGACAAAAGTTTATTTTATTTTGCCTATTCATACTGTATGATTTCATGAACTTCGTCTGAACGAATTGGGAGGAATCACGGTTATTGTCAGTTATTATTGATGATCGTACATATGAATACGTCATTCATCTGTACGATCCACATGTCATTTTGCATGAGGTACGAACTTAACCGTCGCCTGAATGACCTTTAATTTTCTGATTGTTCCGGACAAACACCTTTTCGTCTGTACGATCGAGAAGTCAAAAAGCCAGTACGAAAGGATACCTCGGGACGAGCTGTTTATGAAAAACCATTTCATTTTGACAGCTTTCGTTCATCTCGGACGAACTTTTATTCATCCCGGACAAAAATAATTTCTTCTTGCACGAAATTATATCGTACAGTACGATTGATCACATTTTCTATGAAAGAGGGGATCGTTTTCTTTCATTCCATTCTCACTTCAAACCCTTTAGAGCATAGAATAGAGATGTCTGGAAGTGGAAAAAGAGTGCGCCAATCCAGAGGGGCTTCCTCTAGGAGGGACTGGGATGATAATTTTTTGAATGGGCAAAATGAAGAAGCCTACTATAGGTTTGCAGTATCCAAAATCACTCCCTCCGGCATTCTGCTGCAGGAAAATCTCCATTTCGCAGTAATGCCTCTCTTTGATTCTACCTAATTTTTCTTCCTTCTCACTCTAATTTACTCATACAATAAAGACCTCCTTCATGTTTTTCTAGCCAACATGACTTTTAGTCATGATCATACTAGGATTTCATCATATGTTCTGAAACGGAGAGTAGAGATTACAAAGGAGGATCTAGGAGAGTACTTTCATTTAAGAACCATGGGCAGTCGGGAAAATATTTAATAGCTTGATCTGATTATAACTGGACTAAAGTTAATCAGGTCATTAGAGGTGTAAGACAACCAACTCATATAACTCGAGTCGACACCTTAAACCAAAATGCCCGTATAATTCAACATGTTCCCAGGAGCTCTATTATTCCTAAGGCCGAAGATAGAGTAAACATGACTCCTCTTCTCTCTTATGTCACTTACCTGATCATCACCAGTCAACCAATTGATGAAGCCTAACTGCTTTTGGATAACATCTTTTACCTTTCTGATATTGGCCAACCCAGTGTAAAGAGGAAGAAGAATATTGCCCTAGGTCAAGTAATCTGTTTCATTCTTGAGAAAAATTACAACATAGTCCATCGTGCCAGACCTTCAGAACTCCCACTCTATTTCACTGATGCCTCTTTAAGAGCACTTTTTGGGAGAGATGAACATGTGATTAGTTCTGATAATGAACCTGCTCCTGCTCCTACACCTGGACCTGGACCTAATCAAGACTTCTACCAGGATATGGTCCAGCGATTTAATAGAATGGATCAGAGATTTTATAATATGGAGGCACACCTAAAGTAGCACGATGATCTGTACAAGGAGGATAGAGTGTGGATAAGAGAACAATTTGATTCTGTGAATACAAATGTTGCAACGCTAAACATCAATTTTGGTCTGTTCGGCGCTCCACCACCTCCTCCAGATCAGGGTCCTTCTGAGTTCTAGTATGCTTTGTTTTGGCTTGGCTAGGATGTGTTTGTGATTCTCTTTATTATTGTTAGGCTGTTTTCTGTTTTGACTAGTTTATGTTTATTTTTATGTTTTGAAAATGTTAGCAAGTTTTTCATATGAAGTTAGGCCACAACATAAAGCTTGTAATGTTGTATGTTATGGAAATGATCAGAAATTAAATGTTCAAGTGTTTCTGTGCTTATCATTTTATGTTATTGACTTGATACGTTGTAATCTTAAAACACTTGACTGTAGTTGATTAATGTTCTAAAATGTTAATTGAGTTTATATTACAATAGAAAATACTATACATAACATTAAATTCTCAAAAATATTTAGATTTCGTTATTATTTTGTGTGGATTAGAAGATCTTACTTTATCTTATTTAGACATGCATTATTTAGTCTAAATTGTTGTATATTTGATGTCTTAATATTACTCTTATATTCTATATTAATGTGTTCATTATTATATTTGTGACCTAGAGATAGTGTTGTTGGAAAGAATCTTACATACAAAGAAAAGCTTGAAAAGATGCATAAAATATGTCATACAATAAAAGATGCGCAATGTAGCCAAATTTAAAAAGACAGACAAAGTGTGTCATTCAATAAAAGATACGCAATGTTGCCAAATCTAGAAAAAGGCACAAAATTAGCCTACATTTTGAAAAGATGCGCAATATCGCCAATTGTTCTTTCCTTTAGCATTTTTCTCCAAGTTCATTAATCAATAATTGTCACTTTTGACTTAGAATTTTGGTAATGTTATTTCATCTTTTATGTAAAAGTTAAGGCTACTAATCTGTCTAATACATTACTACTTTAGATCAACTTTTCTTCTCGTTATTATAATATGCAATCTAACACTTTTGAGTCTTTATTTTTGCATTTGACTTGAATATTGTAGTTAAACTTCACTTAACATTATTCCCTTCTCAACTAAGTTAAGTGTCCCTTTTTGTTGTTGTCAAAGGGGGAGGGTTTTATTGTTTGACTTTATTTGTGTGATAAGTTTTTATTGTTTGACATTTGTATGCTTGATTTGTTAAAATTTTTAGTTACTTGGGTATTTATGAATGTACTTTGCTTGTGTGTAGTGTGTAGTATTTGTAATGCTTGTGTTTCTTATTAAATTCTTATTCTACACCTTTTGGTATCCTTTCCTTCGCTTATTCAGTATGTTCCCTTTTATCTGGTATCATAGGATAGGTCATTTCTTTAAGGGGGAGCTTAGGCTTTATAGGGAGCGTTGAACTTCATTTACTTAGGGGGAGTGTACATTTAGTGGAAGCTTAGGAGAAATGTGACTTAAGTTGTTCATTCAAATAATAATTGTTTTACCATCATCAAAAAGGGAGAGATTATTATGATTTCATTAAATCTGTTCTATCAAGTGAATTCTGATACAAGTTATTTTTTGATGATTACAAAAGCTTATTGTTTGTTTTATTCTTCTCCTAATAAATATTTGAGTTTTGTTGTTGTGTGTACTAAAGAATTTTTCAGAAAATTCACACTCCAGATTGCTGAACACTTCAAGTTCATTTGTTCACAGTAAATGAAGTCTGTATTTTTATTTTTTCTTGAGTCTGAGAGAGTGTGATTGTAAGTTGGATATCTGTGCACACACACACAATGGGGGAGTTGAAAACTTATTTTCTTAAAAATTGATCGTACAGTATAATTTCATATTGTACGGGATGATCTGTAGCATATGTCCTCCATATCAAACCCATATACCAAGAAAATTCTAAGTTACATTCATAAAGTAAGAATTACTATTCGTACATGAGGTTCTGTACGAAGGGCACTGAATTAAGTTCATTTTGGTTCGTACGAGATGAATCGTTCATTTTTTGAACTATTCATACAGTACGAAATATAATTCATACAGAAGATTTTGTTGTACGAAGGACACTGAATTGGGTTCGTACTGGTTCGTACGGGATGAATCGTTCATTTTTTGAACTGTTCGTACAATATGAAATATAATACGTACAGAAGATTTTGCTGTATGAAAGACACTGAATTGAGTTCGTACTGGTTCGTACGGGACAAATCGTTCATTTTTTGAACTATTCATACAGTACGAAATATAATTTGTACAGAAGATTTTGCTGTACGAAGAACACTGAATTGGGTTCGTACTAGTTCATACGAGACGAATCGTTCATTTTTTGAACTATTCGTACAGTATAAAATATAAAACGTACATAAGATTTAGCTGTACGAAGGACACTGAATTGGGTTCATACTGGTTTGTACGGGACAAATCGTTCATTTTTTAAACTATTCATACAGTATGAAATATAATACGTACAGAAGATTTTGTTGTACGAAGGACACTGAATTGGGTTTGTACTGGTTCGTAGGCGACGAATCGTTCATTTTTTGAACTATTCGTACAGTACGAAATATAATTCATACAGAAGATTTTGTAGAACGAACGACACTGATTTAGGTTTGTATTGAATCGTACAAGATGAATTGTTCAATGATTTGAACTATTCATACAGTACGAATATCGATCGTACTGGACGATCGGGACGCGTGAAACTTAAAAAATTTAGTTTTTTGGACGGTTTTTCTTGTCTTTAGTATATAAGGATCTTTTAAACTGACTTGTAGTGAGATCCTTTTGTGAAAATACTTTTGGAGAGTGAAAGGGAGAGTGATTGGGAGAGTGTTTGGGAATGAGTGTTGAGAATCTTTCAAGAGAGAATTGTGAGGGGATTCACAAGGTTATCCAATTATGAGGATTTCTTTTACTTGTTCTTCAAGCATCTTCCTAGTTCCTTGGAGACTTTTGCAAGAGTGTTGTTCGAGAGGATTCCGGTTCTCTGCTGCACTTGGAGGGTGAAAAAGACGATGGTTCTCTGTCATCACTTGGAGGGTGAAAAAGGACGACGGTTCTCTGTCGCACTTGAAGAGTGTAAAAGGACATTTGGTTCTCTGCCTTCACCAGGAGGGTGAAAAAGGACGGCGGTTCTCTGCCGCACCGGGTTGGTGGAAGAGAGTTTGTAAAGGCTTCTCCGCCTTGCTGTGGGGGCAAAAGGAGAGTCACTTCAGTTTAGTGCAATACCTAGAGAAGGAGTCTCTAGGGAGTGGATGTAGGTCGTGTTTGACCCAACCACTATAAATTCTAGTATTTTCTGTTCACTGTTTACTTTTTCATATTTTATTTTTTCACAGTTATTTTCTTTGTGGTTGAATTTTTGTGTTTAAAGAAAGTGCAAAAAGTAATTTTGTTCGTACTGTACAAAGTAAGATCGTATAATACGATTAGCTTTAAAATTTTCTAAAATCCCAGAGTAAATTTTTTAAAAGGACGAATTCACCCCCCCCTCTTGGTTAGCCTAGGGACGTGAGCAATAGGTCTTACAACCTATTCGCACTTTCAGGAATAACATTAACAAGCTTGCCATAATCCCAACAATTATCAGAAAAGAAAAAGTTCACCTTAACCACCAAATTGGAAGAAGAGTTAGTAAGGGAATCAATAGATTAGCCCCCCAACCAATGATCTTTCCAAAAGAAAATATCTCCACCACCAAGCTCCCAGTTACGAAAGGGTTCAACCACCCATTTAATATTGCACATTCTTTTCCAAACCTTAGAATCACCTTGCTTAAAGCTATAAGTAGTCAGATGTTTACCCACACAATACTTGGCAAACCTAAATTTAGCCCAAAAATTCACTTTAGCATGAAAATTGTACCACAACTTGAATGAGAAAACATAAGCCAAATCATTCATACTTCTAAAACCTAAAGCCCCTTCATCCAAAACATCACAACAATTGTCCCAAGAAGACCAAATGATTTTGGAGTTGGTACTAGCTCCTTTCCAAAAAAAAATTATTAAAAAGTTATCATCTTGTTACAAACAGCTTGAGTAGGAAGAAGAGTTTGAAAAATATAAACCGACAAAGAGCAAAGGACACTACGGATTAAAATAAGATGACCCCCAAAACTCAGAAAATTAGAATCCCATGACATAAGATTGTTTTGAACCTTAGTAATTAAATCATCAAAAAGAAATGACTTCTTTTTACCTTTATAAAGTGGCACCCTAAGGTACTTAATAGGCAAAAGTACCATGAACAAAACCAGAAGCATTCTTAATGCCCAAAATATGATCATTAGGCACTTTATTGGAAGGAATAAAACAACACTTTTGTTTTCTCAGAGAAAGACCACTAACCATTTCAAAATGATTAAAAAATTCCATAAGAATCTTAATCCTATTCATAGAAGCATTAGTAAAGACAATAAAATCATCAGTAAAACAAAGATGGGAAATAGGGAAACCCCCCATAGTTCTAAAATAGAGGCTAGGAGAATTATTAAAGAGTTGAGCAAGGCCTCTAGATAAATAATCAACAACAATAATAAAAAGAGAAGGAGATAAGGGATCACCTTGTCTAAAACCATGAGAAGATTTAAAAAACCATTACTTTTACCATTAACAATGATAGAAAAGTGAGAATTCTCAATGCAATTCATAATAGGGTTAATAAAATTCATGTCAAAACCAAACAAATTGATAATGTTGCAAAGGAAATCCCAACAAATATTATCATAAGCCTTGGAAATATCAAGTTTTAAAATCATGTTGCCACCTCTAACATTAACAACCCGATCTTGGTAAATTTCCTGGCCCAGAAGAATATTCTCAGCAATGCCCCTACATTTAACAAACCCCATCTGATGAGGCGAGATAATTTTTGGTAAGAAACTAGTTAAACAATTCATAAGGATTTTGGAGATCAATTTATTAAAAAAAGTGCAAAGACTAATAGGTCTAAAGTCATTCTAGTGACAAATATGGTTCTTTTTGGGAATAAGGACAATAGAGGTAGAGGTAAAGAACTTAGGAATAGAATTACCAGCAAAAAAAAATCCTTAACAGCAGAGTAAAGGTCATTACTAATAATTTGCCAGGTATGTCGAAAAAATTTAGTAGTAAAATCATCCGGCTCCGCCACAGAGTCTCCATTCATACCAAGAACAATCTCTTTGACCTCCTCACGAGAAGGAGTTTTAGCGAGGAACTCATTATCTTCAAGGGAAATAAGATTAGGGATAATATCAGGGTTATCAATATGAGCAGGTCTAAAATCTTTATTAAGACATTTATGAAAATGATTAAGAACAAGATTGACAATTTCCAAAACATCCTCAGAAGTAGAGCCATCATCATGATTAATTTTAAGAATAGAGTTATTAGCACGCTTCCTCTTAACCAATGCATGAAAGTACTTGGTATTGCTATCACCTTCGACAAGATGTTTCACAGCAACTTTTTGTTTCCAAAACAATCTCCTCATGAGCTTGTAATTTATAAAGACTATCCTTAGCATCTCTCAAGAGTCTGAAATTAACATCAGAAGGAGTAACTTGACATTGAGACTCAATAGTGTTAACAAACTCTTCAGCATTTAAGATATTAGAAAAAGGTTTTTAAAAACATTATGATTCCACTAATTCAAGACTTGATTAAGCCTTTTAAGCTTAAACCAAAACCTCCTCATACCCAAGATAGAGTTATCCAAATATAAAGGAGCCTGCCAATTATCCTTAACCAAATCCATAAAGGAATCATGGAGCAACCACATGTTTTTAAATCTAAATTGAGAAGGAAAATTAATATGCCTAGTCTTAAGAGAAATGAGCAAGGGAGAATGGTCAAAAAGAGTTCTACTCAAATGTTCAACATAAGTAGAATTAAAAACATTAAGTTAGCAATCAATAAACAAAACCTGATCCAACCTTTGCCATAAATGACCACAATTCCAAGTAAACTTGTTGCTCAAAAAACCAATATCCACTAAGTTGCAATCCATAATCATGTTATTAAAATCTTGCATAGAATGGTAGATGGGGGAAGAGCCCCATAAATGTTTAGCAGAAGTAGAAATAGTATTAAAGTCCCCTCCAACAAGCCAAGACCTACTACTGAATAAGTTGCACCCATAATACTTTCCTTAAATAACGGGAAGAGGTCGCATAAATAAAAGAAGCATAGCAATGAGAATTTAAAACCTCAATATTACAATGTAAAACTTGAGTAAAATCACCAATAACATCAATATGAACAGGGTCCTTCCAAAGAACCCGAATCTTATTAGCAACATTAGAAATAGCATGTTTAAAACCCAAAGATCTTGCATTACTACAGAATTTAGCAGAAGAAATAAAAGGATCTAACAAAACTAGAATAGTGACATTATAAATATGACATAAATTCTTAACATGCAACTTAGAAGAGGTACACCCAATGCCCCTAACATTCATAATGATAGAGTTAAACATAAAAAACCAGGTTAATGACTAGTATGTGATCGAGTAGTTCTAGGAGTTTGTATAATAATGTTCTTTTTTTTCCTCCCTCTCTTACTTTGGAACTTGATATAACTAGTGTCATTATCATCTTTAGCATAACATTTAGCCATAATGTCTATGTCATCAGTATCAGTAAAAGCATCGCGATGATAGTGAGTATTTAATGAAAAATTACTCTTATTATTCATGCCTGCTTGCCTCTCAACCCAACGCTGATCACCCTCCTCTACCAATGTATCTTCTCCTTAATAAGTATTATTACTCTGCTCATTATGAATAATATTCTCCATTAAATTGTTTAGGTCGGCCACCTGATCTTTCATAATAATATGAGATTGCAACACATTAGTACAAGTGGCATCTAGAAAGACCACCTCCATATAAGACATATTTAGATTTGTAACACAAGGATTAGAAGAAGTAGAAGGGACATTATTTAAATTAGGAATGATAATCAAAATTTGTTCCTCCAAATTATGAGAGGCACATGGTAAATTAGCCCCAAGGTTGAGATTAACATTTTTATCAATGAGAGGATCAACACCATTGAGTGAGGACTGTTCGATCTAAGATATATTAGGTTGTCTAGTAACAATAACATTACCCTGTGCCTTAGCACCAATATCCTCAGTAGTAACCAGAGTAGAAAGGACTTTATCATGATCTGTCAAGAGATCTTCCTGAACGATGGATGGTTTGGCAGGCTCTTTCTCCCTCATAAGATGAGGATGAAGCTTGTAACACTCATTAAAATCGTGCCCATGCATCTTACAATGAGAGCAAAAAATAGGTAAATTCTCAAATTCCACTTACTGAAAATAGCCATTTAATTCAGAACCAATCCAAATCACATTAGGGTGTTTTTTAGAGATACCTAGCTCAACTAAAACATAGGCCACAGACGAACAAGAAATAGAAGCTATTTCTTGATCCATTTGTAATGGCCTACCAAGAATAGAACCTAAACCAAATAGAATTTACATGTTGGAAAAATGAAGCCTTAGAGTAGGAAAGGAAATCCACACAGGAGCAATTGGAGATTCCTCACGGACATCAAAATCTTGCGTCCATTTGAGTAATCTCATTTGGCAAGCCTAAATATAGTATGATCTTCTAGAAACAATATGACTATAATCCAAATCATTGGTCAATTGAATCGAAACATGTCTCGGATCAAGTAAACTAATATGGAAACATTTCGAGAGCTTCAGATTTATGAAGAACATATGAATAACATCAAGATTCAGACGCCTGAGTAAAATTTTTTTGAATAAAGTAAGTGCAAAAGGAGCAGCCAGTTGCGACATAATAGAATCATCAAACATCAAAGCAGGACACCCCTTAAACGACGTATGAACGAATTAAAGCTTAGGCAAAGAGGAGGAAGAACCAACAAGCACTTCCTTAAATGAGCAAGACTTTCCATTAGGAACCTCAGTGTTTAAAGAGTAAGAAGATGATAGAGTCGTCATCTCCCTGAACATTAAAAATGAAAAAAGAAAAAAAAGATCAAAATAAAAAGCACAATCAGCACAAAAAGAGAAAGAAGAGCGAAACAAGCGAAGAAAATCCGCAAAAACACACCTGGAGCCCCAAAAAAAGGAACCCAAATGGAAGAACCCTAGATCGCTAGAAAATCACCCAAGAACACGAGAACCAAACTAGCCGTTGTAGTTCATAGGATCATACTGGAAAATCTTAAATGACAAACTAAAATTTAGGGTTTTTTTAAGGGCTCTCTATTTAAACTCTCACTTAGACTTATTTAAAGAGTTTTTGACTGCTAAGTGTATTGAGAGGGAGCATAAAGAATGGGTTTAGGAGAGCTTTAAGAGTGAAGAGAGGAAGAGCTTATTGTGAGGGACAGTTGTGAGGGATTCACAAGGTTACTCCAAGCAATGTTCTTGCCTGTCTTCTTAAAGTTTCTGCCTTAATTCTTTGGTGGCTCTGTGGGAACATTCTACAGCACTAGGCATTAGTTCACTGCCATCACCTGGAGGGTGGAAAAGGATTCAAGAAACTCTGCCTTCTCCTGGAAGGACAAAAAGCTTCAAGGTACTATGCCTTGTCCTAAAAGGAGAAAAGGCTTCAAGGAACTCTGCCTTCTCCTAGAAGGAGAAAAATCTTTGAGGTTTGCTGTTGTCACCTGGATAATGTGAAAAGCTTTTGGTTCTTTGGCATACCTGGTTAGTGAAAGTAATTTTGTAAGGGCTTCTCTACCTTGCTGTGGGAAAAAAGGAGAGACACTAGTTTTATTGCAATACTTGGAGTAAAGGGTTCCATGGAGTGGATGTAGTTAGGTTAGACCGAACCACTATAAATTCTAGTGTGTTTATTCTTATTATTTTCTGCTCTTTATTTTTTTATGATTAATTATGTGGTTGAAAACACTATTTTTTTATATTGTAAAATTAATTCACTTCCACAACAAGTGATAAAATTGTCAGTTTTCAGATATTGAAAAGTTTTAAAAAGATTTTTTTTGTTAAACAAATTTTTAAATTACCAATCCATCCCCCTCTTGGTTAGCCTTGGTCTAGTTCTTTGATGTTTAACAACCTTCGTGAACTTTCAAATTCACCTTTGGTTGTTGAAGAGAATATATCTTGTGATCCTCTAATAACTCAAATATATAAGGAGTAGACTTCCTAAAATGCCATTAATAATATAACCAATAACATTTTCTTAAATGCTTATAATTTGTTAGGAGAAATCATATCAATTTTAGCTAGAGTAATAATCAAATTGGTAATAATAATTGGATATATAATATGCCAAATCAAGTAAGAAATTAGAACCACCCTCCTCAAAATTTTGCAAACCCAATGCCTAGTTATCCCCGTGGATTTTACTCAAAAAATTAATCTAAGGATAAAAAGCCATATTTAAAAGAATTAGTTTATTTAAATAGGAGGGTAATTATAAATTCAGGCTACTACCATTAGAAATATTAAAAATCAATTAAGTTAGTTAGATGGATCTTTAGCTAATATACCCTAGGGAACCTTACCTTATAACACTAAAGTAAATTCAAAAGAAAAGGGTAACAAACAATGTAAAGTTGTTTAATTGAGGAGTGGAAAAAAATTTAAGAAAGTGGTAGTAACGAAGGAAAGCCTGTCAAACCTAATCTGACAAGGCCCACAAGAAAAACATGCCCAATCGTGCTGAGCTGTAATAGGTGGATCCCAAGATCTAAGTTTTGGAAAATTTTTAGATTTTATCTTCCAATTTAAACTTAGAAATAATAATAAACATAGAGTTTCTAATAGCATACAATAATAAAGATGAACTCATCTAGAAAGATTTCTTTTCATTTATCATCAAAATGCAAATACAATCATAGTGTATGGCTATAAATAAAAGGTACATAACAAAGTAAAAAAAAACTAGCCATTATTACGTAAAATTCAAAAGAAGTAAGACCTATAGACTTAGTTTAGATTCTTGAAACTACTATTCAATAGACTCTTTCCCATTTTTAGTCCCAAAAAATAGATTGAAAAATAATGATGAGCTAAAATAGCTTAGCAAGCCACACTACCGATCTAAATTTCTAAATATTTCTTTTATTAAATGCTTTCCAATTTATCTAATGCAATATAACAATTAATTTTTTTGAGCAAATCATAATAACATAATAATTATCCAAAGATATAAATAATAAAACTGAGAAATTAAATAAATTGAAAATTCAAATGAACTTTATTCCATAAAACAAAATATAACAGATTTCTCTAGTCTAATACAAAATCTAAAAATTCTAACCCCTTATAACTCTCAATAGACAGATTCCCCACCTCTTTCAAATAGAATCCAAGATTTTAGCCCCTGATAACTCCTAATAGATATATTTCCTCTCATGTAGAATCCATGATTCTTGGCTTTTATAACTCCCAACAAACAGAATTTTAGAGCATTCTAAATTATATATATAAGATATAACCCAAAGGATTTTAGCCCCTATATCTCACAACAGATACTTTTCACTTTAAAACTGATATAAATTAATCAATATAAAAAATAATTCATTGTAGTATGAAAATTAAAGCATAAAGGAATGCAGTGAAAAATTTTCCAAATTAGTATGATGGTAGGCAATAGAACACACTACTAAGAAATTACTTTATTCTTGAATTTCACCAAATCATTAGAAAACATGTAGAAAATTATTTTTAAGATTTTAATTGTACTATAATAGTATTTTTTAGAGTCAAAAATATTTTCCATTCAATAAAAAAGATATAAATGAATAAATTGTAAAGTACAATTTTTAGAAAAATGCCTAAATATTTAGATTTGTTGTCTCTTTAACATACAAAAAGTTATGAGATAAAAATTTTACCAGTGCAAAGTCATCCTCACTTTTTCCTAATGGAAATATAAATTTAATAAAAAAATTTAGGAAAAATCTATATTTTTTAAAATTTAGATAGGCATAGTGTGATATACCTCGATCCGATAACTTTTAGAATTGAGATGATAGTAAATAATGAACCAAAGAGGCTCAAATACTCCTTTCTCTCTCTAAAATCATGATCCTTCTCTCTAGGACAACTAATTACATGAAATGAGGGAATAGAATGGTGGAAATATATATATATTGTGCAAAAAATGGCCCAATATCGGAGCATTAGCTCATTTTTCAAATTCCCAAGACTACAATGTCGATGCTCTAAAACACACAACATTGGGATACTCCAGGAAAATTTCATATTTCACAAACAAGAATTTAAACCCCTAGAACCCACTTCAAAACACCTACAAACCCTTTTCATGAACATAAATCATTATTAAACATATGTAAAAAAGTTCAAACAAAAACATTTAATAAACTACCTAACTTCTAATATGGTTAGACCAAATGAATAGTACCCTGGTCCTGGAGGTGTCACAAGTCTCTCCTCTATAAAATATGTCATCCTCAACTTTTGAAAACTCAAATCGTTAAAATAAATATGGATACAACATTTTCATCTCTGATTCCTTCTCCCAAGTAACTTCTCATTTAGTTTTGTTGTTCCACTAGACTTTAACTATTGTAATATATTTATTTCTTAACCTTCTAGCATCATAAGTAAAAATTCATTCTGGTTCCTCTCTATACTCAGATTTAGATGTACCTCAAATTTTTTTGTAGATATATAATTTTTAGAGTCAGATACCTATTTTTCTAGAAGTGACATGTGAAATACATTGTTAATATCAGACATATGTAATGGTAACTGTAAACTATTAATAAGCTTCCTAATTTTTTTATTAATTTTAAAGAGTCTAACGTACCTTATACACAATTTTCCTTCCCTGTTAAACCTGCCAATGCCTTTTATCGACTTAATATTCACATATGTAAAGTATCCAGCCAAAAATCTTTTAACCTGATGCTTAGCATCAAAATACTATTTCTTCTTGTCCAGTACGAACTTTGATATGTCTCTAATAAGATAAATCTTTTTAGTGATGCCATCTACAAAAGCTAGCACAATCATATTTCTTTCACCCACTTCTATCCAAGATGAGGGGGTCCTTCATTTTTTATCATTTAGAGCTTCATATGGATCCATACATATACTTGACTAATAGTTATTATTATAAACAAATTCAATTAAAGAAATTTGGTCTTCCTAATTACCACCAAAGTCTAAAACACAGAATCTTAAAAGATCTTTTAGTATTTTGATAACCAATTCAAATTATACATCAGTCTGTAAATGAAAAGCCATACTAAAATATAATTGTATTCCAAGACCTTACTGAATACCCCTCCAAGACATACTAAATCTTGTTCTTTTCTCGTCATTCTTGCAAGAAATTCTTCTACGAAAGTTTTAACTTTTCTTTTTCTAAGTCTTTAGTTAAAGGTTTTCCTGCTTTGTTGATCTCTATGGAAGATATCATGAAACTTGCCTCTCCCTATCAGTTCACTTTGGTTGGGAAGTTCTCTTTACACCACCCTAACCTAGACTCTATTAGGTCATTCTTTGGTAATCTCAAACATTCTGTGTTGTAGTCTACTGGAATGTTGGATGTTAGACTTGTGGCTATTCAACTTTCCTTTGACTTGGATTATAGTAGAATTTTTACTAGAAGATCTTATTACATCAATAATTGTTAAATGAAATTTTTTGAAGTGGACTCCTTACTTTAATATCAAAGAGGAGTCTCCTATAGTTCCTATATGGATTTCTTTTCCGAATTTGAGGTTACATTTCTTTAGTTCTCATATTTTACATGCATTGGGTTCCATATTATGTATGCCTTTACAAATGGACCAAGCTACTACCTCAAGATCTAGACCATCTGTTGCTCAGATTCATATGGAGATGGACATTACCAAAAATCATACTAGAGAGGTTTGGCTTGGATCAGAAGCTTCTGGTTACCTTCAAAAGGTTGAATTTAAAAATATACTTAATTTTTGTTCTTATTGCAAAGTGCATGGTCACTCATTTAATGATTGTTTTGTTACTCATCCTGACCTTAAAAAAGGTTTTAAGGAGGGAAAAGTTGGGGATCTTCCATTTAAGAAGGATTCTAATGATAATGAGCATAATATTCCATTACAAATGAATATTATTTCTACGGCTGATTTGGTAGACATTGAAACCATACCTTTAGATAATCCTATTAGTGATCAGGAAGCTAATCTTGATGATCCTCTTTTAAGGGAAACTCAAAAGGATTGCTTGATTTTTTGAATAAGGAAGGTGATTCAATTATTTTTTTGCATGTGGATGAAGAGGTCCAAATTGATAATAATGAAAAGGATCTAAACAAGGAAGGGGATGATATTTCTTTGATTCAAAAATAATGTATTTCAAAGCATGCTAATGGAGAACAATTAGAAAATGAGGATGGTGGTGAGGATGATCACATGGAGGAAGGTGAATTTGTGCCTAACAAATCACTAATAGGAAAATCTGAAGGTATAAAAGATGTTTCTATGGTGTCTCCTAATTTGAATCAACTTGCCAATAATAATGAGAATGGTTATACCAAAGTTGGAAAGAAGATATTTAAAAATAAAGAGCTCTTGGATGGTCAATCTTCCAGAGTTACTCGAGCTTCCATTACTTCATCTTCCAATGGTTAAAGCCCTTATTTGGAAAATTAGGGGAGTGGGCAATCCCAATTCTAAGGATAGGGTGAAGAACTTATGCAGGATTCATAATATTAATGTTTTAGTTTTACTAGAGCCTTTAATTTCTTCTTTGAGGCTGGATATGATTTGTACTTATTTGGGTTTTCATCTGTCTTTTAGTAATTGCTCTAATAAAATTTGGATTTTTTGGAAACATTGGATTTCTGTGACCATTAATAATGATTTTCCTCAAGTTGTTCACACTAGTATTATATTTCTTCAATTTTCTTGTTAAGCTTCCTTTGTTTATGCTTCTTATTCAAGAATGGATAGGAGAACTTTGTGGGCTCAAATTAATGATTTTTCTTCCAATATTTCTGAACCATGGATGGTTAGTGGGGATTTTAACACTATTACTAATGCTAATGAGAGGTTGGTGGGAAACCACCAAATTTTCAAGCTATGGAAGACTTTAATGATACGATTCTTAATTCTAATATACATGATATAGGGTTTTCTGGCACTGTATTTACTTGGAATCAAGCTAACATGTGGCAATGTTTAGATTGTATTCTTTTTAATAATTTTTGGATTTCTAAGTTTCATAGTACCCACATTGAGCATTTATCTAGAACTTTATCTGACCACTATCCTCTTCTTCTGAATATTTCTATGCAGTCTAATAATATTCACTCTCCTTTTAGATTTCAAAATATGTGGCTTCTTCATGAGCCTTTCCTTAGCATTATTGAGAACAACTGACAGGCCCCTCTATTTCCCACTAATAATTATGTTGGCATGACTAGACTTTGGTTTAAACTTAAGCTACTAAAGCTGAAACTGAATTGATGAAACAAATGTGTTTTCAAGAATTTATTTTCTAACATTGTGCATGCTGAAAAATGAAGTTGTTTTGGCTGATAGCAATTATTTGAATGATCCTTTTGTGGAGAACCTTTCCTCTTTAAATGAGGCCAAAGATATCCATTTTAATCTTAAAGAACAAGATCAAGTTTTTTGGAAACAAAAAGCTGCTTCTAAATTTCTAGTTGAGGGGGATAGAAACACGAAATTTTTTTATAATATTGGTAACCAGAAGAAAGTTACTAGTTATATTCATAAAATAATTTATCTTGATTGTTCTCACATTGATTCTCCTTATTCAATTTATGAGTCGGGTATTGCTTATTTTAAGAATGTTTTTAACAAAAACTTCAATCCAGTTTTGGATTTGGATTTCTCTTTCATTCCCTCTATTATTTCTAAACAGGATAACAATATGCTTACTAAAATTCATACTACTGAGGAAATTTGGTTAATCATTAACGAGATGAATACTAATTCTGTTGCTGGCCTAGATGGTTTTACTACTAATTTTTTTTAGAAAACTTGGCATATTATTAAAGAGGACTTGGTCAAAGCCATCATTGATTTTTTTAAGGGTAACCCTTACCCTAAATTTTTTACTTCTACTTCTATTGCTTTAATTCCAAAAGAAATGTCACCAATTTCTGGAGTGATTTTCATCATATTAGTCTGTGCTCTTTTTTCAACAAGCTTAATGCCAAGTTGCTCATGGCTAGATTAGCTTTACTTCTTCCTAATATAATCTCTTTAGAGCAAATGGGTTTTGTTAAGATTGTTCTATATTTGATAATATTTTATTGGCTCAAGAATTAGTCCATAACTTGGAGGCCAAAATTGCTTGTGGTAATGCTAATTTAAAAATTGATCTTACCAAAGCTTATGATAATCTCAATTGGGACTTTCTTTATACCATGCTTATTCTATTTGGTTTTAGTAATGATTTTATTAGACTCAACAAGAATAGTAATGAACACTGTTTCTTTTCGATCATTATCAATGGCAAGAGTCATGGTTTTTTTGAATCTGCTCATGGGCTCAGGCAGGGGATCCTTATCCCCTACTTTGTTTATTTTGGCGGTGGAGTTTCTTTCAAGAGGTCTTAATGCTCTTTTTAGGAAACATCCCAATTTATAATATCAAACTATTTAGGTTTTCCCTGTATCTCATTTGAGTTTTGCTGATGATTTTATTATTTTTACTAATGGTTCAAAAAATGCTTAATATTCTTTTTAGATTTCTTTATCAAATTCAAAATGCTAGTGTATTAATTTTCAATCCCCTTAAAAGCTATTTTATCACTGCTAAGTCTATCTCCAAATAGAGAATCAATTTTATTCAGAAAAATTTTGCACAAGCATCTTCCCATTAAATACTTCGGCTCCCCTCTTTTTAAGGGTAAGAAGAGGTCTCATTTATTTGAGGATATTTTTTAAATATTCATAAAAAGCTATCTACTTGGGCCTTTAATTTTTTTTCTTTTGGGGGCATATTAGTGTTAATTAAGAGTGTTCTTTGTTCTATTCCGATATATTTACTTCATACTTTATATCCAACTGTGAATGTTCGTAGCAGGCTTGAAAGAATTTTTAAAAAATTTCTCAGGGGAGCCAAAGAGGGTAAATCTGCCATTTGTTGGGCTTCATGAAATAAATGTTCTGGTGTTTAAAATGAAGCTAAGCTTTGTTTTAAGAATTTGAGTGATATGGCTCTTGGTTTTTCTCATAAACTTTTGTTTAATTTTAGGTCTAAGAAAAGCCTTTGGCCAAGTTTATGGTAACCAAATCTGTGTTAGCAAACATCCTTTCATCTGCTCTTTCAAAAAAGGGGATTCTTTTAATTGGAAAAGATTGTGCTCCATTAAATGGGATGCTGAGAATTTTATTCAATGGGGTTTGGGGTTGGGTGACATCTTTTTTTGGCAAGACAATTGGTTAGGTTTTTCCTCTATTTATAATTTGCTTAATACCCATAGTACTAGTGCTCGTAAAGTTTCTCAATTTATTCAAGATGGGACGGGGAATGTTGATTATCTTTCTGAAATGGTGCGTGATTTTGCCATTAATTTCATTTTGAAAGTTCATCTTCAACTTGACAAGAATGATTAAATGTTGTTCAATAAATCTAATTATGGCAGCTTTGTGTTCAAACAAGTTTGGCATTCTATTAGGAATGCTCAGGCTAAATCTCAAATTTTCTCTACCATCTGGCAAAAAGGTACTCCAGCTTCTTATTCCATTATGAATTGGAGAATTTTAAATAATTACATTCCTATGGATACCATTTTAATCAAAAGGGATTTTTCATTGTTTCCAAATGCTAATGTTGTTTTCACTTGGAAAGTTTGAACTATGTTTTTGCTAATGGTCACATTGCTTTAAATGTGTGGTTGTTTTTTGATAATATTTTTAATATCCATTTTGTTAGAAGTTTAATAGTAGAAAGAGTATCATCCAAGATTGGTGTGTTTCATCTAAAGGACATATTCATAATATTTTATCTATTATTATTAGTTGGTTTCTTTGGAATAGTAGAAATGAGTCGAAACATGAGAACATTACTATGAATGCCATGAACATTATCTTTAAATTAAGGATAAAGTGAGACAGTTATATTTGGCTAATTTGATCAATAGGAATTATTTTAGTGGTTGTTTTCATATTGCTGAGTTTTTTGATATTAATATTTCTTCTAAAATCCATAATCATAAAGACAATATTATTAGTTGGATAAAACCTCCCCTCAGTTTCTATAAACTCAATACTGATGGCTCTTTTCAGACTTTTAAAGCTGGTTGTGGTGGTCTCATCCATGATTATAAGGGTCAGATCATTCTGGCTTTTGCGGGCCCTTCTCCTATCAATACTACCATTATGGCTAAACTTTAGGCTTTAAAGTATGGTGTTCAATTATGTATTTCTTTAGGGATTACTAATGTTTAGATTGAAGTTGATTCTAAGCTTGTGAGCATTACATTATTGATAAAACTAATGCCAACCCCTCTTATTTCTACATTATTAGGGAAATTAAATAGTGGCTTTTGCTCATCAATTATTCTATAACTCACATTTAAAGGGAAGGTAATTTGGCAGCTAATTTTTTAGCTGACCAAGGTGGAAATTTTATGGATTTTATGGAATATGTGGGGTGCTCTTTTCTTAATAAGCTTTTGGGGTTGGCTAGGCTGGACTGTATGGGCCTTCATTATGTTAGAGTCTATTAAGTTTTTTTAGTTTTATGTATTCTAGTTTTTCTTGCTGTCAGTTTTTATGATCTGGTAGACTCATAATTTAGGCCCTTATATGGCTTGTAATATTATGATCTGGAAGATTTCCTGTTATCAGTGGTTTATTAGTCAGTCTAACATTATTTTGGGTTTTCATTTTGGTGTGAATTATTATGATTGGCCTATTTTAAGCAATGATTGGACTAGTTTTCTGGCTGATTATTACCCTCTGTGTTGCTCATCTTCTCCCTTGGCTTATTATCAGTGCTGCTCGTTTACTCCCAAGGTTATTTTGTTTCAGCTGTTAGGCTTTGGTCTTCTCTGGCACTTCAGATGGGGTAGACTTATTGTGTTATTTCTTGGGCTTCTCTATTCTGTCTTAGTGTTTCCCTCTATTCTTTTATTGGAGATTAAGGCATTGTTGGATCTTTATGTCTTGAGTTTTTTTGTGCATTTTTGGGTGGAGGTCCGTTGTTGTGTTCTACTTTTGATTTTGGTCCAGAGCTTTCCTTCTATTCTAGTGTCCTATTTAGGATCCTTGTGAGTTTGAGTGGGTTTGGGAGTAGATTGTTGTGGCAATTGGGTTTTATTCATGGTTGCAATACAAATACTACATGCCTGAGCTTGAATGGCCACTGCCACCTAAATTTTCCTTTTTTATCCCATTTGGTTTTACTTGAAGATGGATTTATGGAGATATATCACCTAGAATGTTTGGACTTTTTGGATGGTGAACCCCTTTGTTTGGTCGGATAAATTATACATCTATTATACTTCATTCAATATAATTTATCTTGCTCTTGTAATTTTTCCCCTGTTTGTTGTTTATTTTCATGAGGAGTTGGAGATGATTGACTATATTTGTGAGGCTGTCATCTTTTCCTCTAGTCTTATATTTGGGCTTCTAGTTGGTTACTGTTTTTGGAATTTCTTCCAATCCCATGGTCAAAATTTTATGGAAGCATTCACTTTTTGTGGTAGCTTCTATGAGTCTATTTGGCTGCATCATTTTTGTTGTGGTCATGGATTTCTTCTGGGTTTCTTATCCGTAAGCCTTTATCTACAGGATAGGGCTAATTCAATTCAAGTTTGCTGCAGCATCTGTGATCTCCATATCTATTTTGGTTGTTTTTTGGACTTCTTTTACCCCATGTTCATCTTGATATATGGTGCTATTTTCTGGTGGAATTTTAAGTTCTTAATTTGGATTGGGATTTATTATTTTATTTATTTAGTTGGCATGTTATTGTCCTTTTCTTTATTAGTAATCATGATGATTTAGAAGGTTTGTTATGGCAGAATTTGAGAAGCTCTTTCGACCTTAGTAGGATTTATAATGTTTTTGATTTTGTTGTTAATTTAGGGGTGCAAGTTTGTGAGGGTTGTTAAACCCTAAATAACTAGTCTCGAGGCAAACCAGGGGGGGGGTGAATTGGTAATTTTAAATCTTTTTAAATAAAAAGAAAAACCACCCTTTTTAAAGGTTTTTTAACCTCTGAAAACTGATAATTTTTTGTCTTAATGTAGAAGTAAAGTAATTTCACAATAATAAAAAATTAGAGATTTTCTAACCACACAATTATCACAAAAATAAATGTGAAAAATAAAGTGTAGAAAAATAAAATCATGAACAAACACTCTAGAGATTTATAGTGGTTTGGTCAACCTGACTTACATCCACTCCCTGGAATCACCCACTCCAGGTATTACACTAAACCTTTAGTGACTCTCCTTTAGCCCCCATAGCTAGGTGGAGAAGCCCTTACAAAATCTCTTCCACAAACCCTGATAGAGGACCGTAATCCTTTTTCTCCCTCCAGGAGATGGCAGAGGACCACAAATCCTTTCATAGGAAAAAAACCTTGAATCGCTTTCACCTTCTCTGGTGCGGCAGAGTAGCCAGGTCCTTTGACACCCAAGAGATCTTCTTCTTTCCAAAACTTTTCTCAAGATAAACCTTGACAATGATGGTACTAAAGTGAAAGCTTATCGGAGAAACTGTGTGAAGCCCCCTCCACACTCCCTTGAAACCCATAAGAATCTTCTCCTCAAACTCCACCCTTTCCTCTCTCCCTTTCAAGGATCTCTCTTCAAGTTTTCTATAGAAGAATTGAGACTCAATGCATGCCAAAGACACTTATAATGTATTTGGAGAAAGCTTAAATATAGGGCTTTGAAAACCCTAAAGATTCAATTTGGTCGATAAAGATCATACAATACGATCTCAGGATCATCCAGTATGATGTGTAGAATTTAAAATATCCTAGAAGCTCAATTCTGGTAGCAAAGATCATCCAGAATGATATATAAAATTTAACCTGATAGTATTGGTTGATGACCAGACAGTCCAGTAGGATCAGTTCAAATTTTTATTGATCATCCTGTACGATATTGGGGATCATCCTGGACAATTAGATGAATAATTATGGTATTTTATCTTGTACGATTGGGGGTCTTCCCATGTATCCTCTTGATTATCTAGTACGATTATCACTTATCATCCTGGATGATCAGATTAAACAAATTAACCATAATTAGTCCCCTAATCACAGGATCAATTTAGGCATGATTGTCATAGATCGTCTAGTACGATGTATATCATCTTGGATGATTAGAACAAAATTTTAATCTTAAAATCTTGCCAAAATTATTATTGGCCACTATTTTTCATGATCATAACTAATCATCCTATACGATATATATCATAGAGTATGATCAGTTAGATGAGCTGATCATATAGTATGATATAACTTATATAATATGATTAGTTCAACATTTAAACTTCTAGTTTTGACTCAATCTCACTCCCCCTGAGTGTGTGTGCGCATGGTCAATATAAGATGAATAGATGTAACCTAACCATAAATATAACTAGAAAAATACATTCTTCCCCTTCAATATTATAAAAAAGAATAAAAGCATATAAAAAATAAAATGGAACACACATAATAAACTAAACATCATACAGACTCTGATCAAGTGGAGGTGATGCTGATGATTAAGAAGAATTAAATAATTTTAGCAAATTTTCTTGAAATGAGAAAGTTACCTCTTGATTTTATTCAAAAGCTTAGTAAGAAATGTATTGATAATGCTTAAAGCTAAAAAGGTTAGAGATTCAAGTTTTATTCACCCTAACTTAAGCTCCTTATAAGTTAAAATCTTTTCAAACAAAAAATTAATTCAAAAAATAAATTAGAGAAGGAATTTTAATCTTCTTAATCTTCTTGCATGAAATATATCTAATAGAATATTAATGGTAAAATGATGAATTAGGAATCATGATTTTCAAACTAAAGTGTTGAAGATATCAAATGGCACATGGATTTTTCTAAGATTAAAAGATTTGAAAGAAAGGTGAGCTAACTTATTGTGGGCTCATTTTGTGCCTCTTTATCAATTTTTGGTGCACTTTGTGCATTTTTTAATTTTTGATACACTTTGTGTATCTTGCAATTATTTAGCAGACATTGCGCATTTTTCATTTTGGGCTCATTTTAAGCCTCTTTTCTTATTTTGCCAACTTGCTTCCTTTTAAAATCTTTAAAGAAGGTGTTCTCTCAGTTATGAGATTTTCTTCCAAATATAAGAGAAGAAGAGCTCACTCTCTTATATAAAGAAGAGTAAACTACAAGGTAAAACCCAATCCATATAATATAAACAAATAACTTTATTAAGAAAATTTGAAGAAGATTCATTGACTTGCAAAAAATATTCATATGAGATAATGAAATGTAGGAAGATGAAGCAAATCTCTATTTCTAGGTCCAATTTTTACTTTGAAATAGATTTTGATTGAAAAATAAGTTTCACCACTAAAGGAGTTAAAGGAAGAGGGATAGCCATCAATTTCTCTTCCTTAAACTATTTAGGGAAGTCAATAATCACTTATAAAAAAATTTTAAATAAAAAGGAGGTTAATTTTTCATTTTAAGAAAAAAATGTGATTAGAGAGAAGTGATTGATTCTATTTTGTAAATACAATGTGAGATGTGATTTGGGTGTAAGGATCAGAGAGTGTTCTCAAAAATATACATTGAAAATAAAATAAAAAATTACAAACATAAATATCTTACTATAAAACAAAACACTAAAACAACATAAAAAAATAAAAATATTTGTTACAAATTTGGGTCAAGTACAATGATTTTGATGATAATAAATATTATTGGTTCTTTACTTCTGTTATTCTTGCATATCTATTTTATTTTCCCTGCTCACTAACCTTTCAGGTCTATAAGTTCACTTGCAACACCAATTAGCTCAAGATCGGATAAACTAGGGTTGAGTTAATCTATAATTTCTATTTTAATGTACTTTTTATCATTCTTGAGTCGAGTCATGTATCTGGCGAAGTGATCATTTAACAAAGTCACCAAGTGAAAATAAGTGGGCAAAGTGGACAAAGTGTGTGAAGCGGAGCTATCTGAGCAGACGAAGCGGATCTTAGCGGATCGCCATTTTGGCGGTGATCGTCCGTCAGCCCGGTGTGGCCGATGGAGGGTTGTTCGGACGGAGCGATTTTGAAATGCTTTCCTGTGGAGCGGACCATAGTGCCATTTTGGTGGTGGTTATTCGTCTGCCCGGTGTGGTCGACGAAGGTTTGTCTGCTGGACATGCGGATTTAACTTTTTTGAATATGTGTGTTAAGGCATTATTAGATTGGTTCTTGTTCGATGGGTTTCTTGCAGTAAGGTTTGGAAAGGAGATGGTCTTAGATAGAGATCTCGTATTGTTCAAGAATTTTTTTGGTTGATTTCTTGGTTTCTAGATGCGTATCATTTGATTTTTTTGTAAAAGATTCGTTGATCCGTTCTCTTCATTTGAGATCTGAAATTCTTCAATTAAGGATTGTGTCCCACGATTCTGCTTTCTGGATGTAGTTTTTGAACCAGTTTTTCTTTATACCGGATGGTTTATGTGGGAATTGGAATGATTTTGATGGCTGCTATCATGTGAAGTAGTTCATGTGGATAGAGTTTATGGTATGCTACCTTGAAGATTCTTGGGTGGAATTATTTTGGCACATGAAGATGTGTGTCTTGAATGATCTTGTAGAACTTCTATTGTTAAATAGAAGGTTGAGGAAGTGGAAGGCGTAAACAATCCTTCACACGGGTTTATGGAATTTGAGATTATATTTCAAGCTGTTTCTATTCTGAATGCCGACATTTCTTTAGTTATTTGGCAACCTTGGTTTGGATCAACTAAGGAAGAAAGTTTGATACTTACTAGGTGTTATTTTTTTGGAGTGATTTGTGATCCTATCCTAGAAAATGAGGATCTATTTGTTGTTGGGTCTCCTTTTGGATGCGCGGTTTTTTTCCTGTCGTTGATTATATCGTCCAATGAATATTTGTTTGGTGACTAGATTGTCCAAGGAATGTTGGAACTTCTGAAGTGTTTTATTGAGAAATGCGTGGGTTTTTCAGTCAAGTTGAATGCATATTTTACAAGCATTATTGTCCTCTTTATGAAGATAAGGAAGATTATATTTGGAATATGGAGTATTGGTTTCTTAAAGGCTCTTAGAGATTATGTTGTTACCACTTGGCAAAGTTGTGTCATTGTTTCTTCCGCTATTCGAATGATGATTTCGTCTGATTTTGATGAAGTAGAGGTTTTGTTAATTGCGGTTTCCTTACAAAATGCCGGCGTTGTTGCAGTTTTTTTGCTGCTTTTTTGAGTTCATGAAAGATTTTTTGTGTCTTCCTAGTTGTGCTAGTAATGGAATGAAGTAGAATTCTGTTGAATATAAGCTAATGGTTGAGGAAGATGTTATGTTTCAAGTGGATTGTGTTTTGGATGCTGTTGTTAATGCAGTTATTGGGGTGGCTGTGATTAGTTCTTCCAAGGAAGAGAGGCGGGAACTTTATAAATGGTATGGTGAAGGCTTGAAGTGGGATATAATTCTATCAATGGATATAAAGGCTTATGGTTTGTTTTAATAAGTTCAATGCTTGTTTGCAGCGGCCTTGAAGGATGTGGAGATGGTTGGTATTGGAGCTGGGAAGTCCATGTGTTCTCATATGGTAGTAGAATTTCTTTTACATGTCAGTGTTATCTTTTTGGAGAGTTGTTATGTTTCTTTTAGTGAGGTTTTCACCATAATTTCTTATTTGCAATATGAAATTAGATTAATGGAATTTGGGACTCTTCCTATTTTTTACTTTTTACCTGATTGGGAACTCTGGGATACTAATCAACCTTTTCGGTTGTCTAAATTTTGGTATCCCTTCACCCCAATTGGTTTAAAGTGAGGAGTAGTGGATCTCATTTTCATTATGATATTTTATATTTTGCAAATATTTTTCTTATGCTTTATTTGGTTTTATATAACGCTTCCTTTCCCTTTATTATGAAAGGTATGCCTTCTAATTTTTTCAGTTGTCGTTTGTAATAGTTTTATTTTCTTGTTCTTAATGCAATTTGCATTTCTTTAAAAAAATCTAAATAACCTTGCACACATACACTCAATGGAGTGGGTTGATGAGTTAGATAAATTTTCCTATTTTTTACCTAATCGTACAAGACAATTTATATCTTACTGGATGATTAATGAAAAATAGAAAACCCAAATTAGGGCATCCCCGTTAATTAAGATTAAACTAATCATACTATTCGATATTGATCATATAGGATGATTGGTTCAGATTGTGAAAAATAGCCACCAATCATAATTTAGGCAATATTTTAATTTTCAAAATTTTTGTACATATCGTATAGGATAATCCTTATCGTCCTGGATGATATATGAAAATCATGCCTAAATTAACTCTATAATTAAGAGAATAAGTATGGTAAAATTTAATTCAATCCGATCGTACATGATGATCAGTGATAATCTCCTAGATGATAGAGAACATCCATGGGATGATAAGGGATCACCACATATCGTACCAGATGAATACCATAGTTTTTAACTTATCATCCAAGATGATTGACCTCTTTCATACCAGATGATAGAAAAGTGCATGGGATGATAAGGCATCACCGAGTATCATACTAGAATATGTTCAATAGTTTTATACTAATCGTTCGGGATGATATTATAATCGTCTGGGAAGATCAGTCTATTTCTCTTGAATTAAGCATATCGGCTATGTAATTCATAATGGCTGAATTGGAATTTTTTAACTAATTGTACAGGATAATCGTATGATCGTACTAGATGATCAGTGCCGCATATTAAAAATTAGGGCTTTTTTTGAAGGCTCTCTATTTAAGCTCTATTATTATCCTTGAGATAATCTTTTGTTGTTGAATCAATCTGAGAGAGAGCTAGAGAAGGAAGAGAAAGAGCTTGGGAGTGAGAGAAATCCATATAAGGGGGAGTTGTGAGGGATTTAAAAAGGTTGCACGAAGCAAGGTTTTCATCATCTTTATTAAGCTGCTTGTTTGGTTCCTTGGTGGCTCTAGGAAGATTTTCATTAGCATCAGATCCAGGTTCTCTGCCTACTCGAAATGAGAGTAAAAAGATTTCAAGGTTCTCTGTCTACTCTAGGAGAGAGTAAAAGGATTTCTAGGTTCTCTACCTACTTCAAGAGGGACTAAAAGGATTCAAGGTACTCTACCTCACCAGATCGGTGGAAAGATTTTTTAAGGGGTTCTCCTCCTTGCTGTGGGGGCAAAAGGAGAGACACTAATTTTATTACAATACCTGGAAAGGAGGTTTCTAGGGAGTGGATATAAGTCATGTTGACCGAATCACTATAAATCTGGTGTGTTCTTTTTATTTACTTTTTTGCATTTAATTTCCTCATTTTTCTATAAATTATTCTGTATTGAAAATCTAAGAAATTTTAATTATTGTGAAACTAATCTGCTTCTGCATCAAGGGGTTTTTAATTTCTTAATTTGTTAAAGAATTTTTAAAATAATCAATTCACCCCCCTCTTGGTTAGCCTCGAGACTAGTTCCTTAGGGTATAACAACCCTCATAAACTTTCAAGTGGTATCAAAGCGGGATTCATAAACTAAATTTTTGAAAATTTTTGAAAAAAAGATGCATGACTAATTTTGGTAATCATAATACTATAAAAGGATATTCAATTACACGACCACCATTATTTGATAATATTCCTTTTGATTTTTAAAAAATTTGCAAGTCCACCTTTTTATAATTAATTTATTATCGCATGTGGATGTTAGTTCAAGAAGTGTATTCTAGACCTTTTAGATTAGTGAATGACATTAAAACTGAAATACCTTTTGCTGAATGGACTACTGATTATAGAGATTTAGCCCAGCTGAATGCCAAATGTTTAAACTATTTTTTCTTTGCTTTAAAATCTGAAGATTATACACGTGTTTCTACTTACTCAACTTGTAATGAGATTTGGGATAATCTCTACATTACTTATGAAGGAACAAATAAAGTGAAATAATCTAGGTTGAACATTCTGCTTTATGATTATGAACTTTTTTGCATGAAACTTAGTGAGTCTATTTTTGAAATGTATACTAGGTTTACTCAGATTGTTACTTCTTGCATGCCTTAGGAAGAGAGCTTACTAACTATAAAAAAGTTAACAAGATTTTGAGATGTGTACCTTCTTCCTATGATGCAAACATTGCTACCATTACTAAATCTAAAGATCTGTATGTTTATTCCATTGATAACTTACTTGGGTCACTTATTGCTTATGAGAAAGGAGTGAGTCAAAGGTAGCTTGATGCAGGAGAAAAGAAGAAAGAGAAAATTGTAGCCTTAAAGGCTAATGATTATGACAGTGACTCCTTTGGACAAGATGATGATGACATTACTTTAATGACTAGGTAGTTCAAAAGCTTTCTAAAGAGAAAGTAAAAGCATCATCAGAAATGGAACAAAGATAAGACTGGTAAGAATTGTAAAGTTTCTTCTGACATTATATATTTTGAATATAGGAAGCTAGGGCACTTGAAGTCCGATTGCCTAACTCTTAAAGCTCACCCTAGAAAGAAGAAGGATGAAAAAAACCTAAATTCAAGAAGGGCAAAAAAAGGTTTCAGAAGGCTTTCTAGGCAGACTCTAGATTAGATTCTTCTGAAACTGAAGCAGAAGAGGACAGAACAAACCTATGCTTAATGGTAGATGACCATCTTGATCATTCTGATCAAGAGGAGGTATGTTAGCTTACCTATGATCAACTATTTAAAGTTTCTAAAAAAATTCATTCTTCATGTAGGAAGCTTAAAATGTTACATGTAAGCCTCAAATCTGATTTTTTAATTATGTAGAAAGAGAATGAATGCTTAAGAAAAGATCACTCCACTCTGGATAGCAATTACATCACTCTGCTAGATGAATTTGATATCTTAAACAAGAAGGATTTTGAATTAACTGATGAGCATGAGTCCTTAAAAGCATCCCATATTGATTTAGAAAATTCATTTAAGAAAATAAAGGCATGTTTAGATGAAGCTGATAATAGGGAGCGTGCATTAAAAATTGAAATTGCAATTCTTGAAAGTGCAAATAAGGTTTTACAAACCAAGTTAAATGCTTTCAAACAAAATAAAGCATCACCTGCACTTGCACATGTATATAATCCATCACCACAGCATGCATCATTCATACGTAAGAAGAGGAATAATCACCAACATAGATTAGTTAACCCTTTTCTTGGTGTTAGATATTTTTCTTGTGGCATGCTAGGACACATCTTCCACACATGCACTATCCACTATAGAACACATTTGGTGTGGAGACAAAAATTATATAATTCACAAAATAGCATGCAACATTTCTTCCCACATTCCATAAGGTGGAACCCAAACTTCTTCGAGTTCCCAAATCTGACATCTGATTATTTTGTAGGAGTGCTCTCACAAAAAGCCTCATGAGAGTATGTGTTACTTGGACGGTGGATATTCAAGGAATATGACTGGAGATGCAAACCAATTCATTTCACTGGAGGCCAGGGCAGGAAATAAGGTGACACTTGGAGATAACACCACCAAGAGAGTGGTGGGCTCAGGTATAATTGGCAATTCAAAAAAATTCATCATTAAAAATATTTTACTTATAGATAGCTTAAAATACAATCTGCTCAGCATCAGCCATCTCTATAATAAAGGCTTCAGCATAAAATTCTATCAACCAGCTACATAATAAGCTTAAATAACAAAACTATTTTACAGGGAAGGAGAATCAAGAATGTCTACATGCTTGACCTTAATTATATTAAATCTGATACTTCTTTTTGCTTAAAAATAATTACTGATGAATCTTGCTTATCGCATAGAAGATTATGTCATGAAAGTATGAAAAGCCTTAGAAAAATTACACAAAAAGACTTAGTGAGAGGAATTCCCAAACTAGAGTTCACTAAGGACCACCTGTATAATGCCTGTCAATTAGGGAAATAAGTCAAATCCTCCTTCCACTCAATTAAAGACATTACCACTAATAAACCCTTAGAAGTCCTTCACATGGATTTCTTTGGACCTCTCAGCATTAAAAGCCAAGGAGGGAAAGTCTTCTAGTATGGGATTGTTGATGATTATTTAAGGTTTACTTAGGTTAGATTCCTATCTCTTAAAAGTGAATCATTAGAGGAGTTTAGATCTTTTTCCACGTGGATTCAGAGGAAACTGGTTGTGAAATCTTAACCATTCATAGTAACCATAATAGAGAATTTAAAAATGAAAAATTTGAATATTATTGTAAGGAGCTAGGGATATATCACAACTTTTCAGCTCCTATGACCACTCAACAGAATGAGGTAGTTGAAATAAAGAATAGAATCCTGATAGAAGCCACTAGAGCCATGTTAGCTAAATACTCACTTCCTAAATACTTCTAGATAGAAACATTGCATACAACCTTTTATGTTATGAATAGGCTTAATGTTAGATCCAAGCTGAATAAGACACCGTACAAAATCCTTAAGGGTAGGACATCCGACCTCTCTCACCTTCATGTCTTTGGATGTAAAATGTTCATTTTGAATAATGAAAAGTCTCAACTAGGAAAGTTTGACCCAAAATTTGATGGAGTGTTTCTAGGTTACTCAAATGTTAGAAAATCCTATAAAGTCTTCAATAAAAGGACATTGGTAGTAGAGGAGACCAATCATATTATTTTGGATGAATTTGATCAATTTGGAGGGTATAGGGTGAAAGAAGAAGTAGTAGAAGTCACCCAAGAAGTAAAATCTGTAAATCTAGAGGAAAGGGTAGAACTTGGAAATACATTGCCTAGAGAATGGAGATATTCTTCAAGTCATCCTAAAGAACTAATCTTAGGTGACCCATCTGAAGGTATTAGAACTAGGCATAGACTTAGAAAAGAAGTTAACCACTCTGCATTCATCTCAATGACTGAACCCACCAATATAAATCAAGCCCTATCTGATGAATTTTAGATCTTATCCATATAAGAAGAGTTAAATCATTTCATGAGGAATGATTTTTGTGAGCTAGTTGAAAGACATAAGGACCAAAGGGTTGTTGGAACTAAATGGGTTTTCAAAAATAAAATGATTGATTCTAGTGTGGTGGTGAGAAATAAGGCAAGATTAATGGCTAAGGGGTATAACCAGATAGAAGGAATTGACTTTGAAGAGACCTTTACTCCTTTTCTTGGTGTTAGATATTTTTCTTGTGGCATGCTAGGACACATCTCCCATACTTGCACTATCCCCCGTAGAACACATTTGGTGTGGAGACCAAAATTGCATAATTCATAGTATAACATGCAAGCATTTCATCCCATATTCCATAAGGTGGAACCCAAACTTCTTTGGGTTCCCAAATCTGGCATCTAATAATTTTATAGGAGCACTCTAACTAAAGGCCTTATGTGAGCATGTGGTACCTGGACAACGGATATTCAAAGCACATGATTATATATGCAAACCAATTCATTTTACTAGAGGCTAGGGCAGGAGGCAATGTGACACTTGGAGAAAAAACCACCAAGAGAGTGGTGGGCTCATGTATAATTAGTAATTTAAACAATTTCATCACTAAAAATATTTTACTTATTGATGGCTTGAAACATAATCTGCTCAGTATTAACCAGCTCTGTGATAAAGGCTTCAACATAAAATTTCTATCAATCAGTTGGATAATAAGCTTAAATAACAAAACTATATTGTAGGGAAGGAGAATCAATAATGTTTATATGTTTGATCTTAATTGCATTAAATTTGATACTGCTTTTCGCTTAAAAATATTTACTGATGAATTCTGGTTATAGCATAGAAGATTGTGCCATGCAAAAATGAAAAGCCTTAGAAAATTATCTAAAAAGACTTAGTGAGAGGAATTCCCAAATTAGAGTTCACTAAGGACCATCTATGTGATGCCTATCAATTAAGAAAATAATTCAAATCCTCCTTCCACTCAATCAAATATATTACCACTAGTAAACCCATAGAAGTCCTTCACATGGATCTCTTTGGACCTATCAGCACTACAAGCCTAGGAGGGAAAGTCTTTGGGTATATGATTATTAATAAATATGTTGCGAATCTAGTTTTAAGGGTTACGATTTTGATGATAGCAAACATTTTTGTTTCTTGTTGTCTGTTTAATCGTTACGATTTTGTTCAAGATCGAGTCAGTCTATCTTGAAATATAAGTCCAATATATTATTTTCATCTTTATTGAGTCAAATGCTATGTAACTGATCCCCTAGCAAAGTAACCTTGCACACACACACTCATGGGGAGAGCTTGAGTGAATTAGAGTTTCTATTCAATTTTTGTTCAGATCGACCCGGACGATATTCACATCGTCCTGGACGATCCAGTAAAAACTAAAACCCTAATTAGGACGATCATGTTAAGTCAGTTTGATTAAGCTGATCGTCCTGAATGATCCTAATATCGTATGGGACGATAAGCTAAAATCAAAAATTCTCAGCCGCCAGATCAAGTTAGGCAAGTTTTATTTTTAGAATTTTTATCTGATCATCCCGGATGATACATGTATCATCCTAGATGATCCAGTACAATCATGCCTAAATTAGTCTGATGATTAAGGAAAGTAAATAAGGTCTTATTGATTCGATCATATCATCCTGGACGATCACAGGATCGTATGGGATGATGAGTTAAAAATCCTGACCATCCAGTGCCTATCACCTGTACGTCCAGAGCTGTGTGTAGGACGATATTTTTGATTTTAAACTAATCGTATGGGAAGATACCCATATCATCGTGGATGATCAAGTCATTTTGAAATTGTCTAGCATGTTCTAAAATGTACGTCCAGAGCTGTGAACCGGATGATTTTGGCACTTTTTGAATTATTCGTACAGGATGATATATCATCCTGGATGATCAAGTCATTTTGAGATCATCCATCAAAAGTTCCCCTGGATGACCAGAGCAGTCTTCTGGATAAAATTCCTGATCTACACTAATCGTCCCGGATGATCTCAAAATTATACGGGATGATCTAAACAACTCTTATCTACTAATCATCCAGAGGAACCAGATCATTCAGGCTGATACATGTGATTTTGAACTGATCGTACATGATGCTTTGGCGATCATCCTGGATACTATTGGCAAACTAGTTGAGATTTAGGGAAAATTTGAGCCCTCCTATAAAAGATTTTTTCTTCCAACAAGAAAAATCTTTTGTCACTTTTCTTACCAGAGAAACCTTGAGAGAGAGAGAGAGAGAGAGGATCTTGTGAGGGGGAGTTTATGAGGGATTCATAAAGGTTGCTCTAAGAAAGGATAAGAGTCGTCTTCTCCATTCATCATCTCTCATCTTATCAGTATTTTTTATGGGAGGATCGTTCGCGAGAAGATCCGGGTTCTCTGCCCACTTCAGGAGGAAGCGAAAGGAGTTCAGGTTCTCTGCCTGCTTCAGGAGGAAGCGAAAGGAGTTTGGGTTCTCTACCTTCTTCAGGAGGAAGCGAAAGGAGTTCAGGTTCTCTGCCTCACCGAGTTGGTGGAAAGGAGATTTTGTACAGGCTTCTCCGCCTTGTTGTGGGTGCAGAAGGAGAGTCACTTTTGTGTTAGTGCAATACCCGGAGGAGAGACTCTGGGGAGTGGACGTAGGTCAAGTTGATTGAACCACAATAAAATCTGGTGTGCTCTTTCTAATTATTTTCTACACTTTACTTTTCTATTATTATCTGCTTGTTTGAAATCGATGGTTGATCTTTTCATTTCTGTGTTTACTTATTTCCACTGTAAATTATAGAAAAGATCTTTCCTGTTGCTCATAAATTTTTAAAATAACCAATTTACGCCCCCTCTTAGTTAGCCTTGGGACTAGTTCATCAGGGCTTAACATCCTTATCGAACTTTCAAGTGCTATCAGAGCGGGATTAAAAAATTAAGTTTAAAAATTTTTAAATTTGATCCATGACTAACTTTGGTAATCGTAATACTGCTAAAGGTTATTCAATTGCATGACTACCATTATTTAATAACATACCTTTTGATTTTTAGAAAACTTGCATGTCCACTTTTCTTCAATCTATAGATTATCGCATGTGGATGCTTGTTAAGGATGGCTATGAAGCTCCTTTTAGAATGATTAACAATGTTAAAGCTGAATTGCCTTTTACTGAATGGACTCTTGATGGTTGGGACTTAGCCTAACTGAATGCCAAATATTTGAACTATTTTTTCGGTGCCTTAAAATCTAAGGATTACATACGTGTTTCTACTTGTATAACTAGTAAAGAAATTTGGGATAGATTGTGCATCACTTATGAAGGTACAACTGAAGTCAAACAGTCTAGGTTAAACATATTGCTTCATGGCTATAAACTTTTTTGCATGAAACCTATTAAATATATTTTTGAAATGTATACAAGGTTCACTCAAATTGTCATGTCTTTGCATGCTTTAGGAAGAGAACTTACAAACTATGAAAAAGTGAACAAGATTTTGAGATGTTTGCCTTCTTCGTTTGATGCTAAGATAACTGGAATTACTGAATCAAAAGATTTAAACAATTATTCTATTGATAACTTACTTGGGTCACTCATTGCTTACGAGCAATGGGTGAACCAAAGACAGCTTGATGCAGGTGAGAAGAAGAAGGAGAAAACTATAGCGCTGAAGGCCAACGATATTGACACTGATTCTTTCGGGTCTAATAGCGATGAAGTTGCCTTAATCACTAGGCAATTTAAAAGTTTTCTAAGGAAGAAACATAAAAACTTTTGTAGTTATTTTCCTTATTGTATTTTGTGTTTAGTGAAATTTGAAATGATATTTTTCTTTTATGTGTGCGTTGAGTACTCTTGTATGTTTTATTTGAAATTACTGCATCAATATTTGCCATCATCAAAAAGGGAGAGATTGTTGTGATTATGATTTTAAGGGTTATGATTTTGATGATAGCAAACATTTCTATTTCTGGTTATCTGTTTAATCTTTCAGGTATGCAGGATAAATTACAAGTTCAAGCCAGTCCAAGATCGAGTTAGTCTATTTTAAAATATAGGTCCAATGTACTATTTTCATCTTTATTGAGTCAAATGCTATGTAACTAATCCCCTAGCTAAGTAACCTTGCACAATACACTCAGGGGGAGAGCTTGAGTGAATTAAAGTTTCTGTTTAATTTTTGTTCAGATCGTCCCAGATGATATTCACATCATCCTAGATGATCTAGTGAAAATAGAAACCCTAATTATGATAATCATGTTAAGTCAGTTTGATTAAGCTGATCATCCTGGACGATCCTAATATCGTACGGGATGATAGGCTAAAATCAGAAATTCTCAGTCGCCAAATCAAGTTAGGCAAGTTTTTATTTTTAGAGTTTTTGTCTGATCATCCTGAATGATACATGTATCTCCTGGACGATCTAGTACAATCATGCCTAAATTAGTCTGGTGATTAAGAAAAGTAATTAGGGTTTGATTGATTCGATCATATCGTCCTGGATGATCACGATCGTACGGGATGATGTGTTAAAAATCCTGACCGTCCAGTGCCTATTACCTGTACGTCCAGAGCTATATGCAGGATGATATTCCTGATTTTGAACTAATCATTCGATATCGTCCCGGATGATCAAGTCTTCTTGAAATCGTCCTGTATGTTCTGACCTGTACTTCTAGAGCTATGAACCGGATGATTTTGGCACTTTTTGAACTAATCGTATAGGATGATAGACATATCATCCTGGACGATCAAGTCATTTTGAGATCATCAAGCACAAGTTCTCCTGGATGACCAGAGCGATCTACTAGATGAAATTCTTAATTTACACTAATCATCTCGGACAATCTCAGAATTATACAGGACGATCTGAACAACTCTTATCTATTAATCATCCAGAGGAACCAGATCATCCAGGCTGATACATGTGATTTTGAACTGATCATACAGGATGATCCGACGATCATCTTGGATGATATTGGCTGACTAGTTGAGATTTAGGGAAAATTTTGAGCCCTCCTATAAAAGATCTTTTTCTTCCAATAAGAAAAATCTTTTACCACTTTCCTTTCCAGAGAAACCTTCAGAGAGAGAGAGAGAGAGCTTGGGAGAGAGAGAGAGGATCTTATGAGGGGAAGTTTATGAGGGATTCACAATGGTTGCTCCAAGCAAGGATCAGAGTCATCTTCTCCATTCATCATCTCTCATCTTGATAGTGTTTTCTGTGGGAGGATCATTTGCAAGAAGATCCGGCTTTTCTGCCTGCTTCAAGAGAAAGCAAAAGGAGTACAGGTTCTCTGCCTGCTTCAAGAGGATACGAAAGGAGTCCGGGTTTTCTGCCTGCTTCAGAAGGAAGTGAAAGGAGTTCAGGTTCTTTGCCTCACCGAGTTGGAGGAAAGGAGTTTTTGTACAGGCTTCTCGGCCTTGCTGTGGGAGCAGAAGGAGAGTCACTTTTGAGTTAGAGTAATACCCGGAGGAGAGGCTCCGGGGAGTGGACGTAGGTCAAGTTGACCGAACCACTATAAAATCTGGTGTGCTCTTTCTGATTATTTTACTGCACTTTACTTTTCTGTTATTATCTTCTTGGATGAAATCTATGGTTGATCTTTTCATTTTTGTGTTTACTTATTTCCGCTGCAAATTATAGAAAAGATATTTCCTGTTGCTCCCGAATTTTTAAAATAACCAATTCACCCCCCCTCTTGGTTAGCCTCGGGAGTAGTTCATCAGGGCTTAACATCCCTATCAAGCTTTCAAAATATTCAAGATTTACTTGGGTTAGATTCTTATCTCATAAAACTAAATCAATAGAGGAGTTTAGGTCTTTTTCCACTTGGATTTAGAGGAAACTAGGTTATAAAATCTTAACCATTCATAGTGACCATGGTGGAGAATGTAAAAATAAAAAAATTGAATCTTATTGTAATGAGTAAGGGATAGATCACAACTTTTTAGCTCCTAGGATCCATCAGTAGAACGGCGTAGTTGAAATAAAGAACATGATCCTAGTAGAATCCATTAGGGCCATGTTAGCTGAATACTCACTTCCTAAACACTTATGGGTTGAAGTGATGAATATAACATATTATGTTCTGAATAGGGTTAATGTTAGATCCAAGCTGAACATGACACCTTATAAAATCCTTTAAGGGTAGGACACCTAACCTCTCTCACCTTTATATCTTTGGTTGTAAAGTGTTCAATCTGAATAATGGGAAGTCTCAACTAGGAAAGTTTGACCCAAAATTAGATGAAAGGGTGTTCTTAAGTTACTCAAATATTAAAAAATCCTATAGAGTCTTTAATAAAATGACATTGGTAGTAAAGGAGATACTCATGTTATTTTTGATAAATCTGATAATTTTAGAGGGTCTAGGGTGGAAGAAGTAGTAGAAGCGACCCAAGGAGTAGAATCTAAAAATCTGGAGGAAAGGGTAGAACCTGAAATCATACTTCTAGAGAATGGAGACATTCTTTAAGTCATCCTAAAGAATTGATCTTCGGAGACCCATCTAAAGGTGTTAGAACTAGGCATGGACTTAGAAAAGAAGTTAACCACTCTACCTTCATCTCAACAACTGAACCCACCAATCTAATTCAAGACATATCTGATGAATTATGGATCCTAGCCATGAAAAAAGAGTTAAATTAATTTGTGAGGAATGATGTTCTGGAGCTAGTAGAAAGACTTAAGGACCAGAGTGTGGTTAAAACTAAATGGGTTTTCAAAAATAAAATGAATGATTCTGAAAGTACGAGATGCGCCAAGAGGGGGGGTGAATTGGTATTTTGAAAATTTAAACCTAAACAGGAGTTCTAATTTTTTTTGTATTTTTAAAATAGCAGTTTAATAATTTGAATGCGGAAGCTAATAGTTCATTCACAACAGTGATATTGGTGATATAATTTGTGAATTTCACAATACAAGATTAAAATCAGAATTTTTCACCAAGCAATTAATACTGTAAATAAAATGCGTGAAAAGTAAAGAGCGGTAAAAAGGAAAAAGCACACAAGAGATTTTTATAGTGGTTCGGTCACTTGACCTACGTCCACTCCCCGGAGTCCTCTACTCCGAGATTTGCACTACTAAATGTTGACTCTCCTTTTGCTCCCACAGCAAGACGGAGAAGCCTTTACAAGACTCACTTTCACCTTCCCCGGTGTGGCGGAGTACCAAGCACTATGTCACCCTCCTGGTGACGGCAACAGACCTTCTCCTTTTTCTCCCTCCTGGAGACCGCAAAGTACCTTGATGATGTTGATCTTGAAGCCTCTTTTCTCTAGAAAACTTTCCCAAGACTCACCCAAGCCACAAGAGGAGCAAAGCTTGCAGCTTGCTTGGAGCCACCGTGTGATCCCCTCACACTCCTTCTCCCTCACGCTCAAGCTCACCTTCACCTTCCTCTCACAAGCCCTAGATCTCTCCAAAGAAAACTTCTCTCTCAAGAGTCCCTTCCTCTCTCAATGCCTCTCACAGCAAGAAGACAGACCAACAACTCACAATTAACAAATTAAAAGTTCTTTTAAAATCAGGCCTCAGAAACCCTAAAAAGTTCAACTTTTTCATCTCTGTTCGTACAGTACATTATAAAATTGTATAGTACGATCAGTTCAAATACAGCATCGTCCAGTACGAGCACAGACAAACAGTTCTCAAATTCTATACATATCGTTCTGTACGGTAGGCATATCATACTGGATGATCATGTTATTTTCAGCTGTTCATACAGGACGATCTATGGGACAATCTCTGGGATGAGCAACTTCATCTCTGACAAACAGTTTTACATACATGCTTTTATGGCAGACTCAAGAAAATAAAAATAATGAAAATAAAAATTACAAGTTTTTCAATATCCTATTCTACCCAGTTTGAGTCTCCAGCAACCTTGAGCAGTGTGTATCTGACTTGAAATGTTATTGCTCATAGACAAAGATAAACATTTGTACTCTTAAAGGAAGTCCATATAAATTCAGTAAGTATTAGTTATCACCATCAAAATTAAGTGCTCGGGATCCTGGATTTCAATAATCTCCCCCTTTTTTTTGGTGCCAAATAATATTTTCTGATGGCCACAATTATTATGTCTTCCTTAGCTCCCCCTCTGAAATATAATTCATTTTAAAATAGGAGGAGAAAAACAAATATTTTTTTTATTTATAACAAACAGAGTAAATATAATAAGAGCGATATATAAACAACTGATATTATTAAAAGTAAGGACGGAATAACACAGAAATGTCTCCCCCTTTTGACAGCACCAAAAAGGGAAGAACAACTAGTACAAACAAGAATAAAAAGCAACTACAAAGACAAGTAACTAATAAATAAAAATACAACACAAGCAAACTAAAATATTCAAAATTTGGGATCCTGATCCGGAGGTGGTGGTGGAGGACATGGAACTACTTGAAAGTACTAATGGAGGGACGCGAACTGGTGATCGATGGAGGTGAAGCATTCCCCAAACCATTTCATATGACCTTCATGCTCTTGATGTTGTTGAGCAATGTGGGAATCCAGCCTAGTTTCCAACCGATCAAGGCGTTGAATAATATCATCGTGAGGGTAGGCAGGATAGGCAGGTCCAGATGGGTGTATTGGTGGTGGTGGAGGTGCGTCAGCAGGAGCAGCAGCCTCTTCTTCATCAAAATTGGGATCAGCGTGAGCGTCCCCACGATGGAATAAGATATGAAAAGAGGCATCTGAATAGAAGATAGGAAGATGATCTGAAGGTAAAGGATAATGAAGTTGATATTTAGCATCTAGGATGTAGCCTACGATATATCCTAAAGAAAAATTTAGTTTTCTTTGGGCACTGGGATATCGGAAAGCAGATAGGGTATGGATATAATCAAAAATCATCCAAGCTTGATTAAATTTGGTGCCCAACATTATTAGGTAAGTGACCACAAAAAGCAGTGGAGTAATGTGTACGTGGTCTCTAGCTATGGGTATTATAGATATGCAAAGAACATGCTGGATAACACGTGTATTTTGATTAAGGGTTTGAATAAGGGGCAGGTGTTGATTGGATGGGACATTTCTAAGGTCCAATCATAATCATTTGTGAGCATAGATTGGGGATGAGGGCCTTCAGTGGATAGGCCAATGTGTTCAGCTATGTCGTTTATAGTGATAACGACTTGTTGTTTGCATACATAGGAGGTAAAGGTAGTGTTCTCATGATCAATTTTCAGATTTGCAAGAAATTCAAAAAGAAGTTTGGAGTGGAAGAGAAATGTGAGAGTCAACAGAAATTGAAGAGTGGTGGAGGAGAAAAGATTCATCACCTCGAAGTTCAGAGCCGCCTGATTTAACATGCGAGACGGGGTGATTTTGGCTTCTTTGAATCTGTTATACGCTTTCTCATCAGCAGCGGAGAGAAAGCGGTCGCCGAGAGGAGGAAGAGCTCCCCATGATCATTTGGCTATGCTTGCTTCCACCAGACATTGATGAGGACGTAGATAAAGAGATTGAGGAATTTGAAGAGGATTGAGTGAGAATAACTAGAGAATGCTTCAAATTTATAGAATTTGTGAAGTATCATACAGTACGATGATGGATCATATAGTATGATATGTGCAATTATTTTATCTGGATGACTTTTTAGAAAAAAGCGAGTTACATCATACAGTGCGATCAGAATACTAGACGAATATGAGTGAGAGGCGTTCATCCCGAGAAGTTGTCTGAACGACTTTTGACGAAGTTGATCGTACAGTACGAACAGGTATTCTTACAGTACGAATGGTAATTAATTTCATACTAGCTGGGTTGAAATTTGTCCCAATCCATATTGACATGTGTATCATACCGTACGATGAGTGGTTATACAATACGATGATGTGTCTCGTACAATACGAGTTGTTATTCATACAGTATCATATGCATAAGACAGGATAGATCTGAACCGTTGATGGAGTGAAAGGCTGAGATTTGACTATGTTTGAGATAATCATACAGGACGATATTGGATCGTACAGTACGATGTGCAGAGAAATTTAAGGTTTAGGCTTCAGCAAGGTGAATGTGAGAGGATCCGGAAAGTCCTTTTTTTAAAATTAAAAAAGACTAAACACACAAACACTTTTTTTTTGTATTTTTTTTTGTTTTAAGCTTGAATGTCTATGACACCTAATTTTGTTCTCAGGGTATTAAAGATGTCATAAGCTAACGGTTTTGTAAAAATATCAGCCAATTGATCTCCAGTCGCAATGTGATGCAGTTCATTATCTCCTTTAGCTACATGATCTCTTATGAAGTGATGTCTAATGTCTATATGCTTTGTTTGTGAGTGTTGAATTGGATTTTTAGATATGCAAATTGCACTAGTGTTGTCACACATTATTGGGATGGTTCCTAAAGGTAGTCCAAGATCTAAAAGCTGTGTTTTAACCAAAGGACTTGTGAAACACAACTTCCCACCACTATGTATTTTTCTTCAGCTGTTGAGAGGGCTACTGAATTCTATTTTCTATTGGACCAAGAAACTAATGATTGTCCAATGAATTGACAGGTACCAAAGGTTCTTTTTCTATCTACCCTACATCCGGAAAAATCTAGATCTGAGTACCCTAAGATCTCAAACGTAGTGCTGTGTCTAGGATACCAAATTCCTAAGTTAGGGGTGCCTAGTAGATATCTAAGAATTCTTTTGACATCAGTCATGTGAGATTCTTTTGGATCTGCTTGAAAATAAGCACAGAGACAAACACTAAACATTATATCCGGTCTGCTGGCAGTTAGGTAGAGAAGTGATCCAATTATTCCTCTACACTTCTTTTGATCTACTGACTTCATATTTGAATCTTTATCTAATTGAATGTTAGAGCTCATGGGAGTATTCATGGCCTTAGCATTTTTTATTTCATACTTTTTAAGAATATCTTTGATGTACTTAGATTGGCTAAGGAATGTTCCACCTTCCATCTGTCTCACACTAAACCCAAGGAAGTAATTAAGTTCTCCCATCATACTCATTTCAAACTCATCACTCATTATTTTTGAAAATTCATCACATAAGATTTTCTCTGAAGATCCGAACAAGATGTCATCTATATAAATCTGAACAATGAGTATCTCATCTCCTACCTTTTTCAAGAATAAGGTGGTGTCCACACTACCCTTAACAAAGCCTCTATCTAGTAGGAATGTACTAAGTCTTTCATACCAGGCTCTTGGTGCTTGCTTTAGTCCATATAGTGCCTTTTTCAACTTAAACACATGATTTGGAAATTGTGAGTTTTCAAATCCTGGGGGTTGTTCAACATAGACATCCTCTTTGATTACCCCATTCAGAAAAGCACTCTTAACATTCATTTGATATAATTTGAAACCCTTGAAGCAAGCAAAGGCTAAGAGTACTCTAATGGCTTCTAGTCTGGCCACAGATGCAAAGGTTTCCTTAAAATCTATTCTCTCAATTTGGTTGTACCCCTTTGCTACTAATCTAGCCTTATTTCTCACTACTATGCCAGAGTCATTCATCTTATTTTTAAAAACCCACTTAGTTCCAACCACACTTTATTCTTTAGGTCTCTTGACTAGTTCCCATACATCATTCCTAACGAATTGGTTCAACTCTTCTTGTATTGCTAGGATCCAGAATTCATCTCCTAAGGCTTGATCTATATTTGTGGGTTCAATCATAGATATAAATGCAGAATGACTAACCTCTTTCCTAAGTTCATGCCTAGTTTTTACACCTTTTGATGGGTATCCTAAGATCAGTTCTTTAGGATGACTAGAAGAATATTTCCAATCTCTAGGCAGTTACTCTTGAGGTTCTACCCTAGTCTCTATGGCAATGGTTTCTACTCCCTGAATAATCTCAACTTCTTCTTCTTCATGATTAGATTTAGAGATCTTATTGGATTCATCAAATACCACATGGGTAGACTCTTCTACTACCAGGGTCCTCTTATTAAAGATTCTATAGGTTTTACCTACATATGAGTAGCCTAAGAAAACCCCTTCATCAGATTTAGGATCAAACTTTCCTAAGGGTGACTTGCCATTGATTAAGATGAAACATTTGCAACCAAAAATGTGTAAGTGGGAAAGATTGGGTGTCCTACCCTTAAGCAACTCATAGGGTATCTTATTAAGTTTGGATCTAACATTTACCCTATTTAGAACATAGCAAGCAGTATTAACTGCTTCTTCCCAAAAATATCTAGGAAGAGTGTATTCAGCTAACGTTGCCCTAGCAGCTTCTACCAAGGTTCTATTCTTTCTCTCAGCTATTCCATTTTATTGAGGAGTCCTAGGGGCAAAGAAGTTATTTCTATTCCTATCTCTTAATAGAATGATTCAAACGTATCATTCTCAAATTCTCCATCGTGATAACTATGGATTGTCGTAATTTCACATCCTAATTTTCTTTGAATCCAAGTAGAGAAAGTTCTGAACTCTTCAAATGACTCACTCTTATGTGCTAAGAATTTTACCTAAGTAAACCTAGAGTAGTCATCCACTATCATAAATCCATAAGATTTCCCTCCTAGGCTAGCCGTACTAACAGGTCCAAATAGGTCCATGTGTAGAATTTCTAGTGCCCTAGAGGTGCTGATATCCTTAATTAAATAAAATGAAGATTTCACTTATTTTCCTAGTTGGCAGGCATCACATAGATGGTCCTTGGTAAAGTCTAACTTAGGTATGCCTCTAACTAGGTCTTTCTAAGTAATGTTCCTAAGTGTTTTCATGCTAGCATGGCATAATCTCTTATGCCATAGCCAAGAGTCATCAGTTATTATTTTCAGACACAAAGAGTTTGAATTTTTAATGCAGTTTAAATCTAACATATAAACATTATTTATGCATTTTCCTTCTAACACAAGTGTACCATTTAAGCTAATCATGCATTTGTTAGAAAGAAACTTAATGTCAAAGCCCTTGTCACATAGTTGACTAATACTTAAAAGGTTATGCTTTAAACCATCAACTAAAAGTATATTTTCAATTACCAAATTCTTAGAGTTTCCAATGATACCTGAGCCCACCACTTTTCTGGTTGTATTGTCTCCCAAAGTTACCTTGCCTCCTGACCTTGCCTCTAGTGTCACGAACTGCTTCATGTCTCCAGTCATGTGTCTCGAGCAGCCACTGTCCAGGTACCACATGCTCTCACGAGATCTTTTATGAGAGCATCCCTATAATTTTAATTACAAGTTAGTTTTGGGAACCCAAGTGAGTTTGGGTTCCACCATATGCTTGTATGGATGTAATATATGCATGTTATGCTGTGATGAATGTAGCTTAGGTCTCCACACTAGATGTGTCCTATGGTGATTTGTGCACGTGCGGGCTATGTGACCTAGCATGCCACAAAAATAACACCTAACACTGGGAAATGGGTTCACTAATCTACGGGGGTGGTAGTGCCTATTTCTGGGTTTGGATGATGCATGTTGTGCTGGTTTTGAATGAGATGGTTCACATGGTGGAGGCTGAAAAAACTCAGCAAACATGGGAGGTGTTTTATTATTTTCAAATGCATGAAGTTTTTCATTTAGAAATTTATTATCTTGGTTAAAACTTGTAAATTCAAATCTCAATGTATGCTCACTTCTATCTAGTTTATCTGCCAGTTCTTCTAGTTCCTTAAATGTATTCTCTAGTTCAACATATGATGATTTCAAGGTATCATGTGTAGTTGTTAACTCAATATGCTTCTTGTTTAATGTATCATATTCATCAAGCAGGGACATATAATCTCTATCCAAGTCAGAAAAATCTTTAACTACACTAGTATGCTCCTTTTGTAAAGTACTAAACTCTGTGTTAAGACTAACATGTTTTTTCTTTAACTTTCTATACAAGTCATGAATTTTTTCAGAAATAAACAATAGCTCATCATAAGAAAGTTGACATACCTCATCTTGATCTGATTGATCAAGATTATTATTATCCATAACACATAAATTTGTTACCTCCTCTGCTTCTTCTTCTGATGATTTTGAGGCAGAGTCGGCCCAAAATGCTTTTTGTGTCTTGTACTTTCCCTTCCTGAACTTTGACCTTTCCTCGCCCTTTTCTTTGGATTGATGAGTCTTAACATTGGGGCAATCAGCTCGGAGATGACTGTGTTTCCTCTCTCAAAGCAAATTGTGTCAGATGCAACTTTAGTATTCTTTGAGCTTTTATCTTTATTCCAATTGCTTTGATAACAGCATTACTTTCATTTCAGAAAATTCTTGAACTGATGAGTCATCAAGGCTATGTCGTCATCTTCATCCACTGCAGAGCTGTCACTTTTAGAATTGCTCGCTTTTAAGGCCACCATTAGCTCCTTCTTCTTTTCACCTGCATCACTTTATTGTTGACTCACACCTTGCTCGTAAGCAATGAGTGACCCAAGCAAGTTGTCAATTGAATAAACATTTAGATCTTTCAACTCAGTTATTACAGTAATTTTTGCATCATACGAACTAGGCAAACATCGTAATATTTTGTTCACTTTCTCCGAGTTAGACAACTCTCTCCCTAAAGCATGCAAAGATGTTACTATCTTGGTGAATCTAGTGTACATTTCAGAGATAGTTTCACTAGGTTTCATGCCGAATAGTTCATAATCATGTAGTAGCATGTTCAACCTAGATTGTTTGACCTCACTAGTTCCTTCTTATATGATACATAGTTTGTCCCAAATTTGCTTACCAGTAGTAATGGTAGACACTCGCATATAATCTTTTGATTTTAATGCGTAAAAGAAATAATTTAAGCATTTAGCATTTAACTGTGTAAATTCTCTATCCTTATTGCTCCATTCATTAAAAGCTAATTAAGTTTTAACTCCATTCAACATACGAAATGGTGCAGAATAACCTTCTTGAACCAACATTCACATGCGATAGTCTAGTGACTGTAAAAATGTAGACATGCGTATTTTCTAGAAATCAAATGGTATATTGTCAAATAAAGGTGGACGGGTTATAGAATAACCCTCCGTAGTGTTATGGTTACCAAAATGAGCCATGGATCTTACGTTTCTAGGTTTTCTAAACACAATTTTGAAACCCCGCTTTCATACCACTTGAAAGTACGAGATCCGCCAAGAGGTGGGTGAATTGGTATTTTAAAAATTTAAACCTAAACAGGAGTTCTAATTTTTTTTTATTTTTAAAATAACAATTTAACAATTTGAATAAGGAAGCTAATAGTTTGTTCACAACAGCAATATTGGTGATATAATTTGTGAATTTCACAATACAAGATCAAAATCAAAATTTTTCACCAAGCAATTAATACTGTAAATAAAATGCATGAAAAGTAAAGAGCGGTAAAAAGGAAAAAGCACGCCAGAGATTTTTATAGTTGTTCGGTCACTTAACCTAGGTCTACTCCCCGGAGTCCTCTACTCCGGGATTTGCACTACTAAAAGTTGACTCTCCTCTTGCTCCCACAGTAAGGCAGAAAAGCCTTTACAAGACTCACTTTCACCTTCCCCAGTGTGGCGGAGTACCAAGCGCTATGTCACCCTCCTGGTGATGGCAGCGGACCTTCTCCTTTTTCTCCCTCATGGAGATGGCAGAGTACCTTGATGATGTTGATCTTGAAGCCTCTCTTCTCTAGAGAACTTTCCCAAGACTCCCAAAAGCCACAAGAGGAGAAAAGGTTGCAGCTAGCTTGGAGCCACCGTGTGATCCCCTCACATTCCTTCTCCATCACGCTCAAGCTCACCTTCACCTTCCTCTCACAAGCCCTAGATCTCTCCAAAGAAAACTTCTCTCTCAAGATTCCCTTCCTCTCTCAATGCCTCTCATAGCAAGAAGACAGACCAACAACTCACAATTGAAAAATTAAAAGTTCTTTTTAAATCAGGCTTCAAAAACCCTAAAAATTTCAACTTTTTCATCTCTGTTCGTATAGTATGATATAGAATTATACAGTACAATCAGTTCAAATACAGCATCATCCAGTACAAGCATAGATGAACAGTTCTCAAATTCTACACATATCATACTGTATGATAGGCATATCATACAGGATGATCATGTTATTTTTAACTAATCGTACAAGATGATCTGTGGGACGATCTCTGGGACGAGCAACTTCATCTCTGACCATTGTCCAACACTGCACTATTTGTACAGTACGATTAGTTCATTTTCAAGATATCGTTCAGTAGGATATGAATATCGTCCAGGATGAATAGAACAAAAAACCTTGGTTACGTCTAGTACGATCAAAGGGATGAATGAAATCGTCTCTAACCATCATACGGTACGATATAATATCGTACAGTATGATCTAATTTAATTAAGAAACCAATATTTTATTTCCTGATTACGGGAGATAATTTTGGTAAGTATTCAAATAATCATACAGTAATCTGGATCGTACAGTATGAATAGTTCAGAAAATCAAAATTATAAACTTACCAAACTTATTCTGGCGGCTAGGGTTTTTCAATTGAACCTCATCGTACAGTACGATTACAATCGTACAGTACGATTAGGTTACAAATCTAATCATCTAGAAATAATCATTAGCTTGAATATTAATGATCCATAGTACAGTATGATTGAAAATCGTACAGTATGATAAGTTTCTAAAAAAAATTTAACATGAAAAAATTCTCCCTCTGTGTGTGTGCATGGTTGCTCCTTTTACATACATGCTTTTGTTGCAGACTTAAGAAAATAAAAATTATAAGTTTTTTAATATCCTATTCTACCGAGTTTGAGTCTCCAGTAACCTTAAGTAGTGTGTATCTGACCTGAAATATTAGTGCTCATAGACAAAGATAAACATTTATACTCTTTAAGGAAGTCCATATAAATTTAGTAAGTATTAGTTGTCACCATCAAAATTAAGTATTCGGGATCCTGGATTTCAACAGATTCTAGTGTGGTGGTGAGAAGCTTATTTTAAAGAATTCAAATTGTACCAAATAGATATCAAGAGTGCCTTTTTAAATGGGGTAGTAAAAGAAGATGTGTATGTTGAATAACCCCCAGGCTTTGAAAACTCACAATTTTTTAATCATGTACTTGAATTGAAAAAAAACATTATATGAACTAAAACAAGCACCTAGGGCATGGTATGAAAGGCTAAGCACATTCCTACTAGAAAGAACCTTTATTAAGGGGAGCGTAGACAACACCCTATTTCTAAAAATGGTAAGAGATGAACTGTTAATTATCTAAATTTATGTTGATGATATTCTGTTTGGATCATCTGAAAAAAATCTGTGTGATGAATTTTCAAAAATGATGAGTAATGAGTTTGAAATGAGTGTGATGGGAGAATTGAACTACTTTCTTGGATTTAGCATAAGTAGAAGGATGATAGAACTTTTCTTAGTCAATCAAAATACATTAAGGATATCCTTAAAAAATATAAAATGGATAAAGCCAAGCCAATCAACACTCCTATGAGTTACACTATTCAGTTAGATAAGGATTTAAATGGAAAATTTATTGATAAAAAAGTACAGAGAAATAATTGGATCACTTCTTTGCTTGACTGCTAGTAGACCTAATATTATATTTAGTATTTATCTATGTGCTAGATTTCAGGCTGATCCAAAAGAGTCCCACTTGATTGATCTTAAGAGAATTCTTAAATATCTCTTAGGAACCTAATACTTAGAAATTTGATATCCTAGGATAACACCTCCTTTAAAATCATAGGATATTTATGATTCAGATTTTGTAGGATACCGAGTTTATAGAGAAACACTTCTAGAATATGTCAATTCATAGGACAATATTTTTTCTCTTGGTCTAGTAGAAAATAAAACTCAGTTTCCCTATCCACTATTGAAGCTGAGTACATAGCCTTCAGAAGTTGTTTGGTCAAAGTCCTTTGGTTAAAATAATAAATTCTGAATTTAGTATTACCTGTAAGCGTAATTTCAATCTTATGTGATAACACTAGTGTAATCTACATTTCAAAGAATCCAATCCAGCACTGCAGGACCAAACACATTGATATAAGGCACCACTTCGTTAGAGACCATGTTACCAAAGGAGATATAGAGCTACATCATGTAGCAATTGAAAAACAACTTGTTGATATCTTTACAAAACTATAGCCTTTGAAACTTTCAGTATCTTAAGAACCAGATTAAGTGTAATGGATATTCATGCTTGAAATTAATGCATTTTGTTTCTATTCTTTTTGTTTGTTTTGTTTTATTTATATGTCTGTTTCTTTGTATGTGTTTATGTTTTATGTTTTTTATTTTCTTTTGGTTTTTCTTCAGTGTTTTGTTTTATTTGTATGTTAGTTTCTTTGTATGTGTTTTTATTTTATGTTTTTAATTTTTTATTATTTTTCCTTCAGAGTTTTTAAAGGAATCTGATCAATACTCACTTTGATATTGAACTCTCAAATGACATTTTTACTGTGTATTTAGTTTTAGAAATTAGTAAGCGATGTTTGACTCCTCTAAAAATAGTTAAAGAAACAAAATATGATGATTGTCACTCTTCCTCTAACTCCTTTAGTGGTGTATTTTCTTTTTAAAACAAAAATCTATTTCAAATTAAAAGTTGGACTTTGAAATAGAGATCTATTTTATCTTCCTATAATAATCTATCTCATATAAATAATGTTCCTAGTCAATGAATCATTTTCAAGTTTTCTTAATTAGGTTTTTAGATTTATCATTTGGATATGATTCTATTTTGTGGTTTACTTTTCCTTATATTAAAGAGTGAGTTTTTCTTCTCTTATATTTGGAAGATAATCTCACAACTAAGAGTCGTTAAAGGTTTTGAAAGGAAGCAAGCTCACAAAAATATTGAGGCACAAAATGAGCCCAAAAATGAAAAGATATGCAATGACCACCAAATAATTGTAAGATACACAAAGTATACCAAAAATTAAAAGATGTTTAAAGTGCGCCAAATAATTGAAAGAGAGACACAAAATGAGCCCATAAAGAAATAAGCTTCCTTCTCTTTCAAATCTTTAAATCTTAGAATAATTCATGTGCCACTTAATATATTCAAACACTTAAATTTGAAATTCATGATTTTTGGTTGATTACTTTGCAATATTATTCTATCAGATATTTTTGTGAAATGAAGCTTGAAAAGAACACTTTTCCTATCTAATTTCTTTTCTGAATTAGATTTTTATTTTAAAGAATTTTGACATGTAAGGAGTCCGAGCTAGAGTTAACAACATTGGTTTTCTATCCATTTCTGGATTTAAGCATTGTCAATTTATTTCTTACTGATTTTAATTTACTCACCAGAGAAATTTATCTTTTATTGGAGTTGATTGATTAAAAAAAAATTATTCTTTGATTTTTCTACTAGTTTTTGGTTTTGTTTTTGTGTTGTTTCTATATGTGTGTTGCTCTTCATTTATGTACTTTATGGTGTCTTTTCTGTATATATCTTATTTTTTAATTGTTTCCTCTTTTTTGTGATGTCAAAAGGGGGAGTAGTAGCTTATTATTAATTACTTGCATATTCTTTTTTAATGAAGTTTGTTTTCTATTCAACGTTTAGTTTATTTTTCCACTTAGTGTTCCTATCTAGTGTAATTTTGAAAACCCTTAAATAACAATGTTTGCCATCATCAAAAAAGGGGTTGCAAATCTAGGATCAAGTATAGTAATTTTAATGATAACAAACATAATTGATTCTTTAGTTCTGCTATTCTTACATATTTATTTTGTTAGCCATGCTCCCTAACCTTTCAGGTCCACAAATTCACTTGCAACGTCAATCAACTCAAGTTCAGGTAGACTAGGGTTAAATCTATTTGTAATTTCTATTTTAATATACTTTCTACCTTTTTTGAGTCAAGTCATATATCTGGTGGACCCCAAGCTAAGTAGCCTTGCACGCACACACTCAAGGTAGTGGGTTAGTGAGTTAGAGAAATTTTTTGTAATTTTTTACCTAATTATACAGGATGATTTATATCATATTGGATAATTAGTTAAAAATAGAAAACCCAAATTAGGGCATCCCTATTAATTTAGAGATTAAACTAATTGTAATATACGATATTGATCGTATTGGATGATCGATTCAGATTATGAAAAATAGTCGCAATCATAATTTAGGCAATATTTTAATTGCAAATTCTGTACATATCATATAGGATAATCCTTATCATCCTGGATGATATATAACAATCATGCCTAAATTAACCCTATAATTAGGAGAATAATTATGATAAAATTTGATTCGATCTGATCATATTGGACGATCAATGATGATCATCCTGGATGATAGAGAACATGCATGGGATTATAAGGGATCACCACTTATCATACCAGACAAAAACCATAGTTTTTTAACTAATCATCCAGGATGATTGACCTCTTTCATACCAGATGATAGAGAAGTGCATGGGATGATAAGGCATCATCGAGTATCATATTAGATGAAGTTCAATAGTTTTATACTAATCATTCGGGATGATATTATATTCGTCCAGGATGATTGGTCTATTTCTCTTAAACTAATCATATAGGGCTATACAATTCATACTAGATGAATTGGTATTTTAGAACTAATCATAAAGGATAATTATATGATCGTACTAGATGATCAGTGCCATCATATTAAAAACTAGGGCTTTTTTCGAAGGCTCTCTATTTAAGCTCTCTTATTATCCATGATATAATCTTTTACTGCCGAATCAATCTAAGAGAGAGCTAGAGAAGGAACAGAGAGAGCTTCAGAGAGAGAGAGAAATCCTTGTAAGGTGGAGTTATGAGGGATTCACAAAGGTTGCACCAAACAAGGTTTCCACCATCTTCATCAAGCTGCTTATTTGGTTCTTAGGTGGTTCTGGGAAGATTTTCATTAGCATCAGATCCAGGTTCTTTGCCTACTCCAGGTGGGAGTAAAAGGATTTCAATATTCTCTGCTACCTTAATAGGGAGTAAAAGAATTTCTAGGTTCTCTGCCTACTCCAACAAAGAGTAAAAGGATTCAAGGTACTCTGCCTCATCGGGTCGGTGGAAAGATTTTGCTGTGGGGGCAAAAGGAGAGATACTACTTTTTATGCAATACCTGAAAAGGAGGTTTTTGGGTAGTTGATGTAGGTCAAGTAGGCCGAATTACTATAAATCTAGTGTGTTCTTTCTATTTACTTTGTCGTATTTAATTTCCATATTTTTTTGTGAATTATTCTGTGATGGAAATCATAGCAATTTTATTTATTATGAAACTAATCTGCTTTTGCATCAAGGGATTTTGAATTTCTTATTTTGTTAAAGAATTTTTAAAATAACCAATTCACTGCCCTCTTCATTAGCCTTGAGACTAGTTCCTTAGGGTTTAATAACTCTCATGAACTTTCAATATTCATGGCGAACAAAAACAAAACAAAGAACATAGACACATGCATTAACTATAACATAGATAAAAACACAAACAAAAGTTTATACCTCATTATCTTGCTCCTCTTGGTTTGATGAATCAGAAGCTAGGTCTGCCTAGGAGATCTTTTACTTTTTATCATTTTCCCTTATTACAATTTGATTATTTTTACCCTTTTCCTTTGCATGAAGAGTTTTTATATTAGGGCACTAATTTTTTATATGTTTGGGATTTCTACACCAAAAATAATTAAAATCAGAGGGAATCATGATATTCTTACCATATTTACCTTTGTTCCACTTTGTTGATACTTATGCTTATGCTTCAGTAGACTTTCGAATATGCTTGTTATTGATGCTAACTCCTCACTCTCATCATCTACTAAGCCGTTTACATCCATGTCTTCAGCTTTTAGCATTATAGTTTCACCTGCATCCAAAAGCTTTTGACTCATACTTTGCTCGTGGGCAATGAGTGAGCCAATTAGATTATCAATAAAATAATCATTTAAGTCCCTTAATTCACATATATCAATGACTTTAGTAAGAAATTTATCAGGCATACAATGTAGAATTTTATTGACTTTTTTAAAGTTTCAAAGTTCTTACCTGAAGCATGTAATGATGTCACAATTTGAGTAAATCTAGTATACATGTCTAAGATCATTTCGTAAGGTTTCATGCAAAAAGTTCATAATCATGCATTAAAATATTTGACTAAGATTGCTTGACTTCACTAGTACCTTCGTATGTAGTGCATAATCTATCCCAAATTTCTTTGCAAGTAGTACATGTAGAGAATCTCATGCAATCTTTAGAATTCAAAGAACATAAAAAATAATTCAAGCATTTAGCATTCAATTGAGCATTGATTTATTCTATTCTACTCCATTCAAAAAAGGGTATATCAATTTTGACTCCATCTACAATACGTGACAGTATAGAATAGCCAGTTTGAATCATATACCACATTCGATAATCTATTAATTGCAAGAAAGTAGACATGCAAATTTTGAAAAAATTAAAATACATATTTTCAAATAAAGGTGGTTACGTGATTGAATATCCTTCCGCAGTATTACGAAAAATTAGCCATGGATCTTTTTTCAAAAGTTTTCTAAAACTTAATTTATAAATCCCTCTCTAATACCACTTGAAAGTTCATGAGAGTTGTTAAACCCTAAAGAACTAGTCTGGAGGCTAACTAAGAGGGGAGGTGAATTAGTAACCTTAAACCATTTTTAAAAAAAAGAAAAATTGCACTTTTTAAAGGGTTTTTAACATCTGAAAACTGATAATTTATCTCTCAATGTTCAAGCAAAGTAATTTCACAATAATAAAAAATCAGAGATTTTCAACCAAATAATTATCTTAGAAATAAAGTGTGAAAAAAGAAAACCAAGAACAAACACACCAGAGATTTATAGTGGTTTAGTCAAGCTGACCTATGTCCACTCTCTGGAGTCACCAACTCTGGATATTGCACTGACCCTTTAGTGACTCTCCTTTAACCCCCACTTTTAGGCAGAGAAGCCCTTTCAAAATTTTTTCCACCAACCTAGTGCGGTAGAGGACCGTTATCCTTTTTCTTCCTCCAAGAGATGGCAGAGGACCATAAATCTTTTCATAGGCAGAGAACCTTGAATTGCTTTCAGCTTCCTCAGTGTGGTAGAGTAACTAGGTCCTTTGACACCAAAGAGATCTTCTTCTTCTCAAAATTCCCCCAATACAAACTTTGACTATAATGGTACTATGGTGTAAGCTTGTCGGAGCAACCATGTGAAACCCCCTCCACACACCCTTGAAATCCACCAGGATCTTCTCCCTCTCAAACTCCACCCTTTCCTCTCTCCCTTTTAAGGCTCTCTCTTCAAGTTTTCTCCAGAAGAATGGAGACTCAATGCATGCTAAAGACACTTATATTGTCTTTAGAGAAAGCTTAAATAGAGGACTTTGAAAAACCCTAAAAAATTAATTCTGGTAGCAAAGATCATACAGTATGATTGCAAAATCATCCAATATGATGTATAGAATTTGAAAAACCCTAGAAACTCAATTCTAGCGATAAAGATCATCCAATATAATCACAGGATCATCCAGTACGATGTGCAGAATTTGACCTGATAGTATTGGATGATCACTAGATAGTCCAGTACGATCAGTTTAAATTTATACTGATCATCTCATACGATATTGGGGATCATTCTAAATAATTAAATGAATAATTATGGCATTTCATCTTGTATGATTTGGGGTCGTCCCATGCATTCTCTCGGTCATCCAATACGATCATCACTGATTATCCTTGATGATCAGAATGAGCAAATTAATCTTAATTAATCCCCTAATCACATGATCAATGTAGGCATGATTGTCATAGATCATCTAGTACGATGTATGTTATCCTAGATGATTAGAACAAAATTTTAATCTTAAAATCTTACCTAAATTATGATTGGCGGCTATTTTTTATGATGATAACTAATGATCCTGTATGATTAGTTAGATGAGCTGATCATACAGTATGATATAAATCTTACAGTACAATTAGTTCAATATTTAAACTTCTAATTTTGACTCAATCTCACTCCCCCTGAGTGTGTGTGTGTATGGTCACCAAGCTAGCGTACACCCTTATAAGACTTGACTGAAGAAATTAAAAATACATCAATGAATATTACCGAAATCTTTACAGCATAACCTATTCCACATAATCTTGAGCCTTGAATCTTCGTTGGATGGTGCATGATGTTCCTGAAATATTAGTACACACACAAATAAATATACATTACAATATAAGTAGACAAAAGGATGTGAGCCACAATATTTGTTATCCTCAAAAACATAAACTCGTGAGTTCGAGTTGTAATAAGGGGAGTGCTGCTCAAACTATTGCTTGTGGTTTAGCACTAGGCCATGCTTGGAGATCTTTAAATGTAGCCTATATGTGGTTTTCCTTTTATTGGAATTTTATGATTTTGGTAAATTTAAACATTCCTACATATCTATTTTTTGGTGTGTTTTTACTACTTGTAGGTGCATGTACATCACTATTTTCTTTTTAACTGACCTGTTAGATATTACAACATTCTATAAAATGTCCTTTCTTTTCTTCTTGTCCTCTCTTTTTATGTTAGTTTTCTTGTAATATTTTCATAGTGCAAGCCTTTGGGATGCTAATTTTTTGACAGAATAGATGGGGGTCTAATGCTAATCTATTGATCTTTTCTATTTTTTGGCTACTAGCTGCTTGCCACCCTAGGATGTATCTAGGTTATTTTGTACTTATTTTTAGTAGGGACTTTGAGCTCTTAGGATTCGTTTTGGCTTTTTTTGTAGCTCATTCGAGCAATAGAAGCTTGAGGTCCCTTTTAAGGACCTTGTAACATTTCTTTTAATTAATGTGTAGGCCCCTCCATGGGCTTCCCCTAAGAAACAAATTTCATGCACGTATAACTGTGCTAATCTACCCACTGAATTAGATAGTTATATCATAAAAAATGAGCTTATTTTATCAGACGATCCATTAGAACTCAAATAGCATCTTGTCTGTGTATCAACCTGGGAAAACCCATACCAAAATCCATAGTTACTTCTTCCCATTTCTACTCTAGAATGGGCCATAATCAATGATGTTCTACTTTCTCTAACCAACAAGTTTCACATTTAGATACAAAATATGTTACATTCTTCTTCAATCCAAGCCACCAGAATATATCATTTAAATCATTATTTTTTGTCACTTCTTGGATGACTAATATAATTTAAAAAGTGAGATTCATGTAGAATCTCCCATCCTAGATCTCCTGAACTAGGAACTCAAAGAATATTCCTATAGAAGATAACACCAAAAGTAGATACTTGCATTTTAGATTTCTTACTAGATTTGATATGATCAATCAATTTATGATATTCTATATCTAACTTTTAGACTTCCTAAATCTTTTCTTATATAGAAGGTTGGATAATTATCTAGGCTAGAATGCCAAAACCTAAATCAATAGGAGTAATCACCTTTAACTAAAGCTTTTTAATATCACCTATTAAGGATTCCTCAAAAGTAAGCAAAACATATAATAATATAGAAGATCTCATGCTCAAAGGATTTGCTACCACATTAGCCTTGCTAGGTTGAAATTAAATAGCCAAATTATAATCCTTCATTAACTTAAGCCATCTAATTTGCCTTAAATTTAAATTTTTTTGAGTAAATATAAAGTTTAAACTCTTATAATCAGTAATGATCTCACACCTAACCCCATACAAATAATGAATCCAGATCTTAAAAGCAAATACCGTATCACCAGGTTTTCCAAATTATGCGTTAGATAATTCTTCTCATGAGGTTTCAGCTGTCTGGAGGCATAAGCTATTTTTTTTTTGTGCTACATCAGAATAAATCCCAGTCCTTTCAATGAAGTATCACTAAATACCTTTAATCTATTTATACCATATGTAAGTGTTAAAACTAGAATAGAAGTTAAACAATCCTTTATCTTTTGAAAGTTAGCCTCATAATCAGATGTCCAAACAAAACCTATTAACTTCTAAGTTAGTCTCGTTAAAGTGGAAGAAATTTGAGAAAATATCTTCAAAAATTTTCAGTAATAATTGGCCATGCCTAGAATATTGAGTACCAAAGATACTATAGTATGCCTCAGTCAATCACTAACAACCTGAACCATCGGGCCATCTATAAAAATACCAACACTACTCACTACATTTCCTAAAAATGAGATACTTTTCAACCAAAATACACACTTAGAAAAGTTTGCATATAATTGATGCTACCATAGAGTCTCAAAAATAATTCTTAGATGCCTAGAATTATCTTCCTTAGAAGAAGAATAAATCAAAATATTATCTATAAATGCAATAATAGACTATTTAGGATAATCTCTGAATACCTGATTCATTAGATCCATAAAAATACCCGGTGCATTAGTTACCCCAAAAGACATGACTAAGAACTCATAGTGCCCATACCGAATACTGAAATAAATTTTCAGCCAACTATTTATCTTCCTTCACTTAATAATATCCAGATCTCAAATCAATCTTATAAAATATAAAAGATCCAGTAAGCTGATCAAATAGTTCATCAATCGATGGAAGAAGACTCATTCTTGATATTTACTTTATTCATCTCTCTGTATTCAATATGCATACCCATTGTACTATCCTTTTCTTTACAAATAGAATAGGTGCTCCTCAAAGACACACTAAGATGAATAAAATGTTAATGAACTAAATCTTGATATTATACCTTCAATTCTTCAAGCTCCTTAGGTGTAATTCTATATGGAGCTTTAGATATAGGGGGTCATACTTAAAATTATATCACTACAATACTTTATATCTCTATCTAGGGGTAAACTGACTAACTCCTTAAGAGAAATATCCAAAAACTCCCACATTACATTAACATTTGAAAGAGAACGTGTATTCATTCCACTATCCCAAACTTAAACCAGAAATATCATGTAACCCTTCTTCCATAATCTATATACTTTCATATTAGTAATTAAAAATGATAAAATTCCTCAAACCCCCTAAAATAAAAAAAATCTCACTACCGAAAAATGTGGTGACTATCTTCTTCAAATAATTTATATGAGCTTCTTGGCGACTCAACCAATCCATACCCAAAATAACTCAAAATTCAGAAAGTGGCAGTAAAATCAAATTAGGACTTCATTTTTTATCAAATATTTTAATATTACAAAAATAAACTTTCCTGGCTTTCACACCTTCTCTAGTCAATAAAGTAACAAAGAAGGAAAAATAAGATAAAATTAATGGTAAGCTCAACGAATCAAAATAACACTCAAAATGAATTATTGGCTCTAAAATTAGAGAAAACCTGTCATGGTCGAGCAAAAATGTATTCCATGACTATCACACCATTTGGGGAATCCCAAGCATCCTAAAAAGTTAAACTATATGCACGTGGTTGAACTGGAGCTAAAGCGACATGACTACTAAACTATCTCTGACATGTTGATAGTTTCCCTACTACTGAGCTTTCCACAGAACCAAATCATTACTTTTACCATATGAATCTTTAGAAAATGTATGGAGTGGAATTACCCTTAGTCTCGCTGAAAACTCTCAAATTGGGGCTCAGATAATTGATCAATTCCTTCTTATATATATTTAACCACCTTGTGTCCCATCTGTCCACATCAAAAACACTATCCCGTCAACTTGCAATACAAACCAAAATGTCATCTTCCAATACTAATACACACAAGTGCCCACTAAAATAACCATAAGTGGCTATGCTACCACTTCTAGAGATTTCTATAGTTGTAGACTATCCATCTCTACTGGACTCTCTAGGTCCAAACCTGCTCTTCTTTCTAAAAAAATCTACTACCAAAATTCTCACTTCCAAAATGCTTTCTACTAGTAGTCCACCACTACTAAGTTGCTATCAAATTGTTCTCAATCAATTGGGCTTGCTTCACAAGCTCAAAAAATGATAAATATGAAATAGAATAAGTGGTTGTCTCAAACTATCTTGCAATCCCCTTTAAAATCAGTAACACTTTTTCTCAGGGATACTAATCAATAGTGGGACATATCTAGCTAAGGAAATAAACTCTATTTTATACAACATCACCATCATACTCCCCAGAATAAACCTCAAAAAAGACTCCTGCATTTTTTGATATGATGAAGGTTGTACAAACTATGTCTAGAATATATTAGAAAACACCTCTCATGTAATCAGCGAATTCAGTCTCCCATAGAACTTCTCCTCTTGATGGCCAATCCACCAATGCTCTGCCTATCATTCCAGTAGAAAAACTACTACTAATACTTTCCTCTCAGGAGAAAACTACATAGCATTAAATATCTTTTCTAGTCTCCTCAATAAATCCTCTATTACTCTTAGCTCAACAACACCTTCAAAACTTCAAGGTTTTAACCTCAAAAACATTTGTAGATATTTGTCTACCTCATTAGACTTAGCTATCATAACTCTGCTCTATGCCTCGCTTATCATTTTAGCCATCAAACCAGCAAACTATGCAACCATATCAGAACTGATTGTTAAAGTAATATTATGCACAGGAGTTTTCGGACTAGCACTCTTTCCATCAATCATATTTGGGTTTAGCGAATCCCTAATCACATATAACACACAATTAGACTTATATGTATATGAAAAAATAATGAATTCTCATATTGACCCCAAAAACCACATCCTTTAAGCTATACAGTAATTCTGATAACTTTATTTTATAATCAATTTCAAAAACTAATACTCTGATACCAAAAAGGCTTATCACAACCCACCCTATAAGACCCACAAATAGAACAGATCCTATAATGTGGAGTTGTAATAGGTGAATCCTAATATTTTGTTTTGAAAATTTTATATTTTATCTTTGAAGTTAAGCTTAGAAGTAATATAGAACTTCTATTAACATTCAATACTAAAAATAAACTCATATAGAAGATTTTTTTCATTTATAAAAAAAATGTATATGCAATCATAATGAATGGTTATAAATAAAAGATATTGACTAGAGTAATAAAAATTAGTCATTATTGTATAAAAATTTAAAGAAGAAATTCCTGTAGACTCATATGAGATTCTTGGAACTGCTATTCAATAGTCTTTTTCCCATTTTCAGGCCCTACAAATAGAATGAAAAATAATGATGACCTAAAATAGCTCAACAGGCCACACATACTGATTTAAATTTCAAAATATTCCTTTCATTAAAATTTTTTTAAAATAATCCAATGTAATATAACAATTTATTATGTTTAGCAAATTATAATTCATAGTATTTTTCTAAAGATTTAAATAATATTACTGAGAAATTAAATAAAATGAAATTTTATATGATATTTATTTCTTAAAATAGAATGTAATAGATTTCTTTAGCCTTAGACCATGACCCCATGTAACTTCAAACAAATAGATTTCCCCCTCTTTCAGACAAAACTTAATGTGTTGGTCTCTTATAAATCCCAATAGATAGATTTTCCACTCTATCAAATAGAATATAAGATTTCGTACCTCATAACTCCTAACAAATAAATTTTTAGAGCAATCTAGATTCCCTGTATCAAATAGACTCTTTACATTAAATAGAATCCAAAATAGTCTAGCCCGTTATATCTGCTAGTAATATTTTTTACCTCAAAACTCATATAAATTAATCAATATAACTGACAATTCAATGTACTATTAAAATTAAAGCATAAAGATGCTTAGTGTAAAATTTCTTAAATTATTATAATCACAGGAAAAATATACTATTTCATAATTTAACAAATAACTACTTATGCCAAATATTTTAAACATATTTTAAGTAAAAAGAGGAATTTAGGAGATTTTGAAATTGTAGCTCTTTTTAAGGAATGTAGTGCCATTATATAAAAGAAAATTTGATAAAAGCTTACAGACCTTAGTAGTTTTACTATCCCAATGGCTAATTTAGATTGGTTTTTTGGAAGAGAGCTTTGTGATCTAGGTGCTAGCATGAATCTTATGCCCTTTTTATTTTAAAAGAATAAACTAGGAGAAGTCTAACCTACCAATGTAACTCTGTAACCAATTGACCATTCATTCACTTATACAAAGGAGGTAATAGAGGATGTTTTAGTGAAGATGGATAGGTTCATTTTTCCTGTAAATTTAAATTTTTTAGACATGGAGGAAGACATAGAAATACAAATTATCATATGTAGACCTTTCTTAGCTATCGATAGTGCTATGAATGATGTTCAAAAAAGAGAGCTACCTTGGGATTCCAAGATCAGAAGTCGCCATTAATATCTTAAATCAATAAAATTTCCTAAGGATTAGAGTGATGATTATTGTAGAGTGGAATCAGTTGACTCTTATATAGAGTAAGATATGGAGAAACTATTGGGTGGTAGTCAGATGCATATGGTATTGTGTGAGGATGATTTGTGTGAGATGGAGGGATGTATTATTAATGTTATCAGTGAAAGCCCTAGGAAGTATAAAAGATCCTAGATATATCATCCTTAGGGAAAACCTTAAACCCATCTATAGTTGAGGCACCAAAGTTAAAATTGAAACAACTTCCTACAAACTTAAAAGATGCATTTTTAGGAGAGGAATCAACTTTACCTATCATTATCTCTACTTAGCTTGAAAATGATTAGGAATCTAAATTGATTAAAGTACTTAGTTACTATAAAAAGAGCATTTAGCTATTCTATTATTTTATATTAAAGGGATTAGTCTTTCCATTTGTATGCATAAGATTTTATTGGAAGAAGCCAACTAACCTAAAGTTGATCCCAAAAAAGAGGTTAAATTTGACTATGAAAGAAATAATAAAGAATGAAATTTTGAAATTGTTAGATACATTATCATTTATCCTATTTTTATTAGTGATTAGGTTAGTACCATGCTACTATGTCCCTAAGAAAGGAGGAATAAACTATTATTATAAATGAGAGGAAAGAACTAATTCCTACTAGAATTATGATTGAGTGGAGGGTCTATATTGATTATCAGAGCTTAACAAAGCCACTAGGAAGGATCATTTCTTCTATCCCTTTGTTAAATAAATGTTAGATTAATTAGTTGGGTATCCTTTCTACTATTTCTAGTAAGGTTAATCTTATTAGCATTCGATTCTTATTGCCCTAGAAGATTAGGATTAGTCAACTTTCACTAGTTTTTATGGTACCTTCGAGTTTAGGTGATATGCTATTTGGCTTGTGTGCAATGGCCCTACAACATTTTAAAGATGTATGTTGTCAATATTTTTTTGATTTAATAAAGCTAGGTATTTATATTTTCATGGGATAATTTTTTAATTTTTTGAATGACATTTGATATTTACTTAGATTATTTTAGTTAGTTTTAAAAAGAAGTGAGAAAACTAGCCTTATAATAAAATGGGATAAATGCTAGTTCATGGTAAAGGAAGGTATTATCCTCAGGTACAAAATATCTTATAAGGGTAAGGGAAATCAATAAGGCAAAAACTAAAGTGATTAAGAGTTATCTAGCTTCTACTTCAACTAAGGGAGTTTAGAGTTTCTTAGGTCATGTAAGATTTTATAAGCATTTTATAAAAGATTTTAAAAAATTACTCAATTGATATATAATTTGCTTGAAAAAGATAAACCTTTTGATTTTGATTATGATTGCTTGGTTGTAATTAAAAAGCTTAAGAAGTTCTTAGTTACTACACCTATCATCATTTCACCTCAATGCTCTCATAATTTTGAATTCATGAGTAATGCTAGTGACTATGCAGTAGGAGTGATTTTAGGGCAAAGGCTTGATAAGAAATTCTAGGCCATTTACTATGCTAATAGAACTCTTAATTATGCCCAAATTAATTATACAATAGGTAAAAAGAGTTGCTAGTGAAAATGTTTTGCCTTTCATAATTTTAGATTTTATTTTAAATTAGCACCAAAGTAATTATTTTCATTGATCATTTTTCCATCAAATATTTGTTAACTAAGAAAGAAGCTAAGCCCATATTAATTAGGTTGTTTTTATTGTTGTAGGAATTTAATGTAGAGATTTTGGATAAGATAAGTACTTAAAATTAAGTGGATGATCATTATTTCTAGCCTAGATAGGGAGAAGTTAGATAATAATAATGAATCTTTCCCTAATGAAAAGCTATTCCCATTGCATTCTTGGAGTATGACCATGTATGTTGACATTGTTAATTTCATTAGTAGTGGTGTTATACCCACTGACATGTCTAACACCTAAAGAGATAAATTTTTGTATAATGCCAAATTTTATTTCTATGATCAACATTATCTATTTATGAAGTGTAAAGACAAAATTAATAGGTGGTGTGTCTTTGAAAATGATATAGAATCCACCATTAGTCAGTTTCATGATTTTGAGTATGGAGAGCATTTTGGAGGGTTTAGAACTACTTCTAGATCCTTTAATCAAGATTTTATTATCCAACCCTATTTAAGGATGTAAATATATATGTTAAATAAATTGATAGATGATAGAGGGTAGGAAATATTCCTAAATGAAATAAAATGCCCCTTAACTATATACGTGAAGTTAAACTTTTTAATGTTTGGGGTTTAGACTTCATGGGTCCTTTTGTTCAATCCTTTGGAAGATAATTTATTTTGGTAGTTTTTTACTATGTTTTTAAGCAAATAGAAGGAATAAAAACTCCTAAAATTGACATTGAGGTGGTAATTAAGCTTTTAAAGAAAAATACATTTTACAGATTTGGAGTGTCTAGAGTCATCATAAGTGATGGGGGTAGCCATTTTTATAACAAGAGAGTTAAAAATCTAATAAGGAACTAAGCAAAGGATAACATCTTCTTATCATTCTCAAGTAAGTGGTTAAGCTAAGATAAGCAATCAAGAAATTAAGAGAAATATAGAGAAATTTATAAGTCTAAATAAGGAAGATTGGTCACTCAGGTTGGATGATGCATTATGTGCTTACAGGATTGCTAATAAGAATCCAATTAGAATGCTTCCCTATAAATTAATTTTTGAAAAAAAATAAATTATAACCTTAAGGATGTTGAAGAAAAGATATTTATATTGTTAAATGAACTCATAGAGTTTAGAAATGAAATCTACAAGAATGCCAAGCTATATAAAGAGCAAATTTAAAAGTTGCATGATCACAAGCTCATTAAGAAAAAATTGAGCCTAAACAAGAAGTTTTTTTATATAATTCAAGGTTAAAATTATTTTCAAGGAAGCTTAAGTCCAAGTGTTTAGGCCCATTAACTATAATAAAAATGCATCTTTATAGAATCGCTGATATCAGGAACATAAAGCTTTCAAAAATTTTAGGTCAACAGTCAAACATTGAAACCCTATTAAGGAGGAGATTTTGATTGCCTTAGGAGTTCAATAGAGCTGGTTGATCTTATATAGAATATTGGCAAAGGTTGGCAACCTAATTTCTTAGTTTGCTATTATATTTTGAGTGATTGGTGTTCTATTTTATGGTCAGAAAAACCTTTAGTTAGATTTGACCTGAGTTGCATTAATATTATATATATTAGTCTTGATTTAATGTGTTAGGAGTTAATATGAAAAATTCATCCCGACACCATAGTGTTATACCCTAAAGTGTCCTAACTCCATAAGAATAATTTTTAAAATTAATTAAGTTGATTGCACTGCAGTGCTTAAGGAATCCAACACTTTAACACAAAATCACCTTCTTGAGCATCTCAGTGCCATCCTTACAGTATCAGGGCATTGAGCTCTCCATTCATTTTGATTATATTGAGCATTATCGTCTCCCTATCTATCTCCTCAATGCTCAATCAAAACATTAATATGGCCGATAAAGTGTCATGACAGTGGTCACAATGTGTGCCATAGTGCCACCATGTGTCAAGTGTTGTGGCAATCTCACGATAAAAAAGCCAATGATTTTACCCTTATGTGAGCACCACTTACTTGATGATTGGAATTTTTATCTATCTCATGAACTTTTATAGTGATTTTGATGATAACAAATATACGCTTTGATGTTCTAATTTGTGTACTAAATATTTTAGGTGTAGTGGTTTGATGGATGTGCATTATAATGGCTTATATGGGATGTACATTACACAACCCAAGTTTAATCCAAATTTGAGCTAGAAGAACTCAAGATAGAGTAAGATGGATAGTTTGAAGGTTTTTATATTAACTTAGGAGCATCATAGAGGTCTGTAGATATCTACTTGTATAGTTTGATTTACTCCCGATCTAAAAATCTATTAAAGTGATTTACATATTTTAATTAAGTATAATAAGCTTAATTTAGAAATCTATAAGATTGATTTATTAAAGAAATTTTATATGTTTCATAGATTACTTAAAATTAGTCAAATATGAATATATACTTAATTAGGGTAATTAATAGTAATAAGCTCATATGGTTAAAATTTTATTATGTATTAATTTCAAATTAAATTTGTTCCATAAAAATTTACTGATATACAAATAATTTTATCTAAATTACATTATATTGTTGTATGAGTATTTAATATATCTTTAGATACATTAAAATATGCATAAATTTTTATTTTAATATATATGATTTTGTTATGAAAGTAAAATAACGTAATATTTATTACATTAGATTCCATAGATTCTGTAGATATAAATTGATAAGTTAGATGATGCACTTTGATATATGTTGAATTTATAATAATTTTCCAAACAATATTGAATTTTAATACTATAAGTTGGGTAGCCATTTCTAGCTTATTTTGTATGTATATGAAGACTTTTGACTTTTCCATGTGACTAGTCATTTTCCAACCATTTGAAACTTTTATTTATTTAATGTAAATGAATTCTTTATAAAATACTATGTTATTAGTTGATAAAATAATATTATAATATTAGTTTTTTTTTGAAAATTTTCGTTACTTATATTTTCTCTTTAAATACCCATCTTTCTCATCTTGTGAGAGTTGTTCAATAGATAAAAACTCTAGCATTTTTTTCATTCCTCTTTCCTTGCTTACATGCTAAATCTTTAGTGGAGGAACTTTGATATTCATTCCAAGTGATCTATACATTGGCAAGAACAAGTCATCGTTCAAAAGCTTCAACTCATTGAACTGAGCAACTCTAAAAGTTCATGAGTTTATTCTTCATTCTCCAAAGTTTTATTTGCTGATTATTTTAGTATTCACCTTATATATTTCTTGAAAATATTTATTATTCAGTGAAATACTAGTTAAGAATCTTAGATTAATTTTCTAAGTTTAAATTTCTTTTATCTATAAAGCTAGTAAGCAAGTCTTTTTATTTTTAGCATAGATCTACCATCCAAATCTAATCGACCTTTAAAATTATTATATGCTCATGTTTTCTTACTTAATATATCCACCTTATATTATTTAAGGATTTTATATTTAAATCAAAAAATTATTTTTAATTAAAATCTTATAAATACTTACATCATGATATAAATCTATCTTATATTAAGCAAATTTTAGATTTCATTTCAAAGTAGTGAGGTGATTAAAATGAAATTGTAAGATCACCTCCCAAATATTTTTGTCATTTTATTACAAGATAATTTGAGCTTGTATTTTTTACATTAAAGTGTATTTTTATTTTTCTTAATCTAAGGCATTTGGCTTAGTGAAGTTTAAATTATAATTAGATTGAGTTATACTCACCCATGTAGGAGAGTACCTAGGTTATAAACATCTTCTTTGGTTTAAAGAAGTGAGATTTGTAAGGCAAACTTGGGATTAGTGGATTATAAGTGGATTCTAGCCTAAGAATTTGCTAGTGTGGATGTAGGCTGGATTGGAATTTAGGCCAAACCATGTAAAAGTATTGTGCATGTTATTTTCTTTACTTGCACATATTTTTTCTTTGTCATTTACATAAAAATTTGTATATTTATCTATTTCCTTTCCAAATAGCATCAAAACTATTTTAATTATTTCATTTAATAAAAAAATATTAAAACTCAATTCATCGCCCTTTTGGGGTGCCATAGTCATCCAACAATTGGTATCAGAGCCTTGGCTCTTTTTATTTTAGTGTAACATACTAGAGTATATCAACTTATAATCAATAGCATAAGGTTTTCCTAAGGGTTCACTTCCTGAAGGAGAATCCACTCATCAACCCCATTATTAGATTATGTCTCTTTCGATTATTGGAAAAAATAGAATTAGTACTTTCTTTTGAGGTCAAAGCTCCTGTATGTGGCACTTGCTTACACACTAATATCATGCACTCACTAAAGAAATTAATGGAACTAAAATTAAAAAACTATTTGATGAATGGACTGCATTAGAGAGGGAGTTAGATAAGTTAAATGCAAGGGCATGTAATACTTTGCATTGTGCACTTCTTACATAAAAAATTTCCATGTTAAATTCAATAAAAGAAATTTGGAATAAATTTATCATAACTTATGACGGTACTAGTGAGATTAGAGAAACTCATATAAATAGACATATTCATGAATATGAATTATTTTATATGTCTCCTTCTAAGTCTATTTCTAATATATATACTAGATTTATGAGAATCATTAACACATTACATTCTCTTGGAAGAACATATGAGAATTAAGAGTTAGTTTATAAGATTCTTCGATGCCTTCCAAAGAATGTGATGCTAAAGTAGCTACAATTAGCGAGGCTAAAGAATTATATACTTATCTTCTTGATCCACTTTTTTGTTCTTTGATAGCACATGAATAAATTATAGCTCAAAGGGATAAGTTGGATAGCTCCTCTTGTTGCAAATCTTGGTTTTAAGGACTATGATTTTGATGATTGCAAATATTTCTGTTTTGGGTTGATTGTCTAATCTTTCAGGTCCATAGGATAAATTGCAAGTTTAAGCTAGCCCAAGATCGAGTCAGTCTATTTTATAATTCAGGTCCAATGTATTGTTTTCATCTTTATTGAGTCAAATGTAATATAATTGATCCCTTAGCTAAGTAACCTTGCACACACACTCTCAGGGGGAGAGTTTTTAGTGAATTAGAGTTTGTGTTCATTTTTTGTTCTGATCATCCTGGACGATATTCACATCATCCTGTACGATACAGTGAAAATAAAAGCCTTAATTAGGGCGACCAAGTTAAGTCTATCTGATTAAGCAGATCATCTTGGATGATCCATCGATCGTACAGGATGATAGGCTCAAATCAAAAATTCTCAACCGCCAGATCAAGTTAGGCAAGATTTTATTTTTAGAGATTTTGTCTGATCGTTCCAGACGATACGTGTATCATCCTAGATGATCCATGACAATCATGCCTAAATTAGTCTAATAATTAAGGTAAGCAATTAATACCTGATTGATACGATCATATCATCCCGGACGATCGCAATATCATATGGGATGATACATGCAAAATCCTGACCGTCCAGAGCATTTCACCTGGCCGAACAGAACTATCCTCTGTATGATATTCCCTATTTTTGAGCTAATTGTATGGGACGAGATAGCTATTGTACCAGATTATCAAATCATTTTAAATTGTACAACACATTTTGTGTAGTCCAATTAGCATGATGCTCAGGATGATTTTGGCTATTTTGAACTAATCATATAGGATGATAGAAATATCATCCTGAACGATCAAGTTATTTTGACATCGTCCAGCCTAAGTTGTCCTGGATGAACAGAATTATTCCCTTGATGAAATTCTTGATTTACACTAATTGTCCCCGATGATCGTAGAATCGTACAAGATGATCTGAACAAACTTTTCTTCTGATCGTCCAGAGAAACCAGATCATCCAGGCTGAAATATGAGATTTTATACTAATCATACAGGATGATCCATCGATCATCCTGGATGATCTTTGATGGCCAGTTGAGATTTAGGGAAATTTTTTAGCCCTTCTTTAAAAGATCTTTTTCTTTTAATAAGAAAAATCTTTTACCACTTTCCTTACCAGAGAAAACCTAGAGAGAGAGCTTGGGAGATCTTGAGGATCTTGTGAGGGAGTTTATGAGGGATTCACAAGGGTTGCTTCAAGCAAGGATCAGAGTCATCTTCTCCAGTCGTCGTGTCTTATCTTACTGGTTGTTCTTGGTGGGATCGTTTACAAGAAGATATGGGTTCTCTACCTGCTTCAGGAGGAAGCAAAAGAAGTTCAGGTTCTCTGCCTCTTCAAGAGGAAGCAAAAGAAGTTTAGGTTCTCTGCCTCACTGGGTTGGTGGAAAGGAGTTCTTGCACAGGATTCTCCACCTTGCTGTGGGAGCAAAAGGAGAGTCACTTTGTGTTAGTGCAATATAGGGACGGGAGGCTCCAGGGAGTGGATGTAGGTTAAGTTGACCGAACCACTATAAAATCTAGTGTGTTCTTTTCAATTACTTTATGCACTAACTTTCTATTGGTGATTGTGTGATTGTTCTATTATTCTGTATACTCATTAAACATCTGTAGCAACATCGCTATTAACTGTAAAAGTTTTAAAAATTATTTAAAAAAAAGATTTTTGTAATTGTTAT